>JANSVA010000003.1:27073168-27092925 GCA_025504915.1 Erythroxylum reticulatum | reverse complement strand
CCACTTGTCCACTAGATAAGCTACCATTTGTCTCATAGCTATAGGTCCACATGTCACACATGATTTTATCCATTTGTGACTACATAATTTGTCCTTTTTTCAATTAATTTCTAATACAATTGTCACACTTCTATTTGTCACTTATTTCAATATTTTTCTTAGTCTAAAATACCTCAAATTTTCAATAATTTTCCTAAAATTCACCAAAATTCCGAAATAATAACTATTATCACCAAATAAATTTTGAAACACAATTAATCCAAAATTCACACTTTAATCACATTAAAAATCATTTATACCCAAAAAAATGTCAATGAATGCATCTACAATTATTTGTATATGTCAAAATTCAGATGTACATATCAACAAATACTAAATTATGCAAAGCAAATGATATGCTAAAATTCCTTAATTTTCTAGCCCCTAACATGGGTGTTACAAAAATTAGGGCAAACAATTGAAGAATTGAAGCTATTTTAGGAGGACATACCTGTGTTGATGTGTGACATATGCACAATGATTTAAGGGACTATATTAGTCTCTATAACTATGTACTAGTTAAAAAATGTTATTTTCACCAGTGTTGAGGTAGACACACTCGTGAAAGTCTTGTACACGGTCATATCCACTTGCTATATATGTTTTCAAAACTTTGTTTCAGTATAAAGGTTGAGTTTTAAAGTGATTTTAGGGGAAATAGTCCTTATACATAGCTGTGTAAGTAATCATTTCCTATATAGAAATCCTAATTTCAAGTATAAAATGATAAAATAAGAAGGGAAAATGAAGAGTTCAATTTTGAAGCATAATTTTGAACTTTAGAGTGGTAGAGAATTGAAGATTGATTTAGAGATCAATAAAGAACATATTTCCATCAAAGTTTCCGTTGATTGTATTAGAGAAAAGGGATACAATGAATTCTCTTGTATTTAATTGTTCTTCTTCTGAATCTTTGGTTATGTTTTCTATTTTTATGAACTAAACTTATTTAATGCCTAGGTATGATGAACCTTAGGATGGAATTTTTATTTTGATCTTTTATTTAATGCAATTTGATCATTGTTTCATTGGATTCAATTATGTGCTTTGATTAGTTTTTGAATTAATATGTCTGAGATATTATGTCATGTATGATTTTATACATTTAAGGTTGAGAAATCCTTTTATATGAATATATCTTCCATAATTGAAAGAACTTGCATGCAAACATAGAGATAAGTTGATATGTTAGGGTTAGACCTAATAGTGAATTGTAAATATGTTAATGCAATCTTAGGGGTTTTAATTGGAAAGAAATTTCAATTAATCAACATGCGATTAGGTGTTAATAGTCTTGAGAATGATATTAATATAAGATAGAAATTTTCACGATGTAATGATTATTAACTAATTTTCATAATAAAGGGTTGCTAGCTTAAAGAGCCTCAAAGGGATTCTTTGACTAAGTACCGCTATTTGATTTAGTTAATCTTTAAATGATTTATGTTCTTATCATTACTTATGTTAAAATTTAGATCAATTTTATTATTTAAATTAAATCACCATCTTAATGTGTCGATTAGATAATAGAAAAGAGGTAACTACTACTACTTATAGTCTCTGTAGGATCAGCACTCGATATTCACTATCACTGTCCTATATTTCTATAGGTTCATTTGGCTTTAAGATCTATAGGATAGGGATATGATGGTCATATAACCTTTCTAACCTTGCTTTTTAATTTTGAAATACCATTTTTGATAATAATTCTTTGGTAAGACTTCTCGCTGCGTTTAAACTAAGGGTTTTTTTTTCCATATGGATAAATCCCTAAGGTCATTGCCCCTACTCTTGTCATCTATAGAGGAAGTTTCTAATTCCTAACACGAGGGATTAATAACAAATATTGCACATGCCAATACTTTGGCTCTCAACTTAACAAAAGAAGATTTCCTTGCCTTGCCTTGTAAGCTTTTATTAGCCAATACTACTTTTGAAGATGCTAAAAATGCAACACATGCTCTCTTACTATAACCAAAGCTTATAGGAACTTGGTGGAGTCTAATATTGTCAAAGAAAATCTTAAACAATACCAAAGTTTTAAGATTGAAGGGTTTTTGACACCCCATTTGGAATTACTTTAAGATGGTGTTGTGGTATAATCCATTTCACTAGTTGGCTATTTTTTCGATAAGTGTCCAACTTTCCCACATGTGTAGTACTGGGAGAGCTCAAAATGTAGAAAATGGGGCTAGAGAAACCACTACTCTCTAGGGATGATACCTTTATATTTAAGTTTTCCAAAGATGTAGATTTGTTAAGAATTATTTAACAAGGTCTTTGATACATTATAGGCCAGCCACTCCTCCTTCAAAAATGGTGCTTTGGTATAAGTTTGGATAGGAGTAAAGTTAAAACAATTGTTATATAAGTTAACTTTCGTAACATCCTGTTAGAATATTGGATGGTTAATGAACTTAGATTCCTATATGCTCCTCTCCCAAATTACGAAGCTAGAGAAGATAGGATACACTATAATTTGTATAGAAATCAATTCATATGATGAAGTTGGATATAGATTTTGAGTTGGTTAGAAATGAAATCAACCTATCCTACAAATGAAAGGCTTATAACAAAAATAAGGTATGGAAACCTATAAGAAGGGTTTTCAACATTAATCTATATAAAGAGAATATGGGAATGTAGCAGGATGAACAAACTCCAGTAGCTAAAGTTAATCTACTCAAGTACTTAACTCCCCCATAAATGAAGGGTTTAATAATGGGTTCTTATTCCCTTACTAGGCAGGATATATAAACAAATGAGAAGAAGATGATGGCTCTTTCAAATGTATTCTCTAATCCATTTAAAGATTCCAATAAAGAACCTGAGTCATTTATGGGTTTAAGGAACCTAAATATGATAGAAGATTCCTCCAATAATGCAAGGTGAAGGATGGGGGTAGCTAGTGTCAATGGACTTGAATTAATATTGAACTATCTCCAAGCCAGTTGAAAGAGTCCACTGAAAATAAATTCATCAAAGTCACTTCTTCTTCGAGAATAAAATCTAATAGGATGATGGGTAGAACTAAACTAGAAGGTTCTCAACTTCTTCTCTAATTTCCTTTTCAGGATGGAACATTAGGGGTCTTAGTGACTCTCTTAAGTGACATTCTATTAGAGATTTAGTTTTGGAGAAAAAACTTGTGTTAAAGGTCTTTTGGAGACTAAAATAAAGATAGGGAGGTTGTATGAAGGACTATGTTGGTGAAAACTAGAAGTTCATCACTAATCATTCTTATCATTTAATGGAAGGATAATTATAGCCTATGATTTTGCCTATTTCTAAATTTCCAATATTGAAATGTCAATCAATTGATACATTTTTCTAGTAACTTATTTTAGACTCCTATACTTGTCAAGGTTACTATTATATATGCAACTAACTTCCCTTTTTAGAGGACTAAACTATAAGAAGATTTAAGGTAGATTAATAATAGTATACAGATACCTTGGATCTTAATGAGAGACTATAGTTATGTCTTTCACTTAAATGAAATTGCAAATTCTAGAGTTAATCAAAAGAAGCTTATTAAGGAGTTAAGTCATCTTGTTAATCAGATTGGGGTTGTTGATTTAAACTCTATGGCACAGCTTCACACCTGGTGCAATAAACAATAGATGATTGGTTAATGAGGAAGAGGCTCAATAAAGCCACGCTGAATCAGGAGTGCTTTTAACAATTTCCCTACTAGTTTTGCTAATTTTTCGATCTTCTCTTTGCTTAGACCACCCCACCATTGAAATTCTTCAACTAAATACAAACTCCTTTCTTAAAGCTCCTTTTAGGTTTCCTAACTTTGTCTCCAAGTTAGAAGGATTTGGTGAGATGGTAATAAATGATATGGATATTTCTATTTGTAGTTATAAAAGCTATCAATTGATGAGGAAGCTCCAAGTAATAAAAGAGGGGATCGAAGCTCTCTAAGGATGGCAATGGGCCTAGCTAGAGAAAGTGAACCACCGAGCCTGAGCTTGACTCAGCCTGACCTAAAATTTTCTAAAAATTAAAACAAAGAAAAAATGATGTCTTTTTTAGCAAAATGACGTTGTTTTGCTTATAAAGGTCGGGCTTGGGCAACTTAAGCCTAACCTAAGGCCCTTTTTAAAAAAATTGGGCCCGATGCTTGGTTAACCCAGCTTGGCCCATTAACTTTGAGTCAGGTCTGGCCTAGTAGCTTAAGAAAAATGCTATCAAGATCCTCACAATCTAAACTTAAAGGCTATTAAAAATCAGTTATTTAGTAGAGACACTTTAGCACTTTAGTGGCATAACTCCTTTCTTTAGCAAAAGGAAAGGGTCAACTAGCTTCAAAGGGTTGATCATAACTCCAAAATTTTCTTTAAGTCCATACTTTCCAGAAGAAACATAAATATGGTTTTAGCCTTGATGGATACAGATGGAAAGTTATATAAAAACCAAACAAGGTTATGAACTATTACATTCAACTACTTTAAGAATCTCTTAGGATAAAGCTCTACTAACTCTCTATCTATAGGTGAACTATCTTATTTCATTGATTTTTCCCTTAAGATAGCTTATGCTTACCTTTCTTTAACCAAGAAATTAAAGAAGCAATATTTTGTCTTAATCATAATAAATCACTAGGGCTAGATGATCACAATGCTTTCCTTTTCCAAAGAACACGGGATCATACTAGAGGATTAGTTGTAGATACAATCTAGGAATTTTTCTCTTCTAAGGAAATGCTAAGGGAGCTCAATAGGAATGATATATACTTTGTTCTAATAAGAAAAACCGAATACAAAGGTATTTTTTTGTCATATATCATATTGTACTTTAGTGTATAAGATAATCTATAAACTCTTGGAAAGTAGATTGAAGGTATCACTCTTTTATATAATCAGTCTAAGGTAGGATTCCTTTATAAGGGGGAGAATAACTAGTGGTAATATTATATTAGGCCAATTATTGTTCAAGGACTAACACTAAAGCTTTTATTCAAAGTTATTCCCCAAAAATAGTTTTTTCTAAGGCTTTTAACTTGTTGATTAGAGCTTTATCTTCAATGGTATAATGGCTTTAGGATTTCCTCACACTTCTATTAATTGTCTCAAAATTTATGTAACCACTACCTCCTTCAGTATAATAGTGAATGGCTCACCTTTAAAGCTTTTTTATGGTGCTAAGGGATTAAGGCAAGGGGACTCCTTGTCTCCTTACATTTTCAGTATTGTCATGAAAATTCTCATAAGGTTAATTACTTAGAAGATAAATACCTTTGGGATTTTTAAGTTTCATCATATATGTAAGGAGCTTAAAATTAGTAATTTAGTTTTTGTGGATGATTTTATGCTATTTGTGGTGTAGATCCTAGATCCTTACAACTATTAGTTAACTTTCTTAACTAGTTTTCTGGAATGTCTAGCCTTTATATTGATACTGCAAAAAACAAGATATATGTCCCTTACGATGCACTAGACGTAGCTATTTTAAGCATTATATCTAGTCTTAAACATCCTCTAAGCTTCTTTCAAATATTTGGGTGTACCAATTACCATGAAGAAACTAAGATATGTAGATTGTTTACCTTTAATTGAATCTATTAAAGCTAGAATCATTTCTTAGCAAAATAGATTCCTTTCTAGTGTTGACATGTTAAAATTAATTTGCTTAATCCTAAAGAACATTCACATACATTAGAGCTCTCATTTGGTCCTCCAAAAGAGGCTAATTAAGGAAGTAAAGAAATTGATTAAGAACTATCTCTAGTTTGGGGTTGTTGATGACTCTGAATATGCCACAGTTAAGTGGCAAGACCTATGTACTTTGAAGTAAGAACGTGGTTTAGAAATTTATCTAGTCATACTATGAACTTAGTTCAACCTTCTGGACCTTAGAAGTTACCAGGAAACATTTATGGATTTCAATCTAAATACTAAGGTTCAAAGACCAGTTGAGATGCTCTTTCAAAATTGTGGTAGGTAATGGATGTCGAACCTAGTTTTGGTAGGATAATTAGCTGAGATGGGTCCATTATACCTTAGGGAAGAACTGAACCCCTTAAGCAAAGGATCCCTATACATGTTTAAAGTTAATTTCATCATAAGTGGAGATACTTAGATGTGCATCTTCAGAGAAGCCTATACTTTATTAGCCAATCTACCTACTAATTTTTTTGTTTTTCGGTTTCAATTTATATTTTTCTTTCAAATAAAAACAAAAACTTATTTGGTTGTTAATGTTAATGTAATTGTATGTTTATCAATGATAATAATTACACAATAGATAAATCTTAAAGATAAATTATATTTAATTAAATAAATTTATTTTAATCTATTATTAAAATTTTTTTAATAAAATTTTTTAAAATTAATATTTATTTTAAATATATTTTAATTATTAAATCAAATTTTATTTAAAATTGATATGTTTTGAAGATATTTTAAATTTAATTTAATTTATTAATAATTATTAAATTTAATTTAATTAAAACTAAATTATTCATAATTCTTATTGATAATTAATTTTAATTAATTAAAATATATAATGTATAATTAAATTATTCATAATTCTTATTAAAAATTAATATATTAAATAATTTAATAATATATATTATCGATAATAAATTATATTATGAAGAAAATAGAAACAAAAAATAAAAACCGATTTTCATAATTGTCGAAAACTAGAAGAAACTAAAACTAAAAATAGAAATTAAAAACTCTAATAAACATATTTTTTCACTAAATTTGAAAAAACAAACAATTCCTAAAATACTGAATCTGAATTTGAAAAAACAAAAGAATATATATATAAAAAACAAACCCTTTGCTTGTAGTCTGCTTTCAATAGTCACATAAACTTAGCTGCCAAATTCTTGCCAATGTGATGGTTAGACTATTAATAGGTGTTTTGTAAAACCAAGTTCTTTCTCTTAAAGGATGCCTAATGATATTCTTTTACATTCTAAAGAAATTAAATTAAAATTTGATGGTGGTGTCAACTAAATGGAGTAGAGCGTCACAACCTATTCTTTGGGTTTGCATTTGATATGTTATTATGTTGTGACTATTAATTTCATGATGTACCTACCCTAAATGTTTAGTTGCTTCCTACATTTTATAATTGCTAATTCCGTTGTTATTCAAAATCCTCCGAGCTGTGATACGAAAAGGAATTCCAAATCCCAATAGAGATTACAAATGTTGCTTGTTGGCCATCTAAGAGCCACTCTGAGGGGACAGAAAGCAAAATTATCATCACCGTGACCAAAAGTAAAATCACTACTCCATTTACCAAAAACAGGGTCTTGAGTTTGAATTAAATAACCAACTGGAAAAACTTCATTGATGTGTATGGAAAAGCGTCAGCAACGACTAAAACTTGGAATTCTTTCTGATGATTAGATGAGTGCATAGTTTTTTAATTCACATAAAGTCACTGCGAATGATTTTGGACTGCCAAAATTCTTGTGTACTAGAGAATAAGAGATATCTTATTTGGATAAACACTAAATATATCCAAAACCAAATTTAAGGATAGCTAACACATCTAAATTTTTATGTAAAGCTGACATCTAATGTTTTGGCTGCTCTCCACCAGCCTACCATAGTTGTGCTGAAAACTGTGGTTTGATTGACTTGTACCTTCTTTACCTAACAATACCAGAACACCACCAGAAACAGGATTTCAAAGAAAAATGGAAGCAATTCAGATTTCAGAGTCAACATGTTGCCCTCAAAAACAAAATACAATCTTTCTTTCATTCTTGTTTGTTGTCTTAAAATAATGAAGAGACCAAAAACCTTTATTATACTTTGTCGGCCATGCCACTCTTGAATCATTTGTGCGGTCAGCCAGCAATATCCCTAATTTTTAAGTGGAACTCTCGTAATCATTGAATAGACGACTAACTCAAACGCTTTCATTCTATCTGATAATGATAAGAAACTGACAATTGTCACAGTTCATCGCACTTAGAACACTTCTTATTGAAAGACCCAAGAATTGATTTTTACTCGGTAATACAACAAACTCGTAAAGTATTCTCTAATAAACTGAAAGTTGCCCCCTCCCCCTTTTCTACAAATCCATACTTTGATTCTCTCGACTGCACAAACAGGTATGACGAGCTGTTTGTTTTTTCTTGTTTTTGTAAGCTTCAAACTATTTGTCTGCATGCTTCTTTTCAATCTTTTTTTACTTCCACATATTACAGGCTGAGAGTCTTGGAGTCCATGAACTAGTTATTTTGTAAAGATATCATCATGAAAGGACCAAGAGGTGATTCTTAACTGCTTTGAGGTTGGAAGTTCATGCCCTGTTCTTTTGCTTCGATTCATACTCATTAATTACCCCTTTTACCACGGAATGCCACAACCTGAGGGTGTAGATATGGAGAGGATATCATATAGGTTGATAGCCATATCTCTTGTTCTTTCCCTTTGGGTTCATCAATCCTTTGGACTTAATGATGAAGGTCATTACCTCTTAGATATCAAGGATAGGTTGATTGATACGGGTAACTATCTGGGTAACTGGAACCCTAACGATTCCAACCCTTGTGGATGGAATGGAGTTAATTGCACTAGTGATTACAGTCCAGTGGTTTGGTATCTTAATTTGAGTTCAATGAATCTTTCTGGTTCTCTAGCAGCTAGCATTGGTGGATTTGTTCATCTGACTCATCTAGATCTTTCCTTCAATGATTTTTCTGAAAACATACCACCAGAACTTGGAAACTGTTCCAGTTTGGAAGTTGTTCTACTTAACAATAATCAGTTCGAAGGTCAAATCCCTACAGAATTATGTCACCTTACCTCCCTGGAAATCTTGAACATATGCAACAACAGAATATCGGGTCAATTTCCACTGGAGATTGGAAGCCTATCCTCCCTTTCAGAATTAATTGCATATAGCAATAACATTAGTGGATCATTACCAGTTTCTTTTGGGAAACTTAAGAATTTGACGACTTTTAGAGCGGGACAGAATTTGATATCTGGAAGGTTACCGCTGGAGATAGGAGGATGTGAAAGCCTGGAGTATCTTGGTCTAGCACAAAACAAAATAAGTGGGGAAATTCCAAAAGAGATTGGGATGCTCAAGAATTTGACAGATTTGGTTCTTTGGGGTAATCAGCTTTTAGGCCCTATTCCAAGGGAGTTAGGCAATTGTACCAATTTGGTGACTCTTGCTATCTATGATAACAATCTTTCTGGGCCTATACACAAGGAGCTTGGTCAACTGGCCTCTCTAAGGAAGCTATATCTGTATAGGAATCACTTAAATGGAACAATACCAAGGGAGATTGGAAATCTGTCTTTAGCAGCAGAGGTTGATTTCTCTGAGAATATGTTGACAGGAGAGATACCAAGTGATTTTGGTAAGATTACTGGCTTGCATTTGCTCCACCTTTTTGAGAATGGACTTACCGGTGTCATCCCAGATGAGCTAACAACTTTGGAGAATTTGACAGAGCTTGATCTCTCCATAAATAACCTCACAGGTACAATTCCTATGAGGTTCCAGTTTTTGAAGCAACTGATCACGCTGCAGCTTTTCAACAATTCTTTGACAGGTAGCATTCCTCCAGACCTTGGGTTATACAGCCGACTTTGGGCGGTTGATTTATCAAATAACAACCTGACAGGAAGAATTCCACGTCATCTCTGCAGAAATTCTAACCTGACATTTTTGAGTCTGGGGTCAAACAGTCTCACAGATTATATTCCAACAGGAGTCATAAACTGCAAAACCTTGTTGCAACTTCATCTTGCTGGGAATGCTATTGTAGGGAGTTTTCCATCTGAATTGTGCAAGTCAACCAATATCTTTAGCATTGACTTGAGTCAGAACAAATTTACTGGTCCAATCCCTCCAGAAATTGGTAAATGCCTTAGTTTGCAGAGGTTGCTTCTAGCAGAAAACTACTTTAATGGTGAGCTGCCAAAAGAGATTGGTAAACTTTCTCAGCTGGTGACATTCAACATCTCGTCCAATTTTCTCACTGGAACTGTACCATCAGAAATTTTTAGCTGCAAAACGCTTCAACGTCTTGATATCAGCCAGAATACTTTTGTTGGTGCTTTAAAAAGTGAGATAGGTATTCTTTCCCAGTTGGAGCTTCTCAAGCTTTCAGATAATCAACTTTCTGGTGTTATACCTGTACAGTTGGGAAATTTGGGGCGCCTAACAGAGTTACAAATGGGAGGCAACTTGTTTTCAGGCAGGATAGCTGCTGAGTTCGGTAAACTATCAAGCTTGCAGATAGCGTTGAATCTTAGTTATAACAATCTTTCTGGACCAATCCCTGATGAGCTTGGCAATTTGGTGTTATTGGAAATCCTGCTGCTCAATAACAACAATCTGAGTGGTCAAATTCCAGTTTCTTTGACTCACTTGTCGAGCTTACTTGGATGCAACTTTTCTTACAACGACTTAACAGGCCCTATACCTTCTTTAACAGTCTTTCAAAATTCAGGCATTAACAGTTTTCTCGGAAATAAAGGGCTTTGTGGTGGACCTTTTGCTAATTGCAACGAATTTCCAAATTCTTCTCCTCTT
The DNA here is from genome assembly GCA_025504915.1 of Erythroxylum reticulatum. Taxonomy (NCBI): domain Eukaryota; kingdom Viridiplantae; phylum Streptophyta; class Magnoliopsida; order Malpighiales; family Erythroxylaceae; genus Erythroxylum; species Erythroxylum reticulatum. The sequence goes on along the minus strand of JANSVA010000003.1, from coordinate 27,082,353 downwards.
CCATTAGATAGACAAGGCAAAAATGCTCGTTTAGGTAAAATTGTTGCTATCATTGCAGCAGTAATCGGTGGCCTTTCTCTTATTCTAATTGTCATCCTTATATACTTCATGAGACGTCCAGTTGAAACAATTGCTCATTCACAAGAAAGATCCTTATCTTCTCCAGCTTTAGACATATATTGTCCTCCCAAGGAAGGATTCACATTCCAGGATTTGGTTGTAGCTACTGATAATTTTGATGACAGCTTTGTGATCGGAAGGGGAGCTTGTGGAATTGTATATAGAGCAGTCCTGCCATGGGGTCGTACCATTGCAATCAAGAAGTTAGCATCTAACAGGGAGGGAAGCAACATTCATAATAGCTTCCGTGCTGAAATTTTGACTTTGGGAAAAATCAGCCATCGAAACATTGTGAAACTTTATGGTTTTTGTTATGACCAGGGTTCTAATTTACTTCTTTATGAATATATGGAAAAGGGTAGTTTAGGAGAACTGCTTCATGGACCATTTTGTAATCTTGATTGGTGGACAAGATTCAAGATTGCACTTGGAGCTGCTCAGGGTCTGGCTTATTTGCATCACGATTGCAAGCCTCGGATTTTTCACCGTGACATAAAATCAAACAACATTTTACTTGATGACAAGTATGAGGCTCATGTTGGAGACTTTGGGTTAGCAAAAGTGATTGATATGCCTTACTCAAAATCAATGTCTGCAGTTGCTGGTTCTTATGGTTACATTGCTCCTGGTAAGTTGTATTGAAAACCTGAGGATGTCAATCTTAGTTCATATTGTAAGTCAAGTCGTATATTTAAGGTTGTTAATACACTTGCCATTTTGCAGCATGGTTTTTGTGGAACTTTTTAGTTCATTTTCTGAATGCGTTGGATGTTCACCAAAAGTGCTCTTAGTTGATAGGAAGTGCAAAAATATCTAGTGGTTCATATTTGCATAAAAACCTACTTATATAATATGTCATAGTGTTATTTGCATTTTCAGTTGCATCCCTGAGAAGACACTTCTTTGTGTTTCATAGGATCAATTGGTCGGCAGTGTTGGGTCAATTTTAACATAAATTTGAACGTGAAATAGGGAATTAACTTTTGATTGTGTTAGCAACAAGTGCTGAATGATCGATCATGAAACCTACATTTAAATCATTTTCTTTCCCAAATCAAGCTGAAATGTTATCCTCAATTCATCTAAGCCAATATGATGCTATGTAAAATGCTAATGAATGTTTCAATTGTCGTTTCTTTTTTCCAGAGTATGCGTACACTATGAAAGTGACAGAAAAATGTGACATATACAGCTATGGAGTTGTCCTTCTGGAACTGCTGACAGGCAGAACACCAGTCCAACCCGTTGAGCAAGACGGTGATCTTGTAACATGGGTGAGAAACTACATCAGGATTCATTCGTTGTCACCTGGACTACTTGATGTCCGGCTGGACTTACATGATGAGAAAATTGTGTCTCATATGATCACTGTCATGAAAATTGCATTACTTTGCACAAGTATGTCACCACTGGACAGACCAACAATGAGGGAAGTTGTTTTGATGCTTATAGAATCCAATAAACGAGAAGGACAATTCGATTCTTCTCCAAGTCATGAAGCTAATTCAAGTGATGAGCTAATTGTACATGATTAATGTCATTCATGTCCACCACAGATATGTTTTAGAACAGTACAAAAACCTTGTCCATGACTAACACCTTGAGAAGTCAATGTTGCTTACCACATCTCAAGCTGCTTCATCAATCAGCAGCATACAATTTTTTCTACAATAAAATGGATAAATCTTCCTCTGCATGCTGTTCCCAATAATCATGAATGCGGTTGCATTTTGCATGAGTACTTCTTGGTACCACTGGTTATTATCGAGGATATCTATGAAAATGACAATAAATCAAATTAAAATTAGCTTTAAAGTTACTCATTTAAGTTCATAATGTTTTCCATTTTGATAATTGAACTATAGTATCAAGGAAAGATTGTCTCCCTCGTTGTGGAAAATAGTTGGTGTCAGAAAATGCACAAAGTTTGATTTTTGAATTTTTTTTTTTTTTACCAGTAGATGTTATATTTACATTTGCCCCCTCTCAACATATTAACTTATTTCATTGAAATGAAATAAGAACTATTTTGGGGTTTTTATCCTAATAATTCAAAGATTTCATTAATTAAATTTAACTAAACTTATTTTCATTTTTTATCATTTAGTAATATTATTCTTTACAAATTGCTTAGTTTTAAATTTTTTTTGGAAAGTGATACAAGGAAATTCTTAGCTTTTAATTTAGAAGTAGCAATTAGTATCTCAAAATTGTATATAGATTGTCTCGCTCGTTGTAGAAAATAGGTGGTGTCAGAAAATGGACGAATTTTGATTTTTTGAAAAAGATAATTCTCTTTTTTTTAAGTAGAAGTAATGTTCAAGTACATATAATTAATATCTAAAATATATCACATATAGAATGTAATTATAAAACTTTCGAAGTCTTACTATAGGAATTTGAAGAACTTACTATATATTCTAATAAGATTGAACTTTTGTTGTGTATGGTTCAAATATATGGCTAGTAAGTTTAGAGTGTTTTTAAAAGAGTCTTAGGTATCTTTTGAAAATATTTGAGTGAACACAACCTATCGCATGATTATGTGCTAGATACGGATTATAAATTTAGAATGTTTTTAGAAGAGTCCAAGTATCTTTTGAAAGTATTTGGGTGAACATAACCTAACATATGATTACGTGTTAGGGTGTGTTTTTTTGGAATACATTAGAACATGATTGAACATGAGAGAATTGGTGTGGAAATGAATTTTTAATATAACACGGCTTGAGATAAAAGAGTGTGAGAGCCCATGTTCATATTTTTAGAGGATATAGTGAGTTACATACCCTAGGATATGAGCATGTTGGGATCGTGTTCATATGCACAGAAAGAAATAGAAAAATACATGGTGTAGGACATAACTTAGGACATGAATATGCTTGAGAGGAACAGTTTTATTTGAAAACATGCGTTTTGGTGAATTTTCACAAAGATTCTAGCACTTACTAGAGTCATGTTTAAATTAGATTGATTTTGGTAGAGAAAAGTTGTATAGAATTATAGCAACTAGAATTTACAATAGATCATATTTGTGAAAACCTAGTTTATAAATAAAAATTTGTGATGTTCACCAAGTGAATTATTAATCAATATAGTGAAATCAACCGATCTTGGCTCCCTAGGATATAAGCATATTCAACTGGCAATCCTCATTAAAAGTCTTCTAATTATTCTTATTTGCTTTCCTTTATATTACCATATTCTTATTGGATACACTTTATTTCTTAACAAGTGGTATTAAAATATAATTGAGGTGATAATAACTTTACTTGCAAGATTTGAAGTGAGAAAATTCAAGGGAATTGCAAATTTCAGACTATGGCAACATAGATTAAAGGATTTGTTGGCATAGCAAGGCATATTGAAGGGTTGTACAAGTTAAAGTTAAAAGAAATAAATAAGCTCAACTAGGAAGTTTTATAGGCATAAGCAGTTAAAAACATTGTGCTATGTACAGTAGACGAGGTCATGTTAATATAACTCTCACTAATAGGGCTAGTGAAATTTGAATCAATATGATAAGACCTAGGACCATTTTATCAAAAACATGTTAATCACAAAATTGAACATAAACACATACGAAAGTAGGATATGAATCACCAAAGTTTAGAAAAGAAAGGATTGAGAGTTATAAGGTCCTAGGACTTTGATCGCCACTAATAAGCTAGATAATAATAATCCCCAATTAAAATCATCCATAAACCTTTTATAAACATGAAAAACTAAAAGCTAGAGCTATAAAAGGAAATAAGCATGCAACATAATGAAATCCTATTAAAATAATAATATCATATTTGTAAACAATAAGAGAATGATGTCTATTTTGGACCACGACTAGCCAATTTTATTATGTAAAAAACTATGTAAAACTAATGATGAGCCTGACATTGTTTATATATTAAACTCTAACATCAATTTTGTTATGAAAATCTAGCCCACAAAACCTCACAAAAGATCAATGCTAGTTACAAATATGCTCTAATGCTAATCTCATTTGACTTCTTCACCATTATAGCAATAATAAAAGACCGATACTGATTATCCTTAAAGTTTAGTGCTAGTTACATTCTGTAATTGCAATTTTTCACCTTGCTCAACACTTAAATCATTATGATAGGTATAACTTTGATCCTTAAAGGTAGCAAAACCTCATTCCTTATATAAAGATCCATCGTTAAGCTGTTGAGGGCTTCTTTGCCCTACTCTATGTTATTAGTCCTCTAATATCCTTTAATGAATCTCTATCAACTCTCTGTACTTGAGTAGTAAACGTTTGATTCCCGTCACTCTCCACCAATTCTAAACGACCTTCATTAATAAGACTAATGACTTTCGATATCAATATAATAGGACCTAGGACTAGACCATCAAAAATAAGCTAATCTATGAAATCAAATATAAAAACACATAAAAGAAGGATATAAATCACCTCAATCTAGAAAAAGAAAGGATTAAGAGTGATAAAACTTAAGTATTTGATTGCCACTAATAAGCTAGATAAGATCAAAGTTTTTAGAAAAAGCACTCTAAAAGATAGAAGATAAATCTTTGCAATGGTTCAGTAAATTACTAATAACATAATAATTCCCAAATATAATCATCCCTAAGCCTCTTTTATGTATGAATCCCTAAAAATTAAAGATCTAAAAGGAAATAAAAACTCAAAATAACAAAATCTTATCAAAATAGCAAAACTTTATTTGTAAATAATACAAGATTGATGCTAGTCTTGGACTATAATTGGCACTAGTTTTATTATAGACAAAACTATGAAAAATTAAAGATGAGTTCAACATTGATTATATGTTAAAATCTAATAACAATTTTTTTGGAAATCTAGTCCACAAAATCTAAAAAAAGTAGTTTAATTACAATTATGACTTTGACACTAGTTACATTCAACTTCTTTTACACTCTAACAACAATGTAACATTGATGCCGGTTATGTCTAGTAACTATAATTCTTCAACTTATTCCTTTATTTGAATCATCATAATACGTCTAACTTCAACCTGCAAAATTAGATCAGCCTCACTCCTTGTATAGAGATCCATCATTAAAACGTTGAGGACCTTTTGACCTTCTTTACCCTAGTTCATGTCATCTATCCTTTAATATCCTTCAATAGATCTCCAAAAAATCTCTATACTTGAGTAGTAGATGCTTGATTCCCATCATTCTCTCCCACATCAAATGAAAATTTCGTCAACTCAACATCTTCCTCTATAAAATCAAAAGGAGATAAATCAGTCACATTAAAAGTAGAATGGACATTATAATCACCTAGCAAGTTGATCTTATATACATTATTATTCACTTTTTTCATAATTAGATATGTTCCATCCCCTATTAATTGTAACTTAGATTTCTGTTTGTTCGGAAACATCTCGTTCTAAAAGTGTATCCAAATTCATTCTCTAGGTTTGAATATCATTTCCTTTCTTACGTTATTAACTTTCTTAATTTATCGTTAGGTCCTCTTCTTAATGCTTGGCTTTGCCCTCTCGTAAAACTTCTTCAACAACTTAACTTTATTCTTACAATCTAAGGTAATTCATTCACCTAAAGTAATATGCACAAGATCTAAAAGATGTAATAGGTTAAATCTACAAACTATCTCAAATGGTGTGAGATCCGTAACACTACGGACAATCTTGTTATAAGAAAATTTAATAAAAGACAACAACTCTTCCTAAGTCCTAAAATTACTACCTATAGTAATATGTAATAATGCCCCTAAAGTCTTATTAAACACTTTTAGTTTAACCATCAGTTTATGAATGACAAGTTATAGTAAACAATAACTTACTCCCTAATTCTCCTCATAAACTCTTTTAAAAGTAACTCAAAAACTTAACATCCTTATCTGACACTATAGTTCTAAAAACTCCATGCAATCTAACAATCTCTTTTAAGAATAATTTAAAAATGTAGGATTCATTATTTGTAACACCCCACCCCCGTCCGACACATGTACGTGTGCCCTATGATCACACGTGCACATGCCTGACAGAAGTGGCGTGTTAACTATCGCACCTTCACTTTACTACATGGAATCATAAGTAAAATCAGAAATAACACATTATCTAAAGTCTAAAAATTTCCTCATTTCATTTCATAAATCATCATTTACAATGTAGCATTAGATTCATCATTCATATGTATACATTGTCAACCTATTAAAGCTCACAGTTCAGTCTACAAAGTATGCTACATAAATAAGGAAATAAACTAAAAACTAAAAACTAATCTTCAGTCCCTAGCTGACCGACCTTTGAGCTGTAACTTGTACCAAAATGCAGTTTAGCAGCTAAGTCGTTGCTCTCTCGAACTTGAAATTATCAACGTAGTAATTTTGGTGAGTTTTATGAACTCATTAGAGTAACCATCCTCGATGGTTCACTCTTGTCATACAATACAACAGTTTATATTATCATATAATTCAAATCAACTTGGTTACATCAAGTAATATTATGAATCACTTGTTCACATATCTCATAATTCAAATAAAAGTTCATACCATTCATTATCACATATTCATACCAGGGAAGTCATCATAACAATGCAGTTATTCAATTTATTCATATCATATTTGAATGTAATGTTTATGAGACTCAATTCATTTATTAGATTGTTATAACTGTGTGTCTTTTTCACTGTCTTGTATCCGTTGTAGATGTCGGGCTCTTTCATACTATCTCTTATCTGTTGAGGATACATGGCTCTTTAAACACATTGAGCCTTAGGCTCTTTCCACAATTGTCTGAGCTTTAAGCTCCTTTTTATTGGCAACATCAGTCATAACTGCCTTTATATTTCATGCATTGGAATGAAACACATTCCTCAAAATCAATCAATTATGCACATTCATATTCTTTTTCATTCACATTTTTCATCGAACTTTTAGTCCATCATTCAAAATTCAAGTTGAGAAACAAATAGTCAGTCACATTCACATTCACATTCAAGTAACACTTCTTATGTTTTATGCATACATCAAACTTCTCGGACATTTTATGTCCAGAATTTAGTACACAACACATCATATATAACAATTCAATGTAGTATCAAATAGAACAAATGAAGGTGAGGCCATATTAGGTTACTCATAATTGCTCCCTTTAGTTTATTGCCTTGAAGTCTTGGCAATGTTTGGAAGTGATCGCTCAACGTGCTCTTTTATAGGCAATCATATACATTTTTATATTATTGTATTGCTCATTTAACTAAATACAAACATTTATAAATGTATCATATATGATGCATGTTCAATGAAAATTTTTTAGGTATATTTCTTTAATAAATTGATACAAATATCACTTTTACTCTAAAGTTTCTAGAATTCAAACACTCATTAACCATTCCAGCTTTGTTCTCAAAAGTGACTTTCTGACCTACTTTTCTTGATCATTATGACAAGGAAAATGGAGTATTTATGTAACACTTTCTTCTAGACAATTGTTCATTAATGTCTTAAGTTTTTAATGACACCAAGATCATATAATTTGGTTCATTATTATATGAGTTATGCTCAAAATACTAAAGGTTGAGTACATTTGAAATTTTGGCTAGTGCATGATCATGCACTCAAAGTTGTACAACTCATATCTCTTAATTCCAATATTAAAAAGTTACAAACTTTACACAAATTGAAAGCTAAGAGAATAAGCTATAGCTTTTGTGAAGCCAACTTTATCTGATTCAGCTTACATCTATACAGTTTATTCGATAACAACAGGACATGTTTTCTATCATGGTAGTGCTATAGCCTAGGCCAAGACTCAATTTCAAGCTAAATTTAAAGACCCTTAATGACAAAATTCAAATTTAATTTCTCTTAAAAATTGTAGCCAAATTTCTCTAGTTCAATGTAAATCATGAATCATCTCATTTTGAGATCAAAATACCGAAGCATGTTCAGTGAAAGTTCTCCAGTTCATTACATTCCAGCACATTTCCTCATTTTCATCCTAAATCCATTAATCAAATCTTTAACGAATGAATTTAGATGACTCTAAATTTTCATGGAGAGGAAGAAAAATATATTAGGAATCTATTGGTTAAAGTTTCAAGTCATTTGGAGGTCGGATGAAAAAGTTATAGCCAAAAGACTTAAAGTTATTCAATTATAGGAAACCTTCGGGTGCACGGGGTGCACAATCGTGCACTCCATTATTTTCCAGATTTTGCAGCACTTCTTCTCTTCTTCTTCCTCTCTTCTACTACTTAATCCATAATCTCTCTACACCATTTCTAACTTACATTCTCTACATTTCTACTACCATTCTAAGTCAACTTACCCTAAAAACAACTTAAAATTCAAAATTCAACATAAACATCAAAAACAAAACTCACATATGGATTGCTCACCATTTTCTGCACTTGTTTCATTTCCTACACTTTTCATTTTTTCTTCCCTTTTATATTTTTTTGTATTCTTCAAATTCAACAACACTTCCATTTCATCATAAACTTTTCATCTTAGTGCTTTTCCCATAACTCTAAACTCATTTGATTCATTTCTAAACATTCAAACAAATTCACGCATAGCCATAGTAAAATGAAGACAGAGCACCGTGTAAACAACTGCTATTTTCTACAATTCTCTATTTCACAACTTCTCCATTTAACTCAAATTTGCACAATTCTAGATACGCTTTTTGCTATTGTCCTAAATTCAATAAATGTAACATCGCATTACCCACATTGAGGTTAGAATAGTATTTATATAAGAGATTATTGAGAAATTAGAAAATGCATTTTATGCTCATGCATTATATGATATGCACATACACGTAAATATTGAACTTATGCACATTAAAATAATTTTACATGCATTCATTAACATATTTCGAGTATAACTGTTTATAAATGTGATTATATTGAGAATTGTGACTTTTATATGTTGAAAACTGATTTGGAGAGTGTATTTAGTGATTTAGAATTTTTAGTGAATTTTAAGAAAATTTCTGAAAATTTAGGTAATTTTTGGACTAGAAAAAATGCCAAATGACTAGACGAATGATGAATGGTAGTAGAATTTAACTATCAAATGGAAATGG
>JANSVA010000003.1:27035721-27055574 GCA_025504915.1 Erythroxylum reticulatum | reverse complement strand
TGGAGGTGGACAATCATGTGAGCTCTATTAAAGTTAATATAAAAGGGGGGCCAGAAAGCAGAGAAGGGAATGAACGAAGAGAGAAAAAGGAAGAGGAAGGAGAAAAAAAGAGAAAGTGGGGGCTTATGTTTTCATTTTGTTTTAGTTTTTCTTGATTTACTTATTATGAGTGTTGCCTAGTTTCTTATTTCAAAGAGTGTTTCACCCTCTATGGTGAATCTTATTTTTTGAACTTCTACTATACATGGTTTGCCGTTCTTATGAATAGTTTCTTGTTGATCTTAATGAGGGTTAATTTTTTTTCTTTTTAAACCATGCAAATATAACTTACATACTAAAAGATTAATGTCTAAGTTTTATTCCTCAAAGGTTATGCAATCCATCTTTGTTTTATTTATATCTGAATTGAGAAATTTGCATGTCAATAAAACATAGTAGGTAATTCAAACTTGAGATAGAAGAATTGCTTCTTTAGCAACTTGAGGTAGCAGAATATTAGGATTCAAATTAACCTTAGCAAGAGCTGATAATAATTTTTGAGATCTTTAATCTAGTGATTTCATGAAATCAATTTCTTTTCTTGTAGAATTAGTTGTCCAGAAAGTTTAATTGTAAATGTTATTTTTTATATATCACTTTTAATTCTAAAATCTCTTTATTATTAACTTAAACAATTTGGAGAGAATCGATAATGGTGCTTAGTATAAATCCTCGTGGGAACAATAACTGTACTATAATTACCTATATGCTTGTGGTCGGGATCTGAGTGCATTCTATTTCATTTTGTAACTCATCAACCTGTCTCATCTTTGGCTTCTTTCTTCTAAGAAAAATCTCCTCCAAAGTTTTCTTCTCCTTTCCCACCAAAGGATCTTGCTAACCAAGTTATCCAAAAAGAACAAATGGTAGATCAAATTAGTCATGGATACAATATCGAGAAGAGGATACAATAACAAGAAGAGGATACATCACTTAGGGGAGGATATATTCTCGAGGATAGGATAACATAATGAGAAGTTAAAGCTGTGGTAAAGGAGTTAGTAATATAATCTACATCTTATTCGTATGATAATTATTTTCCATATACCATATCATGTATGGCTTAGCATGTTGATTTAGTTATCTTGCTTCCACTGTGCTATAATTTCTAAAAAAAGTTTTGAAATCTACCGTTTTTGCCTAATCTTGCATGTTTTATTTTCCTATCCAACAATTGGTATCAGATCCATTTTTATTATGCATGATTTTGGTTCCTATATGTGATGCATAGGTTGGCAATTATTTTTATATGATGTATATTTTTATTTGATAGAAATATATATAGTATATGTGTTGCTCTTTTGGTTGTCCATAGAATTTATATTTACCATATAAGATTTCTTAATTTGGTTTGTAACAAGGAGGGTGGTCTATCATCACCATGTTTCCCCCTTGGCTTCATTTTTCTGTTTACTTTGATTTTGTAATGTACAAATTGATGTAACGATCAAGATGAAATAACCATAGGTTGAAGAAATGAAGAGGTAATGGTTTCGATGTATCCTTTTGTTGTGTATTGGCATAGTTTAGGTTTTGCAAAAACCAAAATGTTGGATTTTTGTTTCAATGAATCAAGTTTCGGTTTTGATAAAAAACAAAGTGCTGGTTTTTTGTTTTAACGGAAATTTTTTTTGGTTTTTATGAAAATCTAGTGCTGGAATTTTTGTTTTCAAAGTGACAAAATTCAGTTTTATAAAATGTCATTACACAATTTTTAACAAATGGGCTAGGTCATATGAGTGAAGAGTTTGAAGCGGAAGATCTAAGTCTAAGAAGATTATTTTGGGCCTAAATGCCTTATAATCTTTGTTATATTCTAGGATGGACAATCAAACGTGGTTTATTAGTTCATGAGATGAATGGATGAATGGATGCGAATAATATGTGATATTATATAATCGTATGCCATTTAGAATATTGTCAACCATAGGCTTTGCCATGCATCCATTATGTATGAGATATATAATGAAATAATATAGGATGGATAATAAATTGCATCTAGACAAGATGGTATTTATTAAAACTTAAAGCCCAAAAAGGTTGAGTGGGAGGGGATGCTTATGTGAGAGTCCATGGTCTTCATATGATGGCCCATTTGCATGTGGTGAAGTGTTACTCCCTACTAGAGGGCATGAATCCTAGATCTTGTATGGTCTGGGTTTCCTTAAGGATAAGTCTACTCATTGGTAACAAATGTGACCTCCCACCGAGGCATGGTTTGTAAGTACCTTTAATGGATGAATTAAATGGTTACACACTCAACATATTTTATCAATAACCTACCCACTATAGCTCTGTTGGTAAAAGTATGGATCAAATTATGACGCTTTTCAAAAAGTTAGGCATGAAGATGCTTGGTAGCCTTTTAAGTGGGATGGTCCTAGTTTTTCTTTTAATAAATAAGATTCAATTCTTGAGCTAGTCTAACAAAATAAGCGATGGCAGAATGCTGATAAGACTGCTAAGTGTTATATTCTAGCTTCTGCCAGTGGCATATTGCAAAAGCATATTGCTTGTATGAAAATTGCTAGTGCAATGGTCCATCACCTACATGAGATATTTGGTGTGACGACCAGGTCTGTAAGGGCGAAAGCTATCTAAACTTTTCACAATCTTAGATAAAAACCTGATGAATCGGTGCGGGATTACATGCTTAAGGTAATCTCTATGATCACTGAGGCTGAGATGCTAGGGGTGGATATGGATGCAGACATATAGATGATTATGATCATCAATAACTTAAACTCTTCTTTTTAGACTATAATCTCAACAACACGGATTACACCTTAAGTGAGTTGATGAATACCTCCAGAGTACAGAGGGGATATTAAATATCAAGGCTTATGGGCCAGAAGTTAATGTAGCATCTTCTTCTAAGCCTAAAGGTAAGAGCAAGCAAAAGAAGAGGGTCTAATGAAAAATAAGGCCCAAATAGGGGTCAAGGCCTAAACCATAAAAAGAAGGCCAAAGAGAACATTAAGGGAAAAATGTTTCCTCTGTGATGAGATGGGCCATTGGAAAAGAAACTATCTAATCTACCTTGAGTCCCTCAAAAGAAAATAAGGTATAGGTTTCCTAAGTTTGTTAGGAACTAGAAATGTGGTAGATTTATCTGACTCTGGGATATTAGATTCAGGAGCCACTAAATATGTTTGCAATTCTTTGCAGGTGTTCTAGCAAAGGAAAATACTACTTAAAGGTTAGTTTCAAGTCAAGATAGCAGATGGATCCTATTTTTTAGCAGAATTAGTGGGAGTAGTTATCTTGGACTTTCCTAGTAGACATAGGTTATATTTGGATAATATTTATTACATGCGAATGATTATAAGGAATATGATTTCTATTTTTTGTCTAATTAAATCTAGTTCTTCCTTATATTTTGAAAATATTGTTTCAATATATGAGAATAAGGATTTATTTATAATGCGATAATTAAACAGGGATTGTTCTTTATAGAACCTATAACAGGCTCACTAAACACTGCAGAATTGATAAAACTAAGACAATCCAATGTCTCTAGCATCAATTCAAAATATTTGTGGCGCTTAAGAATAGGTCATATCAATCATAAAAGACTTGACAGGTCGGTGAAGGATGGGATCCTTACAGGCTTGGATAATGATCCATTTCCTACCTGTGAATCTTGTATTGAAGGAAAAATAAACAAGGTCTCATTTCTTTCCAAAGGAAACATATCTGAATCCACATTAGACCTGGTACATACTGATGTGTGTGGTCCCAGGAACGTACAAGCTAGAGGAGTGTATGAATACTTCATAACCTTTATAGATGATTACTCTAGACATGGCTATTCGCATTTGATGCATAAAAAGAGCGAAACCTTTGAAAAGTTCCAAGAATTCAAAGCTGAAGCTGAGAAGCACCTAGGCAAGTTATTAAAACAACTTCGATCGGATCAAGAGGTGAGTACTTATTTAGAGAGTTCCAGTAATTTCTAATTGACAATGGAATTGTTTCCAACTTGTCAGCTTCTTGAACACCTCAACAGAATGATGTAGCTGAGAGGATGAATAGGACTCTATTGGAAATGGTAAGATCCATGATGTCCTATGTTATCCTTTTATAATCATTTTGGGGATATGCCATACAAACAACAACATATCTTCTAAACTTTGCTCCATCCAAATCAGTGCCTAAAACATCTAGGGAGTTGTAGACTGGTCAAGTGCCTTCATTGTAGCACTTGAGGACTTGGGGTTGCCCATCCCCTATTCTAAAGCCTGAATCCACAAAGATGGAACTAAGGTCAAGAGTATGTTTGTTTGTAGGATATCCTACAGGAATTTAAGGGTACTATTTTTATAGTCCTCAGGATAGGAAGATATTTGTTTCGACAAATGCGATCTTTTTAGAGCAAGAATTTGTGATAAATCATAAAGGAAGAAGTGAAGTAGTACTAAAGGAGTTAGCTATTTCATCCAATTCAAGAGTTGATGTGGATATAATAGAATAAGATGTCGAAATGGATTCAAGAGTTGAATCAGGTAATGATGTTGATGTATAAAAATGGCTCAAGGTGATGGAATCAAAAATAGATTCTACGTATGCCAATGAAGTCTGGATCTTTATAGATCTACCACCATATGTAAAATCTATGGGTGTAAATGGATCTACAAAAGGAAAAGATGATCAGATGGAAAGGTAGAAACCTTTAAAGTTAGATTGGTAGCTAAAGATTATGCTCAAAAGGAGAGTATAGACTATGAGGAGACTTTTTCTTCGGTTTCCATACATAAGTACTTTAGGATTCTTTTGACCATACTAACTTATTTTAATTATGAAATATGGAAAATGGACGTCAATACCACATTTCTTAATGGGTATCTTAAGGAGACCATTTATAAGGCCCAACTATAAGGTTTTGCTGAGCTAGGTAATGAGCATAAGGTATGCAAGTTGCAAAGGTCCATTTATGGACTTAAGCAAGCATCTAGGTCTTGGAATATTAGGTTTGATAAGTCCATCAAAACCTATGGATTCTTACAAAACCAAAATGAACCTTGTGTTTGTAAAAGAATACAAGAAGGCAATGTTACTTTCCTAATCCTATATGTTTATGACATTCTACTCATTGCGAATGATGTGGGAATGTTATCTACAGTTAAGGGATGACTGAATGAACTGTTTTCAATGAAGTATTTGGGAGAGGCTAAGTATATTCTAGGGATCCAACTTATAACGGATCGGAGGAACAAACAGATAGCTTTGTCTCAATTAACCTACATTGAGAATATGCTCAATAAGTTCACCATGCAAGATTCCAAGAGGGGTTTCACACCTACTAGATATGGAATCAAACTTTTAAAGGAACAAGTACCTAAAACCCAAGAGGAGGTTAAACGCATGCATAACATTTTGTATGCTTCGACAGTTTGAATTTTAATGTATGCAATGCTTTGGACTAAACTGGATATTTGTTATACAATGGAACTGGTAAGCATATTTCAGTCCAATTCAGGAATGGAGCATTGAACTGCTATTAATTGTATACTTAAGTATCTTCATATGATGAACTTAATTCTTGTTTACTCAGGAAGTAATCTTATTCTGACAGGGTGTACAGATTCTGATTTCCAATCAGATGTTGATTCAAGGAAATCAACTTCTGGTTCTATATTTACTTTAAGAGGTGGAGTTATAGTTTGGAAGAGTGTCAAGTAATCTTGTATTTAGGAGTTTCAAGAAATCTTGTATTGCTGATTTGACTATGGAGGTTGAGTACAAGTAGAAAAGGAAGCAATCTAGCTTCGTAAGTTCCTAAATGACTTAGAGATAGTTCCAGTGACAGAAAAATCTATTACATTTTATTGTGATAATAGTGGGGCAGTGACTAATTCTAAATAATCTCAGAACTATAAAGTTGCCAAACATATTGAGCGAAAGTATCATCTAATAAGGGAGATAATACAACGTAGAGAGATGAATGTGATACAGATTCCCACAAAGGAAAACCTTACTGATTCGTTCATAAAGACATTGTCTCAAAAGAGCTTTGAAGGTCACCTAAAAGGGATGGGAATGAAGAATATGTCAAGCTTACTTTAGTGCAAGTAGGAGATTGTTGGAGTTATGTAAATATAGTGCCCTGGAATGCAAATGTGTTTACATATAACTTAATCTTCTTCTAATTACAATTTTGTAATGAAAATATTTATTATTAATAAAACAAAAGAATTTGATTTTATTTGTATAAGCATAATATAACTAGTCATAGAGAACCAAGATTTTTTTTGTTAATAATATACATATAGATGAAGATGTATGGGAAACATGTATATTATTAGAACCTAAATTAATTTATTCACAGTTGAATAATCAAGTTGGTCGCTTGATTATGGTTTAGACTGTAGTGTTGCAATTTATCTCCATGTAAGTAAAGGAGTTTACTTCAAGGGAATGGTGAGTTTCATATCATGATAGTAGTCGACTATAGATAATGGAACTATTAAATGAATCTTAAATCAAGTATGTTTTTAATAATAAAGTAGGTCGTTACTTTAGTCTTAAAACATACATTTTTTTGGTAATTCAGTAAATTTATAAAGAAATAAAATTATATACATTAAGAGATTACCAAAGGTGGCAATCTTTTACCCCCAACCGAAGAGAACTTATAAGAAGCATAAGGAACCCTAAAACTATTCCCCCTCACCATATAAACACAATAACATGACTAAAACATGTTTAGCAACAAAAAAAATCACATCAAAGACTATATTACCAGTAACACAACTATTTCCAAATAAAAGTCTCAAGCAGTAGAAATTACTCAAGAATTTCTATTAGTCCTTCTTAGTCAGTTAGTAGTGGCTCTCCAATGGGGAAAGTGCCAAAGGAGTGGACCTTGTAGCTTGGGACATCATGCACAATCTTCAATGCTTTTGTAGGTTCAGTCAATACTACATCTTATGCCTCTCTTGTTGACAAGAGTGTGAGTTATCTCTCATTTTTCGAAAGTATTTTTCTAAAGTTATAGTGATAATCTATGCCTTGCATATATGCTCCTATCTAAAGAGATTGTCGATGAGTGATACACAATTTACTTTCTAAAACCATTTGGCATACCTACAAAATAAATAACAGAAGAAACAAGTAAACAAGCCAGTGAACTCTATTTACCTTCTTTCAGTGTTTGAGCTAAGATGTTTTATTACTTGGAAGATCACTTTAGTATTAATGTTCCCCACTTCCATGATTGCATTTTTTAAGGTTTTAAGGTTTCTCACGGATCATAAGTCGTACACAATAACAACAAAAAATGACAAAAATGTTGAGATCAATGTTTTTGTGGCCTTGAGGTTGGTTGAACCAAAGTAGAATAGCTTGGAGGTTTAGCAGGTTTGGAATGTTTAGCTGAAAGTAGCTGAGGTAGTGTAACTACACTAATTTGGAGAAGGAAAATTCAAAGAAGAGGTGGTTGGAAGACTCATTATCCAAGTGGAACAGAGAGCAATGATTAGGGATATAAGTATACAGGAGCTGATCCCTTGTCTGTAGCTTATTAAGGAATGCTAGCCACAAGATAAAGACATACCGTGGGTTGGACCCTTTGTGCCACACTAATTTGTGCCAAGGTACTTTCGAAAGAGGTGGTCTCATCAAAGTGTATGCTGAAGTATTTGTGTAAATTTTTTATGGGCTTGCAGTCCATTCTAGTCTATCCGAATGGGACCAATCAGGTTGGTATGTTAAAGGATCGAGTGTATGAATGGTCTCAATTGTGACACCTTGCCAGCAATACATATTGTTTTTGATAATATCAGCTACCTTTGCAGTAATTAGAAATTCTGACCCATTGATCGCTCTAAGTGTTGGGAGATCCTTAAGGATACCTCTTGGGTGCCAAGGGTCCTACCATAAGAGAGTAGAAAGTCCATTTCCTATTTTAAATCTGAAATGATTCCCAATAATATTTCTAACCTGAAGAAGTTTCCTCCAGCTCCAATAATTATTATTAGTCGGTTGAGCACTCCAGAAAGTTGATCTTCTAAAAAATAATGATGTGAAACCACTTTACCCACAAGGCTTCCTTATCATTGAGAAGAACCCAAATCCTTTTACCTAATAAGACATTGTTCCATGTAGACAAATGTTTAATCCCTAGACCACCCTGTGTTCTACAAAGATCATTCCACTTGACTTTTGAATGAGTGTTAGACACAACCTTACTAAACCACAAGAAATTCCTAAGTTTAGACTCATTTTCTTTAATGACAGAGATAGGAAGCAAGAAATGGCTAGCCCAGTATACTTAAAAAGTGGACAAGATAGAAATTACCAATTGAATTCTACCACGTAGGATAAGGCTTTGTGAGTCCATTTGTTAACTCTGGGATCAATTTTATCCAATAGCGGGATACAATCTCTCCTAGTCAATCTACTTGTTAAAAGAGGTACACCTAGATATCTCATAGGAAGATTACCCCTTTTAAGAACTGAAATGGTTTCCAATTGAAGGGCCATATGATCCACGTAAGGAGATAAAAAGAATTGAATTTTGCTCGGATTCATATCCAACCTAGAGAAATTGGAGAAAGTTCGCAAGCAGGTAAGCAAGGTATTCACTGAAATAAGATCAGCATGATAGAACAATAACAGATCATCAGTAAACAAAAGATGGAACATCTTAAGAGTTTTGCATCTCCAATGAAATTGAAAATGAGGATTGTCTGCTATTATATCATTCAAAGTCCTAGAAAGCACTTCCATACAGATGATAAATAGGTACAAAGAGAGAGGGTCTCTTTGTTTTAAACCTAATTTCCCATAGAAAAATTTAGTAGGGGACCTATTGATCAAGATAGAATAGGAAGGCTAGGTTACACACTCTTCAATCCACTTAATAAATATAGGAGGGGACCCTAAAGCTAGCAACACGTTAAGGAGGAAGTCCCCTTGAATATAATCATAAGCTTTGGCCAAATCAACTTTGAAAGCACATCTCCTACACTTATTAGAAAGATACTAGTCTTTAAAGATTTCTTGGGCTAAAAGATATTGTCCTTTATACGACGATTTTTTATGAAAGCTCTTTGGTTTAGGCTGATAAGGAGGGGTAGAATCTCTTTAAGTCTATTGGATATGATTTTTAGGATCACCTTATAAATCATGTTACAACAAGAGATAAGTCTATAACCTAACGTAGTAGATGGCTGATTTGTCTTTCAGATAACGGAGATAAAAGTTGAATTAACCTCTTTGAGGAGCCTCCCACATTTGAAAAAGTCTTGGATTGCCCTAGTGATATCATTCCTGATAATATACCAAGTGATATCATTCCTGCTATCAGGGCCTGGGGCCTTATTCGGGTTAAAAGAAAAGAAGACTTCCCTAATCTCCTATGAAGTAACTTCAGCTACAAGGTTAACTTTAAGGTGCTCAAGAATTGGGTGGGGAAAAAGGGTTGTCACATACTCGCTTGAAGAAGCTAGATCTTTCTTTGTACCAATAGACTCTTGAAAGAAATTCAAAGTTTTTTTTTTCTGAATTTCTTCTAAGTTAGTAATCTTATGGCCATTGCTTCCCAATAAGGAGTGGATATTGTTTCTGTTCCTATTTGTCAAGACAGAGTTATAGAAGGATTTTGTGTTCCTATCCCCCTTTCAAAGCCACTTGATACGAGAAGATTGTTTATAGAAAGATTTTTGGTCATTGAAAGCCTGAAAAAAATGGGACATAACCTCATATTCTTCAACAACTAGAGGAGTCCTATTAGGCAAGACTCTTATTTGGTCTTGGATGTTGTTGAGGGTAGCTTGACAAGTCTCAACTCTGACATTAATATCATCAATTTGATTTGAGTTGAGGGTTCTGAGAGCATTTTTAACAAGTTGAGCTTAGACACGACACAAAACATGGGGGTCCCTCGGATGTGTGAGTTCTAAGCCTCTTCCACCATCTGGAGAAATTTTGACTGCGAGACTAAGAAATTTGAAAACGTAAAAGGAGAGGGTCTCCTCTTTTGGATAGTTAAGAACCTTATCACTACCGGAGAATGATCTGAAATATTAGGATTGATGATTTCACTAAAGATTCTAGGAAACTGAAAGCTCCACTCTGAATTGATAATTGCTCTATCTAATTTTCTTGCTATGTGGAATTTGCCATATTGCTTATTAGATGATGTAAAATTTGGACCATTAGATTTTAGGTCAAACATACCACACTCCTCAACACACTTCCTAAAGTTTCTCATCCCACTAATAGCCACAGAGCTAAGAGGTTCAGCTTTATGTGCAACTAAAATGGAATTAAAGTTCCCAACTATAAGCCACGATTGAGTTCCAACAAAGGTTTTGGTATTGGAAAAGGTTGACCAAAGGGTTTTCCTATGATTAGCATTATTCACCCCATAAATACAGAAACAAAGAAACCAGAAGCACAATTTATAGGGGTTACCTCCAAAAGGATTATTCGATCAATAGTAATAAGAAGGGCACACAAGAATTTTATCAAGGTTCCAAGCTACCACTAACCTAGCACAAGAAGCGTGATCTAGATTGCTACATAAATTCCATTTAGGAAATAAAGAAGAGCAAATATTGCTCAAAAGGAACTGAGATTTGATCCTAGATTCTGTCAAACACATAAAAGACACTGACATCATTCTAAGATAAGACCTAACAACTAACTTTTTTTTTTGTTATTGAGACCTCTTATATTCCAAAAACCTAGATCCATAATTCTAAACGCAAGGCAAGATCTACAACTATTGTTTTATTCTAGGTTTTCTACTTTTTCGAATTGTAAAAACCCTCTCTACCCCTTCTAATAAACCCTGATTCTGAGAATCATTTGAATTATTGGGAATCACATCAGATTTAGGAGAGGCACTAGAATTACCTGCTTGCTTACACCAGGATAGTCGACACCTTCGAGGTTTCCATTAGAATCATCATAAGTTTGTTGCATTTCTTTGTCTTTGCTCTGCTCAGTTAGATTTTCAACAATATTGTTCTCTTGAGGACTCACTTATTCTATCTTTAAGGTTTTCTCCTGATCTCCCTCCTTCTGCTGAGTATCATATATAGAAATGGAGCAAATCTCTTTGTCCAATTCTTGTTAAGGCCCAGTCTCAAACATACGACCAGTAGATTTCCAAGCTCTCTTCTGTGGAACCTTATCAGGTTTCCATTCATATTCGATTTCAATCTCCCTAAATGTCACTTGTCCTTTTCATTATAGGTAGCCAATTGAAAGGATGAAGGCCAGCTCCTCTCTAATTCTAATTCAATACACATTAAACATAGAGGACCCTAGACATTCGGGCTGTATAGGAGTCCATGAGTAAAGGTTTTCCAACTACACTCGCAATCTTACTCAATCCCTCATTATATTATGAAACCTTATCCAGATAGGGGCATACTTAATATCCTCCTATTCCCCCCCATTCAAGCTCCATTTGTGTAAGAACAATGGCTTCCCTTGGATATGCCAAGGGCCCTTCTCTAGCACCTCATTTATACCACATTTAGAATCAAACTTAAATAAAACTTATTTGAGCTAGTCACCAGAGTTTCATACAAACCACATACTAACCAAGATTTTAAAAGTGCTCGATGCATGACTGGAAAAGAAGGGCGCTTACCAATGAAGAATCTGATCAGAGAATGTCAAATTTTGGTTGCTCCTTTTAGTGCTAACTCAGGTGGCGGGATAAATAGGATTTGGTCATCCTTAATCTCTAGGGGGTAAAAAGCTAGCTCCTTGACAGTTGAAGGTTCCTCTATTGAGTCAGCTACAACTAATTTCCAGGTTCTTTGAAGTGTTTCCACTGAAGCTCTAAGGGCCAGAGAGCATAAGGGAGCCTTTAGGCTAGTTTGTTCATGAGTCGACTGACTTGGAGGTTTTAAACCTTCTACAACCAAAAATAGGGGTGAGAATTGGGCAGTTGGGGTTAGTGTTTTGGGAATTTGGGTTTGTGGAAGGAGACGATGGGGCTTTTCTAGGAACATGGACTACAATCTTATTATGGACCACAATCTTGATAAATAGTGAACTCATATGTGTTTCATTATAATTCTTGATATGAACAGAATAGATTTTTACAGAGTATTAATCTAGTGTCTGAATGTTTGAATTATTAATTGAAACACGTATCAGGGAACATTCACTTAAATAAAGAAATTATAGTGATATTATCACTTCTAGATGTTTTATGGAGATTGGTGATTAAATTGGCGCTAGGAGTTTAATGAACTAGCTACCCATCATATCTTAACACCAAGATAAGATCTTATGTGTTAATCACCATATAGAGTAAAATGGGAGATCTAGAAGAAAAAATCAATATAAGGGGAAAACAGTAATTTTACCCTTGTTGTGCAGATGACTATAATAAGATTCGTAACAGGGTTTACAATTGGATATCTTATTTGAAATATGTGTTCTCATAATATTTAGTAATTCAAGAGTTTAACTAATTTGTCTTTAGTGGAATGACATTTAGTTAATAAGCTAGAATTAATTCTAATAAGATTAAAGTAATTATGGGCTTATTGGAGCTTGAATTATCTAAGTCCAATAAGATTCCCTACTTGGCTTTAAGGAAGGTTAGCAAGCAAAGTAAGAAATATAAATGGAGGTTTTAAAGCTCATGATTAAATGTTGGGCTTACACTAATTAATGGTTAATTAGAATCTCAAATGAACATTTAGAAATGGGCTAAACTTTGGTTTAATTTGATTAATTAAATTAAAACAAAATTCTTAAGGAAATAAAAGGTGCAATTTCGGTTTTATTAGGTCTGAATGTGCAACTACACATTTAGCATTGAATTACTAAATAAAGATGCAATTTATCATGCTCTATCATCATTAAATGGAGTAGTGATCTTATCATTAAATGGTTTAATGGTTGTCTTTTAATGATAACATGTAATGTAACCTTTTAGCATTCATTCGATTAAAGATGAAAGAGGTGTATTTGATGTATGATCTTCCTTCTTTCATCACTAAAAACAAAATTGACAAGTCATTTTAGGTCATTGGTCTTTTCATATAGCTATCTTAAAACAAATGAGAAGAGTCTTATTTAATGGCTTCTTTATGTTTGATTAAAGAATGAAGTGATGCATTGGATGCTCTTCTCTTCATTCTTTTCATACATAACCGAAATTGACAAGGTGTAAGAGAAGTGTTCTTTCATTTTTTGGACTCTCTCTCCTTTCTTGCATTTGTTAGCTGAAAATTGCATGAGAGGTGTCTTATCTTTGTCTTCTTTCTTCTAAGAAAAATCTCCTCCAAAGTTTTCTTCTCCTTTCCTACCAAAGGATCTTATTAACCAAGTTTTCAAAGAAGAATTAGTTAAGGATACAATATCGAGAAGAAGATACAATAATGAGGAGAGAATACATCACTTAGAGAGGATATAGTACCGAGGATAGGATAGCACAGCAAGGAGTTAAAGCTATAGCGAAGGAGTCGATAATATAATCTCCATCTTGTTCTTATGATAATTATTTTCCATATACCATTTCATATATGGCTTGGCATGTTGATTTGATTATCTTGCTTTCGTTGTGTTTTGATTTCTAAAAAAGTTTTGAAATATACCGTTTTAGCAAAATCTTGCCTGTTTTATTTTCGGATCCAACATGAACTTGGTTTTCCTAGATGGGTGTCCATCACGAGGTTACTACACAATTGGGCTCAACCCCATCCCTTTAGCATGCTTTGAAACTAGTTTCCTACATAAAGATTTTGTAAACAAATCCGCTATGTTTCTCTCTAACTTGACATAGTCTAGAGAAATTACATCATTTCTAATTAAAGTACATACAATTTTATGTCTCAATCTGATATGTCTACTTTTGCTATTATATGCCTTGTTCTTGGCAATATGAATGGCAACCTGTGAATCACAATAAAGGAACATAGAAAGAATTGGTTTTTCCCAAATTGGGATACCTTTTAAGAGATTCCTTAGCCACTCAGCTTACCGTCTTCCTAACTCCAAACCTATAAACTCAGCCTCCATTGTTGATCTCGCAATAAATGCTTGCTTGGATGATTTCTAAGTCACCGCAGCTCCTGCCAAGGTAAAAACATAACCATTGGTAGAGTGTATATCATCACTCTCCGTAACCCAGTTAGCATTAGAATACCCCTCCAATACAGGAGAATGACCCCCAAAAGATAATCCATAATGCATAGTACTTTTGAAATGCCTCAAGAAAAGAATCAATGCAGTCCCATGCTCTTGACTAGGATTATGAGTATACCTACTAAGTCTACTCATGCAATATGCAATCTAAAGATGAGAATAGTTCATTAAAAACATTACACTGCCAAGAATTTTAGCATACTTAGCTTGGTTTACATTGTCACCAAGATTTTTCTTTAAAGCAACATTAGCGTCATAGGGAGTCTTGACTGGATTAACATCATAGTAACCAAACTTCTTCAAACTTTTCTCAACATAATAAGTTTGATTCAACATAAAACTAGATTCAGTCCTATTAACTTTGATTCCTAAAATAAATTCCACAGGTCCAAGATCTCCCATATCAAAAGAAGACTTTAGCAAACTCTTAGTAGTATCAATGACAGATAAGCTAGTACAAAAATGGAGTATTTAAACCTCACTCTAATTTGTGAGGGAGGATCCCAGTTTAGATCAGTTTCTCTCAAGTTTTGAGTATTTAAAGGAACTATTTCTGTACCAAGTTTCTTGGACGATTCATCATTCGAAGTAATTGACATTTTTTTAGTTTGCACGGTTACTTCATCAATAACAATTAACTACAGATCTAGGCAATTTTTAGTTCTTTTATCGTTGCTTGTTTGAGCTGGTTCGCATGTTCGGTTTTGCATGTTCTCTTCTTCCCCTATAGTATTCAAATGAAACACATCATTTATAACTACATTTATAGATTCTAACACTTTCTTGATTCTTTGATTAAGCACTTGGTATACTTTACTGTGAGTTGAATAACCAATGAAAATCTCTTCATTGCTCTTGCTTTCAAATTTTTTGAGCTATTCTTAGTCTTTAAAAATGTAGCATTTACTGCTAAAAACATGAAAGTAACTCACATTGTTTCTTTACCTTCTAGAGTTCATAAGATGTCTTGTTCAAGATACTTCTAAGATAAACTTTGTTGCATATATAGCATGCTGTGTTGATTGCTTCAGCCCAAAATCACATAGACATCTTTCTTCCATTCAATATGGATCTAGCCATTTCTTAAAGGGTTATATTTTTCCTCTCGACAACTCCAATTTGTTGTGGAGTTTTAGTGGATGAAAATTCTTATATGATGCCATACTCATCACAATAATCATTAAAGCTTGAATCCTCAAATTCCCTTCCGTGATTTGATTGAATTCTCAATACTGCCATATTTTTCAGATTCATAACCTACACACATAGGCTTTTAAAATCCTTGAAAGCATATGATTTTTCTTTAAAAAATGATACCCAAGTGTATTTAGAATAATCATCAACATAAGTTTAAAAGTATCTCATCCTACCAATGCTATCAAGTTATGTTGGACCAACTAAATCCATGTTAATTAATTTAAGTATACATGAGGAAGTAACGTATCAAACCTTTTTATGTGCACTCTCATCTGCTTACCCATTTGCCTTGCACTACACAAACAATTTTTCTTCTTTTTTCATTAAGGGTAAACCTTTCACAGCTTCTAATTTCTTTAACTTGCTAATAAGCTTATAGTTGACACGTCCAAACTTTTGATGTCAAATGTCTATATTATTGTCGTATGAGGCTGATTTGTAAGTAGTGATGACCTACAAAATATAGCAATTTTCTGCTGATTGTTTGTCACTCACAATGCATTCTCCTTGCTCAATTAGCAATCTGCATTCATCACATGTAAATTTAACTAATAAACCATCATCACAAAGTTAGCTTATACTCACCAAACTGGCTTTTAATCCATAGACATAAAGAACATTTTTTAGATGTGGTAGTCCATCCAAACTTAACATCCCTCTACTAATTACCGAAGCCTTCTTTCCATCACCAAATGTCACATGTCCATCCATACAACTTTGATAATTGGATAAATAACTCCTTTCTCCTGTTATATGACTTGAACATCTACTGTCAAAATACTAACCATTATGCAAAATCGCCTTCATAGATTTAAGAACTACGAAAGCTTGCAATTGACTCTTTCACCAAAGTGTGCTTTGAAATTATGGAGTTCTACTAGAAATTTTGTGAGGAACGTATGCTCTTTCAATTTTGGGTCCTTTGGAACAACATCTATAGTAACTTGTAGCATCTCGACCTTATGTGTCCAATAACCCCGCAAAAATGACATGTAGGAACAAACCTTTGATTCTTCCTCGAGGTTTCTCCTTGGATAGATTAGGCATTATTTTACGCATCATTCACCTTAGAGCATTCACCTTTGTAGTTAATGCCTTGAAGATCCCCTTTTATCTTACTGATTTCCAATAATTTTTCTAACTTTTTGGTACCTCCATTTAACATTCTTATTCCTTTTTCGTACTGACCAACTTCAAGTTTGTTTCATTAAGCTCATCTATTGTAGATAACATCTTCTTCTCAAGGTCTTGAATGGTTTTCTTTATGGTAGAGTTTTCTTCCTTTGACTTCTCATTTTTGTTGTATGTTTGGACCCATTTAGCATACATTAACTCATAGGCTTATTAAATATCTTCCTTTTTATCATCTGAAGTATTGTCATCACTGTCATAATTTGATATTGAGCTTTGAGATGATTTGTTTGTATTTTTCCCAAAATTTTCTGATTTACTCATGTTTTCATCATCAATTACTTCCTTTTTGGTTACTATTAAATAAGCAACTAGACTTTTACTTTATAAAGCAACTAGCACAACACTATTTGCAATTTCTTCTTCACTACCATGTTCACTTTTGGATTCATTCTCACTCTGAGTGCTTGTAAAAGATTTTCCTTTTCTCTTCTTTAAAGTGTTAGCACATTCTGCTTACACATGTACGAAACCTTAACACTCATGGCATTGTATTTTCTTCACCTTTCTTTCAATCTTCTGAGTTTTGACTTGTTGATTGAAGTTGTTGTTCGATAAGCTCCTGCCATTTTGCCTAAATTTTGGTCTGTCCTTTTTCACTCTTTTTCAGCCACTTACTAAAATTTCGTGTTAAGAATACCAAATCCTCATTCTCGTTGGATTCATTTTCTATATCATTCATACCTTCTCTAGTTTCAGCTTATAGTGCCAATCCTTTGCTTCTTTCTTGTTTTCTCCTCAACAAATTCATTTTAAAATTGGTAAGAATTCCAATTACCTTCTTTAACGACAAATTATTGCTGTTATAAGCCTCCTTGATTGCTGTAATTTTAGGAATAATCCTTGGAGATAGTGATCTCAACATCTTTTTTTACCAGTTTTAAGTTAGAGTATTTCTTCCTGAGTTGATGTGCTTGGTTTGCTATATTGCACAATCTCTCATGGAAGTCTTCAATGGTTTCACTATCATCCATCTTTAGCTCTTCAAAATCTCACAGCAAACATCTGAAGTTTTTAGGCTATCATTGTAGCACCCTACTCCCGCAAGACGCGAACTCAATATCGATGGGTGATATCTGAGTCCGTTCCCTGCAAGGGTGGCATGCTAGAGTGCTCAGTTAGTCAAAACTCAGTAATTTTTTTTGAAACTACAAACATAGTATGCGGAAATCAATCATCAAATAGGGTCCTTTTTATTCCATAAACATTTTTCAAATCATCAAATTTTAATTAATCACTAGGGCCCACTCCAGAAACAAAACACTCATAATCATAATGTCAATACAACATGATTACATTCGCATACATATTATACAATAATTTCAGAATACATACCTTCATACAAAATTTGCGAAAAATGCAATTCAATACAAAAATAAAGAAAATACTAATGTAGATGCCAACTCATCTAGACCTCTATCTTTTACTTGCATGCTGTAGGTATACTCCCATTTGTCTACTGAGGTACTCTTCTAGCTTGAAAAATAATTGCAAATTTTGTGTGAGTTCTGCAAACTCAATGAGTGACCATCATCGATGGCTCACCCAGTCACATAAAACATAATTCATATTCACAACATTTCACATTTCACATTCAATACAATTTAATCACTCATATAATGCATATGCAGTGCACATGAGACCCACTTTTCATTTGTTACTTTGTTGTGACCGAGTGCCTAAACTGTCCCATATAGGGCTCATTAATACCTGTTCCTTATCCGCTTGGGGGATATAGGGCTCATTAAATGTTGAGCCTGAGGCTCTTATTTACTTTTAAGTTCGAAGCTCATTTTTACTCGTTGAGCTGTAAGCTTTGATCGATGGCTACTCTGGTCATAACAGCCATTATGTTTCATGCATTCATGAAATGGAATGCATCAATCACATTTACATGCTCCCATTCAATCACATTCCCATATCATTGGACCTTAGTCCGACATTCAACATATTTTCCCTCACATGCAAATGCACTTTTAGAACACATTTAACAATCAAAATTATGCACAGTTATTTCATCTCATTCACATACAAGTAGCACTTTAATAGACAATTAATACAAAATTCAAAACAGAACAAACAATGAAATGAGACCATCTCGGTCTACTCACAATACGTTCCAATTTAGCATTTGCTTCCAAATTCTAGAAACATCTAAATGCGAATGTTTATCCTGCACATCACAATTATGCAATACGCACGTTGTACACACGTTAATAACTTTGCACAATTATAAGCATTCATTTATGCGTACTTGTGTATATGGGCTATGTACAATGCAGGTTCATGACAATTCCAGGTATCTTTCCTTTAATTTCATTACAAAATCTTTCCCATATCAAAACTCATCTAAGTCTATTATACTTAGGTTTATGCCTCACCAAAACCGTTAAAATCTCCATTCTTTTCTCATCGACTCACTTCAGAATTTTTTTCCAAGTCACACTTTCGGGTCTACAATTCACATTCAATCAGAAAGTGAAACTGATGTAATTTGGTCGTACTATCTTATAGAAAATTTCTCTCCCATCTCTTAAGTTTCTAATGAAACCAAGATCATTCAATTTGGCTCAATCCTCCAAATGTTATACTCTAATTAATTCGGACTGTGCATAGAATAAAATAGTATCCTATACTCAGATTTAATTCAAACTTATGGAATTCTAGAGACAGAATTCAAACTCGACCTCTTCATACAAATTTTATCCCTATGTCTCTAGTTTAATATAAATAAAGAATCACCTCATTTGGATTGCTACAGGTAAAGTTATTGTCAAAACACCAAAGCATGGTCAGTGATAATACCCCATTCATGGAGTTCCAGAATTGTTCATCATTTTTGTTCCAATTCAATCAATAAATCTATTCCAAATGATTTCATATGATTATAAATTTTTCTACAGATGAATATAAATATCTTATGAGTCCAAAGGTTCAAGTCTCATGTCATTTGGAGATCAGATAAAAAAGATATAGCTAAAACATCAAAGGATGTTCGTCATCCTCTCAGCATGCACGATCGCGATTTTCCCCCTTAACCCTTCAAATTCGCGATCATGCACGATCGCAATTTTCCTATCAAAATCGCAAAGTCGCTATCGTATATTTGCATGATTGTGACTTTCCCCTAGTCGTGCTTCCCTTCTTTAAACCTCCATAACTTTTGATCTAGAAATCCAAAATTTTCAAACATTATATCAATAGAAAGCTAAAAGAACGATCTACAATTTATGAAGACAATTTTATCAAAATCTTCCTAGATCAATATATTTTAATGAAGGAAGTTTCAGATCAAACTTTTA
>JANSVA010000003.1:27020273-27030384 GCA_025504915.1 Erythroxylum reticulatum | reverse complement strand
GCACTAATTAATGGTTAATTAGAAGTCCAAATGAACATTTAGAAATGGGTTAGACTTTGGTTTAATTTGATTAATTAAATTAAAAAAATTCTTAAAGAAATGGAAGGTGCATGTTGATTTGGTTATCTTGCTTCTATTATGTTTTGATTTAAATTTTTTTTAAAATATACCGTTTTAGCCAAATCTTGCATATTTTATTTTCCAATCTAACAATTAGTGTCGGAGCCATTTTTATTATGCATAATTTCGATTCTTATATATGATGCATGGGTTGGCAATTATTTTTTATAGGCTGCATATTTTATTTTTTGTATGTTGCATATTTTTATTAGATAGAAATATGTATGGTATATGTGTCGCCCTTTTGGTTGTCCATAGAATTTATATTTACCATGTAAGATTTCTTCATTTGGTTTGTAACAAGGAGCATGGTCTATCATCACTATGCTTCCTCCTTGGCTTCATTTTTCTGTTTACCTTGATTTTATAATATACAAATTGATGTAATGATGAAGATGAAACGGCCATGGGTTGAAGAAATGATTCGGTGTACCCTTTTGTTGTTTATTGGCATAGTTTAGGTTTAGTGAAAACCAAAATGCTAGATTTTTGTTTCAATGAATCAAGTTTCCATTTTTAAGTAAAAACAACTGCTGGACTTTTATTTCATTGAATCAAGTTTCGGTTTTGATAAAAAATGAAGTGTTAGTTTTTTGTTTTCTTGGAACAATTTTCAGTTTTTATGAAAATCTAGTGCTGGAATTTTTGTTTTCAAAGTGACAAATTTTGGTTTTATAAAATGCCATTATATAATTTTTACTGAATAGGCTAGGTCATGTGAGTGAAGAGTTCAAAGCAAAAGATCTAAGTCCAAGAAGATTATTTTAAGTAGAAGATCTAAGTCCAAGAAGATTATTTTAAGATTATGTTCCAGGATGGACAATCAAAACTGGTTTATTAGTTCATGAGATGAATGGATGAATAGCTACAAATAATATGTGATATTATGTAATTGTATGCAATTTATAAAATTATCAACCCTAGACTTTGCCATGCATTCATTGTGTATGAGATATATAATGAAACAATATAGGATAGAGAATAAATTGCATCTAGACAAGATGGTATTTATTAAAACTTGAAGCCCAAAAAGACTGAGTGGGAGAGGATGCTGATGTGAGAGTCCACGGTCTCCATATGATGGCTCATTTGCATGTGGTGAAGTGTTACTCTCCACCGGAGGGCATAAATCCTAGATCTTGCATAGTTTGGGTTTCCTTAAGGATAAGTCCACTCATTGGTAGCAAATGTTACCTCCCACCGAGGCATGATTTGCAAGTACCTTTAGCGGATGAATCAAATGGTTACATATTCAACATATTTTATCAATAACTTGCCTACTGTATCTCTGTTGGTAAAAGTATGGACCAAGTTATAACACTTTTAAAAAAGTTAGGCATGAAGATGTTTGGTATCCTTTTGAGTGGGAGGGTCCTAGTTTTTCTTTTAATAGATAAGATGACCCATTATCATTTAGTCTATTATAAATAAGAAAAATAACTGTTGTATAAAAATTTAGTTTTTTTAAGGTTTATTAAATCTATTATCATGCATACATGCATCATGATTTTATACAAAGTCCCAATATTGTTAAGTAATTTGCTTACTCTTTAATAATTTATATTTATAGACATAATCACCACAAATGAATCCACTTACTTTGCACTTGACAAATAATAAATTGGAAAACAGGGAAAGTTTTAATGAATGGAGATGTAACCTAGACATTGTTCTTTAACATGAACGAATTTCATAGGTATTAACTGAAAATGAGCCTGCACCATCGGGTGGAGATTCAATTCTTGAGTTAGTCCAATAACATTAATGATGGAAAAATGCTGATAAAACTACTAAGTGTTATATTCTAGCTTCTGTCAATGGCATGTTGCAAAAGCCAATTACTTGTATGAAAATTGCTATGTAATGATCCATCACTTACATGAGATTTTTGGTGTGAGGACCAAGTCTATAAGGGTAAAAGCTATCTAAACCTTTCATAATCTTAAACAAAAACCTGGTGAACCAGTGTAGGATTACATGATTAAGGTAATCTCTATGGTCACTGCGACTGAGATGCTTGGGACAAATATAGATGCAGACATGCAGATGATTATGATCATCAATAGCTTAAAATCTTCTTTTCAATAATGTAAGTTGGACTATGAGCTAGATTAATAGCAAGTATTACACCTTAAGTGAGTTGATGAATACCCTCCAGATGGAGAAGATATTAAATATTAAGGCTCTTGGGCGAAAAGCTAATGTAGCATCTTCTTCTAAGCCCAAAGGTAAGGGCAAGAAAAAGAAGAAAGGTCCAATGAAAAAGAAGGCCCAAATAGGGGTTAAGGCCTAACCCATAAAAAAGATTGCTAAAGAGAACATCGAAGGAAAATGTTTCCACTGTGATAAGATGGCCCACTAAAAAAGAAACTGTCTAGTCTACCTTGAGTCCCTAAAAAGCAAACAAGGTATGGGTTTTGTAAGTTTGTTAGCAATTAAAAATGTGGCAGATTTATCTGATTCATGGATACTAGATTCAAGAGCCAATAATTTTATTTATAATTCTTTGTAGGGGTTCTAGCAAAGGAAAAGACTACCAAAAAGCTAGTTTCAATTCAAGATAGCAGATGGATCGTATATTTCAGTAGAATCAGTGGGAGTAGTTATCTTGGACTTTCCTAGTAGATATAGGTTATATTTGGAGGATTTTTATGACATGCCAACGATTGTCAGGAACATGATTTCTATTTTTTGTCTAATAAAATCAGGTTATTCCTTATATTTTGAAAATGTTGTTTCAATATATAAGAATAAGGATTTTATTTGTAATGCGATAATTAAATAGGGATTGTTCTTTGTAGAACTTATGATAGGCTCCCTAAATACCATATAATTGATAAAACTAAGACAATCTAATGTCTCTAACATGAATTCAAAATATTTGTGGCACTTAAAATAAGTCATATTAATCAGAAAAGACTTGATAGGTTAGTGAAGGATGCGATCCTTACAGGCTTTGATAATGATCTATTAACCACTAGTGAATCTTGTATTTAAAGAAAAATGACCAAAGCCTCATTTCCTTCCAAAGGAAACAAATCTGAATCTATGTTGGACCTGGTACATACTGATGTGTGTGGGCCCATGAACATACAAACTAGAAGAGGTTATAAATACTTCATAACTTTATAGATGATTACTCTAGACATGGCTATTTGTATTTAATTCATAAAAAGAGTGAGTCCTTTGAAAAGTTCAAAGAATTTAAAGCTGAAGCTGAGGAGCAGCTAAGCAAGCCATTAAAACAACTTCAATCGGATCGAGGGGGTGAGTACTTATCTGGAGAGTTCTAGTAATTTCTAATTGATAATCGAATCATTTCCATCTTGTTAAGTTCTTGAACACCTCAACATAATGGTGTAGCTGAGAGGAAAAATAGGACGCCATTGGAAATGGTAAGATTGATATTGTCCTATGTTAGCCTTCTAAAATCATTTTGGGGATATGCCATATAAACAACAACAAATATTCTCAACTTTGCTCCATCCAAATCAGTGCCTAAAACACCTAGGGAGTTAAGGACTGGTCGAGTTCCTTCATTGCAAAACTTGAGGACTTGGGGCTGCCCAGCTCATATTCTAAGGCCTGAATCCACAAAGATGGAACCAAGGTTAGAAGTATGTTTGTTTGTAGGATATCCTATGGGAACTCGAGGGTACTATTTTTATATTCCTCAAGATAGGAAGGCATTTATGTCAAAAAACGTGACCTTCATAGATAATGAATTTGTGAGAAATCACAAAGGAAGAAGTGAAGTAGTACTAAATGGGTTAGCTATTTCAACCAATTGAAGAGTTGATATGGATGTAACAAAACAAGATATCGAAATGGATTCAAGAGTTGAATCAAAAGAGTAACCTAAACGTCAAGTAGTGCCTAGACATTGTAGGAGGGTTATGGGACAGTTAGATAGGTTTCTAGGTCTAGGAGAAGGCTTAATTGCCATCTCATACTAAGAAAAAACGGATCCCATTATATATACATAGGCTATTAATGATGTTGATGCAGAAAAAAAGTTCAAGACGATGGAATCAAAAATAGATTCCATATATGCTAACGAAGTCTGGATCCTTATAGATCTACCAACGAGTATAAAAGCCATAGGTTGTAAATGGATCAACAAAAGGAAAAGAGGATCAGATGGAAAGGTAGAGACCTTTAAAGCTAGATTGCTAGATTAGGGTTATAATAAAAAAAGGGTATAGATTATGAGCATACTTTTTCTCCAGTTTCCATGCTTAAGTTCATCAGGATTCTTTTGTCTATAGCATCCTATTTTGATTATGAAATATGGTAAATGGACGTCAAGATCGCATTTCTTAATGGGGATCTTCAGAAGACCATTTATATGGCCTAACCAGAAGGTTTTGTTGAGCCAGGTAGTGAGTATAAGGTATACAAGTTACAAAGGTCCATTTATGGACTTAAGCAAGCATCTAGGTCTTAGAATATTAGGTTTGATAAGTCTATCAAAGCCTATGGATTCATACAATACCTAAATGAGACTTGTGTTTATGAAAGAATACAAGAAGCCAAGGTTACTTTCCTAATCTTGTATATTGATAACATTATGCTAATTGGGAATGATGTGGGATTGTTATCTATGGTTAAAGGATAACTAAATGAACATTTTTCAATGAAGGATTTGGGAGAGGCTAACTATATTCTAGAGATCAAACTTATAAGGGATCTTAAGAACAAATAGATAGCCTTGTCTTAATTAACCTACATTGGGAATATGCTTAATAAGTTTGCTATGCAAGATTCCAAGAGGGGTTTCACACCTACTAGACATGGAATCAAACTTTCAAAGGAATAAGAACCTAAAACTCAAAAGAAGGTTGAACGCATGCATAACATTCCATATTCTTTGGCATTTGGAAGTTTAATGTATGCAATGTTTTACACTAGACCATATATTTGTTACATAGTAGGATTGGTAAGCAGATTTCAGTCCAGTCCAAGAATGGAGCATTAGACTATGATTAAGTGTAAACTTAAGTATCTCCGTAGGATGAAGGACTTAATGCTTTACTCTAGAAGTAATCTTATTCTAATAGGATATACGGATTCCAATTTCCAATCAGATGTTGATTCAAGGAAATCAACTTCTAGTTCTACATTTGTTTTAGGAGGTATAGCTATAGTCTGGAGGAGTATCAAGCAATCTTGTGTTGCTAATTCGACTATGGAGCCTGAGTATGTTGCTGCTTGTGAAGTAGTAAAAGAAGCAGTCTGGCTCCATAAGTTCCTAAATGATTTGGAGGTGGTTCCTCAGGCAGAAAAGGCCATTACACTTTATTGTGATAATAATAGGGCAATGGCTAATTCTAAAGAACTTCATAACCACAAAACTGCCAAACAAATTGAGCAAAAGTATCATCTCATAAGGGAGATAATACAATGTGCAGAGGTGAATGTGGTAAAGATTCCTACAGAGCGAAACCTTGCTGATCCGTATACAAAGACATTGTCCCAAAAGAGCTTTGAGGGTAACCTAGAAGGGATGAGAATGAGGAATATGTCAAGCTTGCTTTAGGGTAAGTGGGAGATTGTTGGAGTTATGTAATATAGTTCCCTGGAAAGAAAGTGTATTTACATGTAACTTAATCTTCTTCCAGTTACAATTTTGTAATGAAAATATTTATTATTACTAAAATAAAAGAGTTTGGCCTTATTTGTATAAGCATAATATAACTAGTTATAAGGAACCAAGATTCTTTTGTTAACAATATACATATACATGAAGATGTATATGTATATTATTATAATCGAAATTAATTGATTCACAGTTGAATAATCAAATTGGTCACTTGATTATTGTTTAGACTATAGTGTTCTGATTTATCTCCGTATAAGTAAAGGTGTTTACTTCAAGGGAATGATGAGTTTCATATAATGATAGTAGTTGACTATCGATAGTGGCACTATTAAATGAATTTGGAATCAAGTATGTTTTCAAGAATAAAGTAGGTCATTGCTTTAGTCTGAGCGCATACATTTTAGCATTTGCTTATTATGGACCATAATCTTGATGAGTAGTAAACTCATATATGTTTCATTATAATTCTTGATATAATGAAAATAAATTTTTATAAAGTATTAATCTAGTATCTGCATGTTGTAATTATTAATTGAAACATGTTACAGGGAACATTCACTTAAATAAAGTGTTTATAGCGATATCATCACTTCTAGATGTTTTATAGAATTTGGTGACTAAACTGGTGCCAGTAGTTTGATAGACTAGCTACCCATCAATTCTTAACACTAAGATGAGATCTTGTGTGTTAATCACCGTATAAAATAAAATTGGAGATCTAGAAGGAAAAATCAACATAAGGGCAAAATGGTAATTTTCACCTTTTATTATGCGAATGACTATAATAAGGTTCATAATAGGGTTTGCAATTGGACATTTTATTTGAAATATGTGTTCTCATAATATTTAGTAATTCAAGGGTTCAACTAATTGTCTTTAGTGGAATGACATCTAATTAATAAGCTAGAATTAATTATAATGGGATTAAATTAATTCTAGGCTTATTAGAGCTTGAATTATCTAAGTCTAATAAGATTCCCCACTTGACTTCAAGGAAGGTTATCAAGCAAAGTAAGAAATATAAATAGAAGTTTTAAAGTCCATGATTGAATGTTGGCTTGCACTAATTAATGGTTAATTTAAAGCCCAAATGAAAATTTAGAAATGGGCTAGACTTTGGCTTAATTTGATTAATTAAATTAGAACAAAATTCTTTAAAAAATGGAAGTTGCAATTTCAGTTTTATTAGGGTTGAATGTGCAGCTGCACATTTAGCATTGACTTGCAAAATAAAGATGGTTTATCCTGCTTTATCATCATTAAATGGAGTAATGATCTTATCATTAAATGGTTTAATGGTTGCCTTTTAAAGATGGCATGTAATGTAACCTTTTAGCATTCATTTGATTAAAGATGAAAGAGGTGCATTTGATGGATGATCTTCCTTCTTTCATCACTAAAACTGAAATTGACATGTCATTTTAGGTTATTGAGCTTTTCATATAGCCATCTTAAAACAAATGAGAACAGTCTCATTTAATGGCTTCTTTATGTTTAAACATTGAAGTGATACATTAGATGCCCTTTTCTTCTTTCTTTTCATACATAACTGAAATTGAAAAGATGTAAAAGAGGTGGTCTTGCATTTTTTGGGCTCTTTCTCCTTTCTTGGATGTGTTGGCCAAAATTTGCATAAGAGGTGTCACATCCTTGGCTTCTTTCTTCTAAGAAAAATCTCCTCCAAAGTTTTCTTCTCTTTTCCCACCAAAGGATCTTATTAGACAAGTTGCCTAAGAAGAACAAGTGGTAGATCAAATTGGTCGAGGATACAATATCGAGAAAAATATACAATAATGAGAAGAGGATACATCACTTTGGAGAGGATATATTGCCGAGGATAGGATAACACAGTGAGGAGTTAAAGCTGTAGCGAAGGAATCGGTAATATAATCTCCATCTTGTTCTTATCATAATTATTTTCCATATACTGTATCATGTATGGCTTGGCATGTTGATTTGGTTATGTTGCGTCTGCTGTGTTTTGATTTCTAAAAAGGTTTTGAAATTTACCATTTTAGCCAAATCTTGCATGTTTTATTTTCTGATCCAACATATCATAAAGATATTCATTGATGATTTTAGCATTTATGGTTTTTCCTTTAATGAATACTTTAAGAATCTTACTCTTATCTTGGAACAATGCATTAAAACTAACCTTATATTTTTTTAGGAAATTTTCCATTTTATGGTTGATCAAGGTATAGTTTTAGGGCATGTTATATCTGTTAGGAGTATAGAGGTAGATAAATCTAAATTTAACCTCATTTCTTCTTTACCTTACCCCTCAAATGTATGGGAAGTGCATTCTTCTCTTGTTCATATAGGATTTTATTGTAGATTCATGAAGGACTTTTCAAAGATAGTGTAGCACCCCACTCTCATAAGACACATACCTGACATCCTGAGTGACATCCGAGTATGTACCCCGCGAGTGTGGCATGCTAGAATAGTCAACAATCGAACTTATTACAAAATTCTTCAAATCAATGCACGTGTATGCAAAAATCAATAATTAAATTGGTCCCATTCTTTTCTTTTGTAACACCAAAATCATATTTATTATTATTCTCATTTACAAACCTTTCCACTTTGGAAAATTATTACAGACAAAAATATTCAAATACATATTGCACAAAAATTGTGGAAGACTCAATTCGATAAAAAATTAGAAAATACAAATGCAGGGGTGAACTGATCCTAACCTCTATCTCTTACTTGTATATAGTGGCTATATTCCTATTAGCCTAACGGGGTAACTCTTTAGAGCCTGAAAAATATATTGCAAATTTTAGGTGAGTTTTGCAAACTCAATGAATGACCATCCTCGATGGCTCACTCAGTCACATAACACATCATATCATATTTTGATATAATTTATATCACTTCATTTAACATGTAGCATCACATTTAGAGCAGTCAAATCGATCATTTCAATCATTTAAAAATACACGTATCACTTATAATGCAATGCACATGAGACTCATTTTCATTTATTACTTTGTTGTGACCGAGTGCTTATTTACTAATTTTACTAACTCATATCCTTTAGTGAATATCGAGTTGTATCAGATAATGTCCCATATCCCTTAGTGGATACCGGGTACATTCATAATTGAGCTCGAGGCTCTTTTTCACTCTCTGGGTTTTATGCTCTTGTTTAGTAGCGACTCCAGTCAAAATTGCCTTTATCTTTCATGCATTTGTTAAATGAAATGCATCATATTCTTATATTTTCAATCAATAATATGATTTTGGATTTACATGCGCTTTCATATTCATCTTCGGACCTTGGTCTGACATTCAAGAATTAAGTTAAGAAAACACATATTTCTTTTATATTCACATAGAAGAAGCACTTCAATGCTCTCATATATAACCAGCTCCCCAGATATTCAACATCCAAAATTAGCATATTCACATAAATCATATTCATATTGCATAATAATCATATGAAAAATCATTCATTGCAGAAATTGAAATCAGAATAAACAATGAAATGAGACCATCTAGGTCGACTCATAGTATGCTCCAAATTAGCATTAGCTTCCATGAACTAGAAATGTTGGGATACGGATGTTTGTCCTACACATCGACATTATGCAATACACACGATGCACAAAAATTAAAATTTGCACAAATTATAAATATTACTTTAACCAAAAATGTGTATATGGAATAAGTACAACGCATGCTCAATGGCAATCCAGAGTATATTATCAAATTTCACATCTTATGCACAATCTCATTTTTAGCATTATTTGCTTTCATAATATCCAATTCTCATTCACTTTTACTAAATACTCATTACTCATCTCCTTTGAATCATAACTACAATCATATGATCATCTTCATTTCATTATACTCTTTCCTTTTCTACTTTAATATCAATAAATCACTCCTTAATGTTATTTTAACACTATAAGATCAAACATTATCCAAACTCTCATTTCTTCTCATAACATCTCCAAAATTCCAAACCTTCGGGTCTATTTTTTATGAACATTCTGACAATGAAAATGAAGTAATTGTTGGATAGGAAAAAGAAAGCATGCTATATTTGGAGAAATGGTAGAATTCAAAACTAATAAGAAATCATTTTTCTAATGGAAGCAACAAATCCAAATCATCATGCCAATCCATAAATGATATGATATAAGTATAATAAAAACATAAACACGATGAAGAGTATTACTGACTCCTTTGCTACAGCTTTAAATCTTCGCTGCGCTATCCTGTCCTTCTTCTTGTATCCAAATCCTTTGGTTTTGAATCTTTTCCTTTAGCAATCTATCTTCTCCTTGTTGTTGTATCTTCAACCAATTTGATTTACCTCTTGTTCTTCAAGGACAACTAGGTTAACAAAATCCTTTGGTGGGAAAGGAGAAGAAA
>JANSVA010000003.1:26991489-27006378 GCA_025504915.1 Erythroxylum reticulatum | reverse complement strand
AACATGCGACGTTGCTCTTCTAGCATTTAGTGGCTTAATTTATACGTCTTGTGAAAGTAGGGGTTTATAAAGCAACTATCTAAGCCAATTCCAAGTAATAATAATAAAATAATTCTCTGAAATTTATTAAATTAAGAAATGATTTATCTAAACATAATAAAATAGGGATGACTAATTCATCGCGTTCAATACATTTATAGACACCTACAACTGAATACTACGCTTCATTCTAATATCGACTAATTCGCCTTAATCAACAAGTTTGTACTTGCTCTCGGATTTAGCTTAGGATAATGTATCCTGGGCAACAAAATGATTTACTTCCTTTTCTGTCGCCACTAAATAGCGTTTGACAAACTATACTCATCACCTCGTCATATATACTTTTTAGGACCTTGAATATATTAAACATGTATATGACACTCTAATTCTATATTGAATCAGTTGATCAAAACTTGAAATCTCAAGACATATGCCTATTCATCTCCATATGTTCACAACTCTTGCAGGTCACACACCATTCACATAAACTCAAATTAATGATTTAGCAAAAGTATATTTATGTCAAATACCTCGAATTAATATTCTTCACTAGTTTAAATTAAAAAAAAGTTATTTACTGATAGCCAATAAAGCATTGATTATGTACAGAATACAAAGAAAAGAAACATAAAACATGAAACTCCTTAATATACTACTAACTTTCAAAATAGAATGGCATCAGATGATCAACTAAGGTTTGTTTCGATAATGAAATTCCAATTTTGCTACTTCGTTTATAAAAGTATATTTGGTAGTTTTTGACTGCCCTTATGACCATAACTTTTTACTTTAATATTAGTGGATCTTACTAATTATAGTTGAAAAGTAAAGTTATAATATTGATAATCTATTTATATATTATATATGGGAAAGAGGGGATTATGTGCATCTTAAAATTATGTTAAATGAAATATTACAAGTGTAAAATTATGAACTATAACCTCCTCCGTTTGGGTTTATAATTTTAAAATTTAATATATATATATAATTCTAATAATAAAAAGAATATAATATTTCACTTATTAGGAATATTATTTTAATCCTTAAATATCATTTTAGATAGTTTATTTTAAGCCCTATGACCACGCGTCGTTATGCTAGTCAAAATAAAATATCTAGACCTACTACTATAGCAGTGTTGGGTCTAGGTCGATACCACAGAGAGTGTATGTAAAGTTTATAAAATAAAATTAACCGGTGTTTAGGTTTAACAAGGAGGTTTTGTTTTTGATAGAAGAAAATAAAATGAAACTAACTAATAAAAATAGTTAGTAAGCCTCTTTTTGAGTTGTCTCCCTACCTTAATAGCTATATGCACCACATTTACTAACTCTATATAATGATGTAGCTTCATAATATTAGCAATTCTACTATTCAGTCCCTAATAAATTAAACTATTGTCTCCTCCATATCTTTCTCCATATTGGCCCTAGTCATAGCAGCCTCCATGTTCTTATAGTACCCCTCCATACTCTTGGAGCGTTGGTTTAGCATTTGTAGCCTTTAATAGAGCTCCTTATAAAAGGAATATGGCATAAACTATTTCCTCATCACCAAATTCATCTACTCTCAAGTTATAATATGCAACTCTTAATTCCTCCTTCTAGTGAGAATTTCTTTATCCCACTAATCCATCACATAGTCACTAACCTATAGTAACTAACTTAACAATTTTCTCCCTTAAGAAGATATAACAATTGGACACTAGCTCCACTTGCTTCTCCTACTCTAAGGATGCATTTGGAATCTATCTTCCATAAGAAAGAGGTGGTATTGCCATCTTAATACCATCCATATTGTTTCCTGCCCTCCCATCATACTCCCTTTCCTCCTCACTTGGTTCCTTTTCTTTGGATATGGTTATTATTGAGCTATGTGTCATAATGTACATGCACAAAAAGTTAGTAGCAAAAGCACTACCACACGTGTTTCATTATAAGAATTCACTTAAATCTTAACCCAAGCTTTTACTTAAAGGTTCTACATAAAATATATAATCTAAATCAAGAAATCCAATTTTAATATCCCCTTATTCAAATACTACTAGAAGAAACACTTTTACGAAAAAACAAAAAAAAAAGAATGAAACCAGAAGCCAATGAATAAGAAAACTTAAAACAAAAAATTAAGTTCGAAGGGGACCTAATTGGATTTAATAGCAAGAAGAAGAATTTGAAAAGAATGAAATAATGACATTAATTGCAAGAATAACTAGATAAATAGAATAACTTTTGGTATTACGATTCCTTGTCCTATTTGCAATAAGAATGAACTTTTCTTTATCGATTGATGTAATTACTAGCTACTTTATATTTATTTTAAATGAAACTATTAGGGCTTTCTCTTCATAAAATTTTTCTTTTTTAATTAACTTGAAAGGAACATAAACTCAAGAATATTTTATTCTCAATGAAACTTTTAAAAAGAGAAAAATAATAATGAATATTGAATATGTAAACAAATGATATTAATAATGACCAGAATTATAGAATTGAGTTTTGATACCAATTTTGATACAATCCTCACTAATAAGAACTAATGAGATTCGATATCATTACAAAAGGACCTAGGATCATCCTATCAAAAATAGGTTAATCTAATAAAATCGAACATAAAAAAGATATGGGAAAAAGGATATAAATCACCACACTCCAAAATAGAAAGGATTAGGAGTGACAAGATCCTAAGATGTTGATTTCCATTAGCAAGCTAAATAAGATCGAAGTTTTTAGAGAATCTTATGTAAGAGCACTCTAAAAAATGAAAGAAAAATCATTCCAATGGTTTGATAAATCAATAATAACGTAATAATCCCTAATTATAATAGTTCCTAAGCCTCTTATAAGCATGGAACCAAAAAACTATTGTTATAAAAGGAAATAAACTCTTAAAATAATAAATCCTATCAAAATAGCAAAACCTTATATGTAAACAATATGAGATCGATGGCTATCTTAGACCTTAATGAATGTTGGTTCTATTATAAGACTATAGCAAACCATAGACAAATCATGTATTACTTACATGTTAAACACAAATGTTAGCTTTGTTTTGAAACTTTAAGTTACAAAAACCTTGCAAAAGACCAATTCCAATTATAAATATAATTGTCGCACTAGTTACATTTAACTTCTTCCATAATCTAGTAATAGAAAAAGATTGTTGTTAGTTATCCTTGAATCTTGATTCCAGTTATGTTCTATAACGATGACCTTTTATCTTTCTCCTTCACTTAAATCTTCATGACATGTCTAACTTCAACCTTTAAAAGTAGTAAAGCCTCACTTCTTGAATATAAATCCACTATTAAGCCGTTGAGGGCTTCTTTTCCCTTTTTCCCTACTCCATGTCATCAATCCTCTAATTTCCTTTCATGGATCCTTATTAACTCCTTGTACTTGAGTATTAGATGTTTGATTCCCATCATATGTGCCATACTATAGAGATTTAATTTGTTATAGAGATATATAAGAAATTAAAATGTTGATACATGTTGATATCTCTCACAAACAAGTTGTATTTAAAGTAAAGACTTTATAAGTTAAATGGATCTAGAATAGCATATCAATGCATTTAACCAAATAGTTAGTAACCTACTAAGGCCCAAGGTGACTACTATAGATGAGGATAAATAATGATTTTATTTTGTTCTTTACCTATTTCTTATAAACATTTGATGATCATACTA
Organism: Erythroxylum reticulatum; assembly: GCA_025504915.1. Taxonomy (NCBI): domain Eukaryota; kingdom Viridiplantae; phylum Streptophyta; class Magnoliopsida; order Malpighiales; family Erythroxylaceae; genus Erythroxylum; species Erythroxylum reticulatum. The sequence continues at coordinate 27,002,648 of JANSVA010000003.1, read as the reverse complement.
TTAGGTAAAAAGATAGATAATATGGAGGACATTTCCACTACTTTATTAGTTCATAACCAAAAAAGACTTAATACTAGTAAAAGATCTTAAATTGAAGGGTTATATGTGAGGGAAACTAACATTATGTGATTGAAGGGTTATATGTGAGGGAAACTAACATTATAGGATTGAAGGGTTATATGTGAGGGAAACCAACATTATAGGATAAAGTAGGGAAAAGATGGCTCATCCAAGCAAAATTCTAGATCTAACCCATCGGTAAAATAATGGTCTAGTGCTACAAGTGTAAGTAAGCTTGACATATTAGGAGGGGCTTTTCAAATAAGAAGGAATAAAGTGATAAAAGGAAAATTGATGATTTTTTAAGGTAGACTACTCTAGCACAAAAAAGGGACTTAGATAATAGTGATGTGGAAAAGGATGTGTGATTTCATAAGATTAGGAAATTGATTACATCTGATCAACTATTGTTAGAAAAGGATCAAACTTTAGAAAATGCAATTGATATGTTGAAAAAACTAATTAACATGGAGAAATTCAGGTATTGCTTGGACTTGATTAACATCTCAAGGTATTAAACATGGTTACAACTAACCTACAAAGAGCATGTTCGTCAATTTGAAGATTGTTCTATATTGCTCATATATATAGACATGCGATCTTATAAGCATTTCTTAGAGTATATTAATTAAATGTGGTATATCCAATAAGGTGGAGATTTTTATCTATAGCTCATATATATATGTTGCAATATTGAAGTATTTTTTGAAGAACATGAGAGTTTCTTAAAAGTATTTAGGAGATCACGACTTGACACACTACCATATGTTAAAATGTTTTCTTCTCTAGAATTTAGAGGTGGACACATAGGCATGTTAGTTTGAAAAAGGATTTTTTAAAGAGGAAATAACCTAAAAAATAGGTGTGTCAGAGTCTATGTCACTATCCTGCAAAGATATATTGAGTTACACAATTTAGAAAATATGTGTGTTGAAAGATGTGTTTATATACATTCACAGAAATAAAATATGATCATGTACTCTACTTTAATAGTAGACAATCCAACTATAGGCTAGATCATTTTTATAATAGATAGGTCCTCTTATAACAGTAAATCATACCCTATAGTAGATCTCTTATTATCCAATTATATTACAATGTCTAAATATATACCCTATAATGTGGATCACCCTCTTAGCTACTAAATACAATCTCATAATTACAATGCCATCTCCTTTGTTTAACTAGTTAAAGAAATCACTTAGTGTAATTTGTCAACATAGGAGGTTGAGGCTTTATCTAAGCTAGTCACCACACAAAAGATTGAGCAAATACTTAAGTCACTGGGTCCCTTTAAAGCTTTTGTTCCTGATGGTGTTCACATCCATTTCTTCATTGAGACATGGTTTTTAATTAATGAAGTAGTGGTTGATGCAATTAAGGAGTTCTTCTCAAATAAAAGAATGCTTAAAGAAGTGAATATTACCTTCATTACTTTATTCCTTAAGCGAAAGCAGCATAAATCATTTAAGGACTACATGCCCATTTCATGTTGTAATTCGATATATAAGGTAATATCTAAAGTGATTGCTGGAAGGAATAAACATATCCTATAAACTCTCTTAGATCCATCTCAAGGTGCATATATCCTCAAAAGGTAGGTAGGAGACAATATAACATTAAATTAAGAGTTCTTTAATCATTATAATAGGAAGAAAAATTATAAAAATTGTGCTCTTTAATAATTTTCAAAAAGCCTATGATACTGTGGATTAGAAATTCATACTCAACATATTTAAGAGCGTTTGGTTTCCTTGACAACTTTATTGATTAGATTAAGCAATGTTGATCTAATGTTTCATATAGAATTACGATTAATCAAGTGCCTTCTAGCCTTATCTAAAGATCCAGAGGCATTAAGAAAAAGGGATCCCATTTTCACTTATTTATTTTACCTAGTAATGGAAGTATTTAGTAGGCTGTTGAGAAGAGTTGCTAATAGGAATAACTCCTTTATATTCCATTCTAGATGTAAAAGGTTAAGGATGATCAGCTTGAATTTTACTAATAAGTTGAATTTTACTAATGATTTCTTTATATTCTCCAAAGTAGATGGCAGTTCAATATCCTCACTCATGAATACACTAAATATATTTAACAAGATGTTGAGTTTAAGTATAAATAAAGACAAGTGCAGTCTGTTTGTTTTTGTTAGTGCAAGAAGTTAAGCTGCTTGGATTTCCACAATCTCTAGATTTGGTGTGACTCAGCTTGGTACCTAGGCATGCTAATTTCATCTACCAGACATATATATGTCATTCTTAAACCATTATTAGATAAGGTCAAAAAGAGAATAGAAAGTTGGAGCTCGAAGGTATTGTCTCTAGCTGGAAGATGCCAACTACTAAATTCAATTCTTAACTCCTTGAGTGTAGGATAGACCTCTCTTCTAATCTTCCTCAAGAAATAATAAAAGGCCATTGAAATATTGCTGAAAAGATACATATGGTCTAGCAGAAGAGATAAGGAAACTAATCCTAAAGTTATCTAGCCTGATATTTGTAAACTAAGGAAAAAAGAGGTTTGGGCATACATTAAGTAAAAATTTCTAATTCAGTTCTATTAGCAAAAAGAGTATGGAGGCTTTTATAGGAAAAAAATCTTTAAAGGCAAGATAGATTTATATATTTACATCAAAGATTAATATTTTAGGATGACCAAGCACCTTGGTAATGCTTCAACTCGAATGAAATTCCTATTTAGGATGAGAAGTAAGATCGAGAACCCATATGTAAGTATCACAAGTAATGGCATGAACACTTCTTTTTGGCATAATTATTCAACTCCATTAGTCCCTTTAGAGATAAAGGAAGAAGCTGAATCACTATAAGCAAGGCTTTCACTAAATACCATAGTAGCATGATTAGAATAAAATAGAGTAGATAAAATTTTGTCTAATGATGTATTATCAAAGGAAGTCATGCAAAGAATAACATATTATGCCAACAATCAATATTCTTTTTCTTCTAATTTTGGATATAGACAACAAAATTCTATACATTGAGGTCGTGGTGCTTGATACCATGGTTAGGGAAAAAAAAACCTATTCAACTCATTTCAATGGTTATGTATTACATAATATTCTCATCATCAAGGAGTTGTTGATTATAAGGATCATCAATTTAATTTCTTATCATGGTTCTATTATACTTGTGGCCCTTGATCATTTAGCTAGATAATGTCTAACTTTAAGGTTAACTCAACAATATTCACTCACCTTTAGGTTGAATACCAATTTGACATTACCTAACCCCTTACTAAAACATCAATAGATCATATATACTAGATAAATGTATCATCTTAGACCTAATATTGAAAATCTCAGGTCACATCATTATTATCAAGGCCCTAATGACATCCAAATTAGAACTGGTAAGATAATCCTAATCATAGTATCAATTCTTCTTATTGTCACTCTTTCAAGTGTTCTTTTCATTTGTATGGTATTTTACATGTTCCACAATCTTACAATGACTTGCTTTCTTTCTTTCTTTCTTTTTTTTTTTAATACCAAAGCTAAAATAACGTATCTATTCCTCATCATTTTATGATTAAAGATTTTCACAAAAAGGAACCACTACATACTATCCAAAATGATTATAAGTTATGCATTATGCTGCTTAAACCCATTTAGCAACCAAGGCCTTTTATAGATTCTTATGTTTTAAAACATTTAAACAAAGTCGGTGCACTTAAAGGAAACATAGACATATTCTAAATATTGGCTTGTCCTTGTTATATAAATCATTTATGCCATATGAATACTAGAAGTGTGTATTTGATACAATGACATATCTAACTAACAGACTGCTTACTTCCTTATTTATCAAAAATTATTTTATTAAAGTCCTAGTTATGATATGCTTCTTATGTTTATCTGTCTTTATTATCTATGATTTTGTCATTCCAAAATCTATATTTTTAAGGATTATAGTAAAATTCAAAATGTTTATATTTATTTATATTTTTCTACCAAAAATATTGTTGTCACATGATATGTGGTGTTTGATGACCATATAATCCCTTTTAAACAAACTGAAGATGGTGCTACATATGGTGCTCTAATTTTATAGTCCTCCCCTAATAACACCAGTCCTACGACCATTATTTTACTAGCTACATTTCTTCTTCCCATTTACTTGAAAATACTAATTTCCATGCAAACACAATCACATTAGTTGAACCACTCGAACCTAACACCCCTCCATCAAATATGCAATCACCAGCTTGTCCAAATGAATCTTACACATGCAAATCCATCCCAACACTATTAACCATGTTGAATAATCCCATTACTACTTAATTGTCCTCCAATATAACTTGTTTAGCCTATAACTCATCTTTTTGAATTTCTATACATCACACTACATCATTTGGACTTCCTTTGGTAGTTAACTTGTGACTGATATGTTTTACTATAAATGTAAAGTGTAGTTGGAGCTAGCATTGGTATATAAAAGTTGATCTCACAAGAACTAGAATTACTAGTACTTACCATCTTTCTATTATCTAGTCTAACAAATTATGGTGATAAAAATTAATTAAATTTAAATTTAAAATAATAAAATAAAATAAGTTAACACAATTGACTAACTAGAACAAAGATTAAACTTAGAAACAATGGTATCTAGAATTCGAATCCCTTTAGGACTTCTCATGAAATCATGATTTCACTACTTGATTTAATCTATAGTTTATTGGACTGTAAACATTCTTGTCTTATAAAAATATCTTTCTCAATACTATGAACGAATAATTCTTAGTTGGTTAACTAGAATTCCTTTCTAGTTAGAACCCCTAAGATTGCATTAATCGATTCATAAATTTCACTATTAGGTTTGAGCTAATCTAGAAGATTTATGTCAACTTGTCTATAGGATTGCATGTAAATCCTTTCAATTATGGTAAATCTATTCCTACAAAAGGATTTCTCAATGTTAATTGTATGAAACCATACACTAAAATAATATCTCGAACATATTAATTTAAGACTTAACACATGTAATTAAATCGTAATAAAACTAAAGAATGAACTAAGATAAAATAAAATAATTATAAGGTCTATCCTAATGTTCATCTAATCCAAGTACCATCAAAATTTAAGTTCAAAAATACAGAAGACGTAACGTTAAAACTAAAGGAAAACCATAAAACTAAAAGAGACATGATGAATTCCCTTTTTGATCTTTATGAATTCCACTTTAGATTGATAGAAATCCATTTTAAATGTGCTTCCTTGCTTGTTCTTCATTCTCTCTATCATCCTAGGCCATCAATTTGCACTTCCCTAAGCCTAACTTAAGCCTCCTACGAACCTCCTTCTAACTCCCCTCTATTTTCTCTTGGTTTTTCTCTTTTATAACTCAAAATTAAGGTTTATGAAGAGGCCACAATCACTTATATGGCCATGTGTAAGACCGTGTTCCTTCATCTTTCTTCAATTCTTCAAAAATTGCATAAAAACACGATCTTAGAGAGCTACATGGAGCCACATGGTCATATTCCTCAAGGACAACTTTAATCTTTCACCTTTTTGCCTTAAATTTGTCTGATTTTCTACTTCTTTTGACCTATGAAGGAAATTAGGACCTAAACACATAATATGAATGAATTAAGTATAAATAATAATAATAAATTCTTAAATAATAAAAATATGCAGTAAATATGGGATTAGAAATATAGTTTATTTGGCATTTATCAAGCTCCCCTACACTTAAGTATTTGTTTGTCCTTAAACAAATCAATTTCATTACTCTTAATATGAAATAACTCTAGGAAAGCATTCAAAAAATTGAAGATATCTATCAAAAATCTCCACTATTCAGTCAGTTGCAGAGTTCATTAATGAAAAGCTAAGCTAAGTACTAATAAAAGTTGAAATAATTAATGAATTAATTTAAAATAAAATCATTACAAAGTGTATCCCAAGGTTCATCTAATCCAAGTATCAACAAAAGTTAAGTTCATAATTACTGAAGACATAATGTCAAAACTAAAGGAAAACCAAAAAACTAAAAGAGACATGATGAAATCCCTTTTGATCTTCATGAAATCCACTTTAAATTGACAAAAATCCACTTCAAATGTGCTTCCTTGCTTGTTCTTCATTCTTTATTGTTCTAGGCCATAAATTTGTGCTTTGCTAAATCAAACTTGAGCCTCCTGCAAACCTGCTAGTAACTCGTCTCTATTTCTCTTCATTTTGCTTTTTTATAGCTCAAAATTAGAATTTATTGAGAGGACATAGTCACCTATATGTTAGTTTGCAAGACCATATCTCTTAATCTTACTTTAATTCTTTTAAAATGATATAAAAACACAATCCTAGAAAGTTATATTAAGCCACACAGTCGTGTTCCTCAAGGACAACTTTAATCTTCAACTTTTTGCCGCAATTTTGTCTAATTTTTACTTCTTTTGACCCATAAAGGCAATTAATACCTAAAAACATAATATGAAAAAATGAACTACTAGAAACAATAAGAAAATTTCAAATAAACAAAAAATATACAGTAAAAATGGGATTAGAAATATATTTTGTTTGGAATTTATCAAACTCTCCCACACTTAAGCATTTTGCTATCCTCAAGCGAATCAATTTCATTACTCTTAACTTAATAAGAAACAACTCTAAGAAAGCATTCATCAAATCAAAGATATCCATCATAATTCTCCATTATTCATTCAATTGCAAAGTTCATTAAATTGTTAAATAATTAGTTACCTGTATCAAATTATAGATTAATCTAATTTTTACAATTCTTTAAATTTTAACTCAATTTACACCATTTAACTTAATGCATAAAGGGAACATATATAAGGAAAAAAAATGCTAAAACCTTTAAACACTTTCACACTCCTTTATTGAAAACAAAAAACTAAATTTAGACAATATAGGAGCATTTAGAAACTTGTTTGAAAAGTCACCTAACCTTTTGATGTGAAAGTAAATATCTTATGATGAATACCCTTGGCTACTCAACTAAGTCACTATCTCAAATGGATACTAGCACTACTTTTTAACTTTGACATTTTCATTGGTAAAAAGCTAACAAAGTGAAATTATTTATGCTCATTTATTCACATACTACTTTTTTCTTTTCATTTTTAATATTTATGTTGGAAATAAAAATGCTAAAAGAATTCACTTTTAACTTAATGTATATTCAAATTATACATAAATTATCATAACATAAATTGTGTCCATTTTTAAAATTAATGAACGAAATTGAAATCAATTTAATAATTAAAACTTATAACTATTTTTTTAAATAAATCAAATCATAATCACAACTAAACTTATAATGAAGCATCTTGATCAACGTCCTCATTTCTTTAAAATCCCGAATTATTCATTATTAAGCAAATTATAACAAAGATGATAAGGTTGATGGCTAAGTATTTCCCCCACACTTAAGTTATACATTGTCCTCAATATGTAAATTATGCAAGAAAAATGAAAATATGAAAAATAAAGGAGGAGGTGAGGATAACTACTACACCTCTGATAGAAAAAAATCCAACCTTGTTTAATATTTGATAACTTCCATCAAATGAGCATTAAAATCTTTTCTACTCTAAAGAAAGGGTTGAAGTTGCCTTCATAACATATGGAACTACATTAAATCTCAAGTACAAAATTAGGACCATCAAACTAAAATTATAAAAACAACTAAAATACTAATGATAATCTTACAAACTAATCAATTAAAACAAAAACATGATTATTAAGTTGCCTCCTAACCAATACTTTTTTGAATTCTTGTAGTTGGACTTCTCACTAAATTCTTATTTAACCTAGATCTATAATTAGCGGATTGCTTTGACCCTTATTCCCACATATTTACAGCCTACTAATAGACCATATGATGTAAGATAATAAGCACATAAGATATCAAATTAATAAAACTAATTAAGTCCATTAATGTCTTTTTTAGTAACAAATTGTCATTATAACAAGGAATAATCAAACCTCATGGATCTTTGAACAACTCTTATAGTTTATTATATGAAAATTAGAAGCCTTTCATACTTAAGACGATTAACAACTCTTATAGTTTATTATATGAAAATTAGAAGCCTTTCATACTTAAGACGATTACCGATAATTCCTTAATAGCCTCCTTATTTAGGTTCTCCTTTTCATCTTCATCTACAACATCTTCCTCCTCTCTTCATTCTCTTCTTGAATAGTAGCTTCCTTCATGTCTTCAACCTCTAGCATCTCGTCACTCCACAAAGATTGTATTCACTTGTTCCCTTCAAGTTGCTTGGTGTATTTAGATAAAACACATGCCTCTTTAGTTTTATGGAGAGCAGCCTTAGTCGATGCAATGAATTTCATAATAGTATCTTTAAGATGATACTCCTTGTACTACTATTGTGATAGAAATCTAGACGAAACATGATTGTTCCATGCAAAGTCGTAATAATTTCTCCGATCTGTATTACAAGTATTCTTATATGGGGTATCTCCAGGATAGTTCTCCATAATAATTAGATGCTCTCATATATCTTTTGGTGTTAAACATTCATGATTGAGGTTGTTAACCCTACAATCATTACAATATGAATTAGACGTCAATTAAGCTTTTGCATATATGTCACCATGCCTCTCGTTCCAAGCTTTAAAAGCTACTATAAGTGATGGCATACCATAACCCTTTGAGAATCTTATCCTCTCCATCCTTTGATTGTGTTTAGTGGCTATGATAATGAATACCCAAACCCTAAAAATAAGCCATAAATACAATGTCAAGAAAGAGAGCTATAAAAATGAACAAATAAAAAAGGGAAGCAAAAATTACCTAAGAAATGACTAGATTAATAAAAATAAGGTTTTCCTAATATTACAATCCCCAAAAATGACGCCAAAAACTTGATTGTTATGTTTTCCTATAAGTGTATAGTTTACCTACAGTTAGCACTGGCAAGTACGTGTCGATCCCAAGAGGATTAAAATTACTAATACTTACTAGCTTTTTATTATCTAATCTAAAAAAATTATGATGATAATAATTGATGAAATTCAAAATTAAAATAATAACCAAAATAAATCAACATAAGTATCAAACTAGAATAAACATTAAACTAACAAATTAAAAAAATAACGGTACTTGGACTTTAAATACCCCTAGAACTTCTCATGTAATCATGATTTCATTACTCATTTTAATCTATAATTTGTTGGACAGTGTAAATTCCTATTCTGTGTTAATATCTTTCTCTAGACTATTAATAATTAATCCTTTAAAACCCCTAAAATTGCTTTAATCAATTCATTAATTTCATAGTTAGGTTTGACCTGAGTTTAGGGGATTTTTTGTTGACTTGTCTTTAGGATTGTATGAAACTCCTTTCAATTATAGCACATTTATTCATACAAAATGAATTTTCAATCTCAATTGCTTAAAATCATATATTAAAATAATATTATGGTCATATTAATTCATGATAAAAAGTTAATAATTAAATCTCAATGAAAGTAAATAAAGGATTAAGTTAAAATAAAATCACTATAAGGTTTATCCCAAGGTTCATCTAATTCAAATACTAATAAAAGTTTAGTTCATAATCACAAAGACATAACATCAAAACTAATAGAAAACTAAAAGACTAAAAGATATATGATGAAATCCCTTTTGATCTTCATAAAATCTACTTCAAATGTGCTTCCTTCCTTGCTCTTCGTTCTCTCTATCATTTTGGCCCATTGATTTGAGTCTCCCTAAGCCTAACTTGAGCCTTCTACAAACCCCCTACTAACACCAATATGGTTTCTCTTCATTATGCCTTTTTGTAGCTCAAAATTAGGGTTTTTAGATTGGACATAGTCACCTCTATAACCATGTGTATGAACTTGTCCCTCAATCTTGCTTTAATTCTTCAAAAATTCCATGGAAACATAGTTTAAGAAAGTTATATGGTCATTGCCACATGACCGTATCCCTCAAGGACAACTTCAATCTTTCTCTTTTCTACCTTAATTTCGTCTACCCCAAAAAACATAATACAAACAAATTAAGTACCCAAAATAGTAAGAAAATCTCAAATAAAAAATAAATTAACTAAATATGAGATGAGAAATATAGTATATATGGAATTTGTCAACTTGTCTTATTATAATACCAAGTACCCAATAGCTACAAAAACTCACCATATAGTGACTAGGATACAAGTAGGCAATTTGAAACCACTTATCTTTCATGTTTCCACCATATGTGAAGAACCCATTTATCATAGTCAAGTAGTTAAAAGTCCAAAATGTAGAAAGGCAATGCAAGAAGAATTTAATCTCATACTTGTCAATAACATGTAGGGCCATGTTCGTCCATCACCAAACTAAAATTTAATTGGTAGTAAGTGAGTTTTTCGAATTAAGCTAGATAAGAATGGTATTGATGATCATTGTAAGCCACATTTAGTTGTCAAAAGGCCTTATTAATAATCCAAGATTGATTACAAAAAAATTTCAGTCCTATGACAAAGCTAGTAATGATTTGATTAATTCTTTCTTTAGTTATTTCAAACAATTAGGAGGCTAATCAATGTCCTACTTACATTATATTTATAGGTTAAACTAGTCCATTTATAGCCTCAAGAAAGATTTGAGGCAATGATTTAAATGTCTCACCATGGAATTATGATCTCTTAGTTTTCAAGGCTCTAAAACTAAAAGTTCCTTTTATTTACATAAAGATGCCCATATAATAGTCATTTCCCTTACTTATGTGTATGATATTTTGGTTAAATAAAATAACAAGCCATTTATTAATCTTATTATTCACAGGTTGTAATTTAAGTTTCTGTTCAAAATATTGGGACGTCTTAGTTATTTCCTTGGTGTGGAGACTTCTTGGTTAAGTACAAGTTTGTTTCTGTCTCAAGCTAAATATATTCGTGAATTGTTATAAAAAGAAAATATACTTGATTCCAAAGATGTTTTAAAATTTGTTTATCCAAAAGAATCATTAATTCCATCACACACTAATTGGAAATTTTTAACCAACTTGTTCAACTTGCGAGAGGACAATAAAGCTAATTCTCAAGTTTGTTAATGATAAAACTGATCCTCAAATTTGTTAAATTTGTTATGGTGA
>JANSVA010000003.1:26973751-26990855 GCA_025504915.1 Erythroxylum reticulatum | reverse complement strand
TTCACTATTGTTATTCTAACATTATATGATCATACAATATCCAAACTCTCATTCTTTCTTATAAATTCTCCAAGATTCCAAACCTTTAGTTATATTTTCCATGATCCATAAGACAATGAAAATGAGGTAATTTGGCAAAACTTCCTTCTAATAACATGTTAATTATTGCCTTAAGTGTTTAATAACACTAAGATAATTTGATTTGGTTAAATATTTTAAAAGTTATTCTTTAAATAACTCAGACCATTCCTTAACTGTATCATTATTCTATGCCCAAATTCAACTCAGATTCTGGAGCTATGAAGACAAAATTTAGATTTTATTTCTTTATAATAATTGTATCTCTATGTCTCTATTTTAATATAAATTGATAATCATTCCATTTGGATAACTACATAACATGTTATGCCTAAAATACCGAAGCATGTTCAGTGATAATACTCCAATTATCATTTTCTAGAACTACTCATCAATTCTGGCCCAAATTCATCAATCAATCTCTCCATAATGATTTCATATTGTTATAATTTTTAATATATATGATGATCAATGTGTTATAAGTCCAATGGTTCAAGTCCTATATCATTTGGAGGTCGTACGAAGAAGTTATAGCCAAAAGAGTGAAGGATGTGCACATCAGTCCACTTTCACTGCACCTTCATTATGCACGATCGTGCTTATACACGATCTTGCAATTCCAATTACTTCTCCATTAGCACCCTCATGCTTGGGCATTATGGGGAGATCCATTAGGACCCTTAAGATTCATGATCGTGCTTGCGCACGATCGTGCACTCCCATCTTTTCAAACTTCATTTTGGCCCTTCTGAAAGTAGACCTTTAGGTCAATGTCTCGTGGCAATTTTGACAAGGCAAATGAAGGATTTAGGAAAAACACTCTGCTCAAAAGTTTTTATTTTATTTCTTAATTTTCAAATTAAACCATTTTCATGAAATTTAGTTTGATATGCTGCAAGTTATGCTAAAAACACTACAGACTGTTCTAAACCATGACAGAATCCACAAACTCAAATTCAAGTTAATTTTTTAAACTCTTAGAGACATAATTCAATTTCTATTCCTCATAAAAAAATATATCCATACATCTGTAGTTTAATATAAACTTAAAATCATCCCATTTGGATGTCTACAGACCAAGATATGGAAAAATACAGATGCATGTTCAATGGAAACACTGCATTTGTACATGTCCAGCACACTTCAACAATGTTCATCTTTAACTCTAATTCATCTCTACATCAATTTATGAATCATTAATCATCATACACGTAAAAGAAAGACATCAAAATATACATTTCTTTACCCACATTCTAGCATAAATAAATCACCATTTTATGTCCATTTAACCTCTAACTATCATCAAATATACTTCCTTCAGCAAATCAAGAAAACTTCATGCTTACACTTGTTTAGCTTCACTTTCTTCAAATCACTAAGAAACCCTAACTCCTACACATACATGATCATCATTGTTGAAGGAGATATCGATTGGGTCTTTTATCAATAAGAGGAGGATAGCAAGGTATTGAAGTGGCTAGTATAAGATTATGGTCAAAAATCACTTGGTGGAGGGTGGTAGGAGTTTTGTATTAGGAGAGTAGTGAGGAAGATGAAAATGTGTTTAGCGAAAATGAAAGACAACGAAGTTGTCTTTCAAATGGGAAATTAGGTGGGTTTTAGAAACTTGGTGGGTGTCATGACACTTGTCATGAAACCTTCCACTCAAATTGTTTATGCTAAATAACACTTAGATGATTGGTCCATTTGTCTCCAATTTCTAATCTAATTTTCTCCTAATCTTTAGTGACACTTGTCATTAAATATTAATGTCACTTATAAAAATTTCCACTACCATTGTACTTTTATTTGTACTAGTATTCCTCAATATTTCTATGACTTGACATTTTTCCTAGTCTAAAAATATCCTGAATTCTCGAAAAATTCACAAACGTCACCAAAAATTCTAAATCAATAAAATACACTCTCTAAATCAATTTCCAGCATATAAAAACCACAATTCCCAATGTAACATATTTATAATTCAATTATACCTGAAAATGTCAAATGAGTGCATGTACAGTCAATTTATTGTGCAGAAATTCAAATTCATGTGCATGTATGCTACATTATGCATAAGTATGAAATGCATTTTTCTTAATCTCTCTTTGATCTCACATGTAACAAATTTTTAGGGTTCTAACCCTTAGTATGGAAACGAGATGCTATACCATGACTAGGAGAAATGACAGCAATATATGTCACAATGTTTTGCCTCTATAGCTATCTTTATAAAGGATTTTGTATGGGTTTTGGGGTGGTGATGTACAGAACTCAAGTAGAAACTTAAAGGTGTGGGTTGTGCATAGTTTTTGGCAATGAGAGGGAAGAGATGGAGAGTGTACAGCCAGAAAATGACCCAGGAAATGTATATGTTGTATGGTATAAGATAAGTGTTTCCTTTTTTTTTTAAGGACACTTGTCATATAATTAAATAATCTGCTTGTCCTCCTTTTTGGCTGCCAAATGTCACTTAATTTTTAAGCCATTTGTCACTCATTTGATAGGCTTAGTCATCCTAAATTTCCATATGTCAACTTGTCTTTCCATTTGAAATTTTTCCTGGGTTAAATGTACATATTAATTCATCAATCTTCCAATTGTGGCAATTAACTCCCAATTACTAATTATAATCCATCAATTCTTTTTATTGGTAAACCAAAATACAAGAAATTAGAAATGCACAAAAGTGTGTCACAATCATTTTGTAACTTTCATAACCCAGGACATGTCAATTGAGTGTAAATAAAATCTTTGCATTTTTTTCTAAATCATAATTCATATGTGTATGCTAATATTATACATATGAATGAAATCATAAAATCATCACCTAAATATAGCAAATTAATTCTATAATGATGTAACTCATGTGACTCAGTATTCTAACATTCTAACCCTCAATAGTTTTGGAGACCAACTATTACACCTACAATAGGAATTTCAGAGAATTTGGTTCTCTTATGAATCTTTTCCCTCAACTTAATGATGTGGAGAAGGACAATGTAATCACTTGGACTCTCAACCAAAGTGGCAAGTCCTCTAATAAATCCTGTCATCTTCTTTTCGCCCACTTCTCAACTAAAGTCCCTTACTAAACTTCTATGTAGCCACTCTTTAAATCCTAAAGCCTCCATAATCACATGGCTAGCCTTTAAAAACTGACTCAAAACTAAAAGCCAATGGCAAGGAAATGTGGATTCCACCTATGTACTGTGTAAGATGGAAGTGGAAGATAGAGACAATCTTTTCTTCCTTTCTACATTCTCTAAAGTAGTATAGAGTAGGATTTTGCATGTGATTCCAGGTAACAACTACATATATGATTGGAAACATACTTTGAATTGGGTCATTCGAAGCTCTCGATATGAAATGTCAAATGCTATACTCTATAAAATAGCTTTTGCCACTACCATCTACACTATCTGGAAGGAGAGAAACAACAGAAGATTTACCAACTCAGAAGAGGGAAAGTACCAGCTACGTGACAAAATTGTTAAATGGATTTGATCAGCAATCTTTGCTAAAAATTTGTAAAACACTCTTTCTTCTAATATACTATCTAGATGGAAATTTTAACTTGATAATATGTTCATTATGAATTATTCCCTGTAATTTAGCTCCTCTTTTTGTATATTTAGCTATAATGCTTATATATAAGCTAGGAACATAGAAATCATTCTAATTTTGTTTTTAGTTTTTCTATAGTAATGAAAATTTCATTTTTCCATAAAAGAAGATAAATTTAATGCTATGGACATTCCCCAAATACTGCAACATTTACAATAGCTCTAATGGATATTGTCCCAAATAATATAAAACCCAATATTATGGACAATATTTCCTCCTTCATGTTTTTGACCTTGTTCTCCTCATCTTTGCATTTGTTTTTCTAACAAAAATAGCAACAAATGGTAACCTAATTATTAAAATTAATTCAAAACCCGTAAGTCTTCGTGATTTCTTAATATTATAACCTTTATTAAGTTATGACTCCTTTTTTCATAGGTGGTTCAGGAGCCTCACTCTACAATGTTCTATATTTACAAATTGTTCTTTTCTTTTATTTAACTTTGAAATTAGTGATCGACTTAATTAAATAACAGTATAATAACTGGTTTCGACATTACATGTAGTCTACATTTAAAAAATAAAAAATTTTAAATATATAATTAAGATATAAACGAATGTTGTTAAAATTATTATGTTAACTTACACTCAAATTTATAGGCTATTAGTTGAAGCTTGTTGTGTTAAACCTTTTTATTAGAGATGCTTTTTCTTATGTCCTTATTAGAGGTTAGTTTGATAAGTAAGTTTCATCCCTCCCCTTTATAACTTGTTTCTTGTGGCAGAATTCTCCCAAATCTCCTTTCTTTTCTATTTTTTCTTGCCTACTTGGAATTTTACAAAATGAAGGTGGTAATGGTAGCTCACATTTAGTTTTAGGCCAAAATTTTTGTCTTTGAACAAGTTCCATTATATATTCATAAGCCTGTAAACACTTGTCCTTCATAAACCAACGTGAAACATAACTTTTAGGCTATTCATTATTGTACTCGATGACAATAATGGGGTTAGATTCCTAACACATCCCAACTTCTACAATTGCATCTCTTATGTCTTAACTTCACACCATGTTTAACTTTTTTTGTATTGCTTTAAATCCACCGAACACCTTTACTCTTAAGTTCACAATTAATACTTAACTCCTTTCTCAATTTGTTTTTGATACTTGGACCTATTGACCTTACTTATAAAAACCAACAATGAGAAAAAAATAAAATTAAATAGTAGAACGTTCGAGAATAAATAACAAGATACAACATTTTTAACATAGAAAACCCCTTAAATTAAGAGCAAAAATCATAGTTCATTAAGACCAATAAAAAAAGCTCCAATATGATCAAACTAAGGTACAAATAGTCTTGATCAAATGTACAAAATTGTGCCATCAATAAACCACCAAAATAGAGTACAAATATGTGCAATAAAAAATAATAAAGTGAAGAAAAATCTCATACTAACAACCTCTATCACGAAATGAATATCACTTTCTAGAAGCCACTAATAGGAAATCTGATTGTTGGATAGGAAAATCAATGTTTCTGACCTACCAACCAAATTTCAGCCTATTCGAACCATAAATGATCCACTAATTGTCGATTTGATCATGGTTGCATAGTTACTAATAAGTTGAGAACTCTCCACTATTTTTTTTCTTCTATTCCCACATTTTCACTACTATGATATGGCTAAAAAATTAACTTTCAAAGGGTAAAATTAACCCCAGTTTAATCCTTCTCCACTTAGTTAAGTGAGACATATATAGGCTTGCAACTTTGGGCCTTTCTCCATATTAAAAGAGATCCCAAAGCCCAACAAATCTCCCCCTCATGACTGTATGTAGATAATATCCAATCCAAGAATTCCATAATAAGCTTCAAGCTTCCATCTTAATAACGCCTTGGTCATCATATTAGCATCATTTTCATCAATGTGAACTTTTTCCAATTCTAATTATTTTATTTCCAACATATCACATGTCTAATGATACCTCACCTTAATATGTTTGAATCTAAAATGGAAGTTTAAATTCTTTTTTAGATGTATAGCACTTTAACTATCATAAAAGAGCATATACCTGTTTTGAGTAAATCTAAGCTCTTGTAAGAATTTCTTCATCCAAATCATCTCTCTAGGTGCTTCAGTTATAACAATAAACTCTATGATAGTCATGTACAATGCTATGCACTTTTGTAATTTAAATTGCTAAAACATAACTGCTCTTCTAAATTTAATCAATTATCCTAAAGAGAACTTTTTGGAATCAATGTCTATATCTAAGTCAGTATATGCTATCAAAGCAAGACCATCACCTCCAATGCAAAGCTTCATGTGATTAATTCCATAAAGATACCTCAAAATTCATTTCATAATGTTCCAATGCTCTATGCCAGGGTTTAAAAGAAATTTACTGATTATAGCAGAAAAATGCACAATATTTGGTGTTGTATATTACCATTACATACATCAAACTACTCACAACAGATGCATAAGGACATTTTTAAAGGTTTAACTTCTCAGCTTCACTGGACGAACCCTACTTATAACTTAGTTAAAATGTACAGTAAGGGGAGTACTTACCATTTTGGCCTTGTCCTCTTGAAATATGTACAACACCTTTTCAACATATTGCTCTTATGACATCAGAAGTTTCTTCTCTTCTATAAAACACGTAATTCTTATGCCTATGATCTACTTTATAAGCCTAAATATTTCATGAAAAATGACTTCCTTAATTGTTTCTTTAACTTGACAATTGGAAATATTTTTCCCAACGATAAATATGCCATAAACATATAGCAAAAGGTCATCATTAGAAAATTTTATCACAAATAGACAATGGTCAAAGGTAGGCTTCTTGTAACCTTTCTCAAATTTAACAGACTCAAATTTTCTGTAACACTACTTTAGAGCTCAGTTTAGATCATATAGTCTCTTCTCAAACTTACACATATAATCTTCCTTACTTTTCACCTTGAAACCATCAGATTGTTCTATATAATTTTCCTCTTCCAATTCTCTATAGAAAAAAGTAGCCTTCACATCCATTTGCTCTACTTTTAGATCAAGTGTTTTTATCCAAACTTAATATAGTTCTAATGGATGACGTTTTAAATACCAATGAGAAGATATCACCAAATCAACACCATTTTAAAATTATATCCTTTCACCATCAATCTAGCCTTATACCATGGAGATTCATAATATTTTTCATATTTCACCTTATAGATCCATATTTTTTAAAGCCTTTTTTCCATTAGGCAACTTCACCAAGTCAAAATTTTGATTATCATACAAAGATTGCATATCATCTTTCATTACATCAAACCACTTTTACTTTTCTTCACTATTCATGGCCTTTTCAAAGATTTAAGATTCTCCCCTACTAGTCAAGGCCACATAATTAATAAAAGAAAACCTTATAAAAGGTTATCTCTTCCTATAGACCTCTTAAGTTAAACTTAAGGTGGGTTTATCGTGCGTCATTACGCTAGTCAAAATAAAATAACTAGACTACTATTATATCAGTGGTGAGTCTAGGTCAATCCCACAGAGAGTGTATGTAAAGTTTATGAAATGAAATTAACTGGTGTTTAGGTTAACACGGGGGTGGGAGCGAAGGGAGGGGTGGTTTGGATTTTGAAGGGAGGGGTGGTTTGGATTTTTAGAATAAGAAAATAAAATGAAACTAACTAATAAAAACAAATTAAAGAAAACATACAAAAAAATGATAAAAGTGGGGAATTTAGTAGGGACCCAATTCTTTAGTTCAATCTCGACCTACACCCTAACTAAGCATATTTTATTAATTTGTTGTTCTTTAACCTCTCCTAGCAACTATTAATCATGGGTTAATAATTAACTCGAGTTTTCCCTTAGGTTTTATTTAATCAAGATACGATCGTTAATTAAACTTAGCCACTGAAAATTTTAATTAGATAGTAGCATTATGAACTAGGAAAACCAATTAATCAACGCAACAATCACATACGATGTGTTATTTAACCTAGGTCATGTTATCCCTAATGATTATGAATTATTAGTCACTACACATGAATTTCAACATAACGATTACAAATTATATCGAAATTCTAGCAATGGGTTTGCAATTAATGATTCAATGAACGCATTAAAATCATCATCCCACAATACCCAAGAAGTTCATACACAAATAACTGAACAATAACAAAAATCCAATTATCCATGCATAAAAACTAAATCAATTAATATAGGATAATACAATCAATTCCTAATGAGAGAAAGAAACAACAAAATAATAAAAAATTACTTAACCCGAATCATTGGCGTCGATGTCACCTCTGAACTGGCGTCGAGATGCCTAACCCTTCATGGGTCTTTCCTGAAAATGCTTTAGCCCCTATTCTAATCCCGAACCAAAAACCCCTTCACTGTCGCAGCGCCAAGCCTCTTACTGCTGCTCTTTACTATCTACTGTTCTTTCTAGCATCTGCGCCTACATCTACGCTAGCTGCTTCCAACTACTATTCCCTACTCTTTGACGAATTAACATTGCCTCCCTTTTTACTCCTCTTATGTGCCTTGCCTCTTCTTTTGCGTTCCATGCTACGTTATGTTTAACACACAACGCTGTGTTGCGCAGTAGGAGTTTCATGCTATGCTGCCATTTAGCTTCTCGTATGTGCAGCTTTTTGGCATGGAATGCCTTGCTTCTTCTTGCTTCAATTGTGCTTCAATTTGCAATTAATGATTCAATGAACGCATTAAAATCATCATCTCACAATACCCAACAAGTTCATACACAAATAACTAAACAATAACAAAACTCCAATTATCCATGCACAAAACCCAAATCAATTAATATAGGATAACACAATCAATTCCTAATGAGAGAAAGAAACAATAAAATAATTTACTTAACCCGGATCGTCGGCGTCGATGTCACCTCCGAACCGGCATCGAGATGCCTAACTCTTCATGGGTCTTTCCTGAAAAATGCTTTAGCTCCAATTCCAATCCCGAGCCAAAAATCCCTTCACTGCCACAGCACCAAGCCTCTTACTGCTGCTCGTTGCTATCTACTTTTCCCTTCTAACGTCTACGCCAGCTGCTGCTAAACTGTAGCGTCTCCTGTAGCTGATTTCACGAATTAACATCGCCTCCCTTTTTAATCCTCCTCTGTGTCTTGCCTCTTCTTTTGTGTTCCATGCTGCGTTTAACGCAACTGACTGCGTTACATTGTGCGAGTAGGAGTTTCATGCTACGCTACCATTTAGCTTCTCGTATGTGCAACGTTTTGGCATAGAACGCCTTGCTTCTTCTTGCTTCAATTGTGCTGCTAATAATTCACATAATTACATACAAATTCCATGCATGTGAGAGATGATTTCCAACAGCTCTTTTCCATGAGTTTTATGTTTTATCTTGTCTTCTCTTGCTCCAATATTTATCATTTCTGTTCAAAAAAGACAAATGAATATGAATCTTTAAAAAAAACAACCAAAATATAGAACTTTTGACTCACTTTAACTTCTTTGCTTCCTAATTGTACCTAAAATCATATATTAATTAAAGTGAGTGTCTTAAGCATTTTCATATCAATAATCTCTAAGTGTAAACGATTAAATATATCAACAATTAAACATATATCAATTTCCCCCACACTTAGCTTTTGTCCGTCCTAGGGCAAAACATCCAAATTAAGCTCAAAGACCCCAAAACATTGACTCATTTTCCAAATGTTCCAAGAATATATAATCACAAGCAAAGATGAGTGACTTTCAAAAATCATAGCAAGAAATCAACATTCCAAGAATTTACTCATAATCAATCAACATTCAAAATCTCTAAAATTGAGCAATCTAATGGTAGACTCAGAAAATATGTTTAACTAAAATATATCCATGGGTATACTCAACACCATTCATGATCATGACAATCTATAATTTTGCACATCATTTCATTTCTCCACCACTAATGTTCACAAGCAAAATCACGAATCAAAGGACTTTTTAGGGTTATAATGTGGGCAAAGGTGAGGTGAGATATATTTGGGTTAAGTAGCATGAAATCATCAAAGCTAGTGGAACGAAGCAACACTCATCAAAAACTGGGTATCGTCAGTTATAACGAATGCAACATTTACATTTCACAACCCCATTCAGCTCTCACATACAAACCACATGAAGCATATATCAATCCGAAGCAATCACTGATACAATTTATGCCAATGAAATCATAAGAGTAAACCTTCCAAGCCAACCTCTACCTCATCTTCAACATACTCAAGTAACACATCCATTATAACTCTAGGAAGATGCATAAACTATAAACAACTTTTCAACACATATGCAATTTTTCCTTAATACATTTATTTTTTTTAAAATCATTCTTTTTTTCTCTTTCTTCCTTTCTTTTTCTTTTATTTTCACTTTTTTCTTTTTTCTTTCTTTTCCTTGTAAAAATTAAAATAAACTACATCAACATGGGAATTTCAATGATAAGACATTAAATAATATCCTAAGATTATAACCAACCCATACTTAACAATCGCAAATGTTCCACTAGCTTTATGACTTGAGTATGACATTTGGTTAAGTTTAAAAGCATAAAATGTGGTTTATACAAAAAGAAAGATTAAAGCTCAAAGGGGTTTATCAAGGGAAAAATCATGTCAATAGGATAGGTTATTTAGCTAATGTTGTTTCTGAAAAACAAAGAATGCCTAATCATATCCATGTTAATGCATGTCATAAAAATGTGGTCTCAAATAGAAATTCAAAGTAAAATCGGGATGTACATGTCATGAAGGTCACACATTATCAAAAGGCAATGAGACTGATATGGATGTATCAGTCAAATAAGGCTCAAAATCTCACAGGCTTTGTCTACCATTAGTCACTACTCTTCTAAAGATAATGCATATCGACCAATCATAAGAGCAAAAGTACATGATAAAGTTGTTATGAAATTCTCTAGTCAATCCACATTCTAATCATGATTATATAATCCTAGAAGCAATAGAAAACAAAAAAAGATGTTTGTTTTATTTGTTTTATTCTTTCTCTCTTTTTGATTCAAAACTTAAAAACAAGTAAAATAAACAAATTTAAAAACACACATGCCTATAAAAAGTAATGCAAAAATGTAAAGGAAAAGAAATTTACTTCCCTTGGGTTGCCTTCCAAGAAATGCCTTTGTTTAGGGTCGCTGGCTTGACTCCTTGTTTCCTCCTCACGTGACAAAATTGTGATCTTCAGGTGTCACATGTGGCTCCTACACGTGAGGTAGTTCCGGATAGGGCCTTAATTGATCATCATCCTCATTTAGCGTCTTTCCTATCCTTAGATTCTCAATCTTAACTGAGTCCATACACTCCGAAAATATTTCAAATGTCTCTTCACCTTTTTCTTCATCACTCAATTCCTTCAATCTATTATGTAAAAGTAAACAGTTAGTTTCAAAAATAATCATGGACTCAGTACTTACCTCTGAGCTAAAAGATGTGTCCTTTTCAGCTTCGAGCTCCTTCTCCACTTCTTCGACATAAACAATTCGTTTAGGGTTGACCTCAAAATTCTCAAGCTCCTTGTCACTTTTTAATGTTTCCACACAAATGTCCATTGGGTACACCTTAGTTTGATATGGCTTCTCCTCTTCACTTTGCGATTCTAGGCGATCAAGCCTTACTGCCATCTGACCCATTAGGTGTTCCAGCCTCTATCGGCTTGTTTTTGTCTCTTGACGGAATTCTTGCAATTCGTGCTCCATATTTTGTTGTAATTACTGCATATGCTGTAGAAATTGTAAATTTTTAATAGCAATATTATTAACAAGTTCTTCTAAAGATGCAGCTGAATCATGTTGGCTCTCCGAATCTTGGGCATTAAACCATGTTTTTTTAGAAATTTCCCTCCATCCTTCTGGAATTGTAGAGTATTCTCTTGAAATTACAAAATTAGCTCTTCCAAAGACGGACCGGAGTCGTGATAGGAAGCTTCTGGTCTGCATGAAAATTATTGTGCGTCCTGCAAACTATCATAGAAGTAATTCTGGCAATTATCCCATCCATAAAAAAAGTTAGGTTGATCAATCCAAACATTATTATAGGATTGAGAATATGAGTCATGAAAGAAATAACTTCCATCCATATTGATTTTTTTAAACACGAAACAAAAAAAGAAAAGATCATAAAATAATATAAAAGAAATCACTTACAAACAAATATATACAAAATACCAATTAAATCATAAACAAAAACTAAAACATTGCACTCCTCAGCAATGGAGTCAAAATTTAACCGCGCGTCGTTACGCTAGTCAAAATAAAATAACTAGACTACTACTATAGCAGTGGTGAGTCTAGATTGATCCCACAGAAAGTGTATGTAAAGTTTATGAAATGAAATTAATTGGTGTTTAGGTTTAACGGGGAGTTTTGTATTTTTGGAGTAAGAAAATAAAATGAAACTAACTAATAAAAAACAAATTAAAGAAAACGTGCAAAAAATGATAAAAGTGGGGAATTCGGTAGGGACCTAATTCTTTGATTCAATCTCAACCTACACCCTGACTAAGCATATTTTATCAGTTTATTGTTCTTTAACCTCTCCTAGAAACTATTAATCGTAGGTTAAAAATTAACCCAGGTTTTCCCTAAGCTTTTGTTTAATCAAGATATGATCGTGAATTAAACCTAAATACCGAATAACCTAGGATACGATCTCTAGATTTAATTAGGCAGTAACACTATGAATTAGGAAAATCGATTAATTAAGGCAAAAATCACATACGATGCATCATTTAACCTAGGCCATATTATCCCTAATGATTACGAATCATTAGTCACTATGCATGAATTTCAACATAAGAATTACGGATGAGATCGAAATTCTAGCAATGGGTTTGCAATTAATGATTCAATGAATGCATTAAAATCATCATCTCACAATACCTAACAGGTTCATACACAAATAACCGAAAAATAACGAAAATTTGATTATCCATACACAAAACCCAAATCAATTAACATAGGATAACACAATCAATTCCTAATGAGAGAAAGAAACAACAAAATAAAAAAATTACTTAACCCGGGTCGTTAAGGTTAATGTCACCTCTGAAATGGCATCGAGATACCTAGCCCTTCAAGGGTCTTTCCCGAAAAAAAAATGCTTCAACATCTATTCCAATCCCTAACTGAAAACGGCTTCACTTTCGCAGTGCCAGACCTCTCACTACTGCTCTTCACTATCTACTCTTCCCTTCTAGCATCTACACCTACATCCACGCCAGCTGCTGCCACACTGTAGCATCTCCTGTAGCTGACTTGATGATGCGTTATACATTTAACACACATTGCTGCATTGCGCAGCAGGAGTTTCATCTTGCGCTGTCGTTTAGCTTCTCGTATGTGCAGTGTTTTGGCATAGAATGCCTTGCTTCTTCTTGCTTCAATTGCACTGCTAATAATTCATATAATTACTTGCAAATTCCATGCATGTGAGAAATGATTTCCAGCAGCTCTTTTCCATGAGTTTTATGTTTTATCATGTCTTCTTTTGCTCCAATATTTATCATTTTTGTTCGACGAACACAAGTGAATATGAGTCTTCAAAAAATAACCAAAATATAGAACTTTTGACTCACTTTAACTTCATTGCTTTCGAATTATACCTAAAATCATATATGAATTAAAGTGAGTATCTTAAGCATTTTCATATCAATAATCATTAAGTGTAAATGATTAAATATATCAACAATTAAACACATGTCATGGTTTATATGTCTCATTTGGAGATGACTTTACTTACGACTCAACATCATTCACTGAACCATCCAACTCATCTTTAAGCTCTTATTCATTAATATTATTAATTTTCACTCCACCTAAATTGTGAGTTGGCAACTTTACTAAATTAACATTAGTCAATTAATAATTCTTGATGTCATCAATGATCTAGTCTTCTATGAATTCCACATCATGGGTTTTGACTAGCTTCTTCTTAATATGGTTATATGATCTATAACCAAATTTCTATTGACCATAACTAATAAAAATACACTTAACTTGTATTTATGACCAATTTAGACCTTTCATCTTTTGGAGCATGTAAAAATAAATTTTTATGATGATATTATGTTAATTTAATTTGAAACTTAACTTTTTAGGTCATAAATGATGTTGTTAGATAAACAAGTCAACAAAATTGTGATCGAAAGAATAAGGTAGAAAATTTGGATCTATTACATAAAATTACTAAATTTTATTCATAAAGTATTAATGTGATTGGATTTGATGAGAATGTTTGAATATTTGTAGACTTGCCAAATGTTATGTTATTCGAATAAGGTATATGAATTGATGTAGAATATTATTTTGAAGTAGTTGAAGTGGGTGACTAAAATGGGATTTGGTGAACTCAAAGAGATGAGGAGGTTTTAGGTAAGAAGGTACCTTTGGTACTAGTTGTGTCTTAACTTCGATCCATATTACCTTTTATTAAAAATTATGAAGGATCAAGTGTAGGAGCTGAAGGATATTATGGTGTGGATTATGGAATCAAATGAGTATGTATAAAATTTGATAAATCTAAGTTGTTAAAGCTTCATGTGAAGTACGAAGTTAACAATCACAAAATAGTTATTTAATGCATACTAAAAAAAAGTTACAAATGTATGAATGGAGGAAAATATCTAGAAAAACTTAATTCTTTTTGTCTTAGGTATGTTTTTAAACCTAAAAGCCAACTATGGTATTAACATGTAGCTACTAGATATTATAATCAATGTTGATGACTGAGCAACTATATTAGTGACCTTTCATTCTCAACTATTTTGCAAGAATGCTCATAAATTCCACCAAACTATGGAGGCCAAAGGTGGTATAGGTGGATGCACAACGGTCATAATATGAGTTAATCATCCAAAAAATTGGAATTATCCACCAATATTTAGTTTGGTATAAAATGTATGATTTATAATAGATAACTTTAATTTTTATCTGTTTGTTATTTTTTATATGGATAGGCTACACATGTACTGTCAATTTAAGTGCAGATAAAAGCAAAGATTACATCATAGAATGGATGTGAAATCAGAACAATATGTGGTTTTTTATATCGAATAAATAATTTTACAAAGAGTATAAATGTTATTTATATACCAAATTTGAACAAAAGGATAAATGCAAAGAACTAAGATTTGTACATTGGGTTATGATAAATAAAAAAAATAAGACAAGATAAAGAAATAAGTGTTAGAGATATAGTCAACAAATTTATATTATGATGGCGATTATCTGTAGCATGATAAATACAACCAATAAGATAAATTTAGTATTAAACCTAGGGATTTTTCAATCAATATTTTGATGATAATAAAACAATACTACTAATGAGAATTATTTTTCTATAAAATAAATATGAAAGAAAATTGCAGCAATTCATAAATCAAGAGACATTTCATGAAACTGCAAAAAAAAAGTTGAAATTTACATCATTCAAAGTAAAAGAGAAAAAAAAGGCATATCAAAGTTAAAACTAATTTGCAATGTTTATTATACTTTCACTTGGTCATTTTGATAATCTTAAAGCTTACCATATATAAAGACATCATTATCTTAATTAATTACATAATTATTTTTATTTATCAAGAGGAACTGAAATTTTGATTTCAAAGAAAACCTTATTAATCTAGAAAACATTCTTTGGAGAATATTTGAAAAAGAATTTTCATTAAGAATTTGAATTTTGAGTATTTTAACTTGCTAGAAATAAATTTTGGGGAGATTGGTAGACTTATTTGGGTTGTAATCAACCAATGTAGGTTAAATTTGACAAAATTATTGTATTAAAATTTATAGCAACATTGGTTAAAAAATTGGTCAACCAATATACTACATTATTCGATCAATACTCAATAAATAGTGAATCATATGCATTCAATGCATATTAACTGATATGCTATATTGGTCGAGTAGTGCTCTAAATGTAACAGCCCAGATCACCCGCTCACAGATATTGTCCGCATTGGAACTTGGTCTAGCCAAGCCCTCACGGTTTTGCTTTTCCCGAGGCCTTCCCAGGAGTTCACCCATCCTAGTACTACTCTCACCTAAGCACATTTAACCTTGGAGTTCTGATGGGATTCGATGTATTAGGCCATGGAAAACACATCTATAAGCGAGGCCTAGTCTCTTGTCGGTCCAACCAGCTCTGATATCAATTTAATTGTCACGACCCGGTACCACATCGGGCCTATGACAACCGTCGTATACTCGGGCTAAAGACACTCGAAGCATCCTTAATCTGACCATGCAAGGCTAACTGAATATCTCTTTTTTTTAATTTGGGCAGCATAACAGCTGTATTTTTAAAATCCCAAAACCTGCAAACGATTTCAAACACACTTCTATATTCACATCCAACCACAACTTC
Source organism: Erythroxylum reticulatum (assembly GCA_025504915.1). Taxonomy (NCBI): domain Eukaryota; kingdom Viridiplantae; phylum Streptophyta; class Magnoliopsida; order Malpighiales; family Erythroxylaceae; genus Erythroxylum; species Erythroxylum reticulatum. The sequence continues at coordinate 26,974,798 of JANSVA010000003.1, read as the reverse complement.
AAGACTCTAAAGTTCACTCAAGGAAATCTTAACAACAATATTAAAAATTCATACATAAAATCATTTATAAAACACCAGACAGTCAAAAGTTATCTTGCAAAATCATAAAGCATATCTACATAAATACACTTTATGAGCCACTAGACAATAAAATTACAAAATAAGAAACTACCTACGTGTGGTAATACCCCGAAAATGTCAAAGACCACACGATCCACTCAGAGCTTCAAGTTCACTAAATTAACTTGCATTGATGGAAAGCAGAAGGGGTGAGTACACTAGGTACTCAGTGAGCAGAAAAGACATATATCACAAATAGAATTTGATTCATACCAATACGGTGTAGATAACTTATAAAGTGAATATATATCACATAGAAAACACATAAGCCCAGCCTATGACTCAATGTATTTTGGTTAGGAACCATAAGCCTAGCCTGTTAACTCACTCATTCGGTTGATTATAGATCCCAGTTCTAGTACATAAAAGCATAATAACATCATACGTATCAATCAAATCTAGGTAGAAAAACTAATATCAGGGTAAGCCAAAACAATCATGTGTGACACCACTAGTTGGCCAAACTAATATGCAAACCCACCAATACTCGATGTTGACTCGAATTTCATCCATGGTGAGTCTGGACTATAGTCGGTAAGAGTATCATGACCCTAGGTGAAGACCTCGTCGGTGTCTAGACCCTAAATGTGGAATCACCCGTAAGTCCCATAGCAAGGTGTCGATACGGCAACTCGACTTTAATGTACCAGCATCAAGGATATGGGGGTCCCTTAATCAGTTATGCCCAACACATAATTGGCCAATCGTTTCCTCACCAATCACAAAAATCATATACAACATTTAAGTATTAAGAATCAAGTAAGGCATCATACCTTTATTTATCGGTCCAACAAATAAAATGAAACCTTGTTATGGCTCTAAGCCAAAAGAGAAAACATACACGTAGCATATATGTCTCATTTATGCATAAGTAAGTTCTAAAACATTATTTCATGCCATAAAAGTCATCTTTTGCACTCTAAGTGC
>JANSVA010000003.1:26955439-26973295 GCA_025504915.1 Erythroxylum reticulatum | reverse complement strand
TATATATCACTATCAACTCTCTGCTTTAATCTCAATATTTCCTTTTCATTCCTATTTCATTTCAGCTCAACATATTACAACCAAATCAAAATCTATCATTTTTTATAACCATCAAAGCAGAAAATCACACTCACGAATATTCTTCATGTTTTTTGCATTTTTTCATTTTCATTTTTCTGGATTTTCATTTCTTTGCATTTATTTCATTTTCTTCCTCTAACTATCATTTTAATCATTCTTTCTCATTTTTAGACATCAGCATACACCTATCTCTTAACTTTAAATTCATTTTTAATTATCTCTAAAAACACTCCAAAACTTATGTATATATATACATATAGTGAAGTCATCAATATAAACAGAGCATTTACATATTTATTTTTCCAGATTTTTTTTGCTCTCTTCACATACACATTTTCATTGATCTTTCAACTCCAAAAATTAGTTTAACACTATCTCATAACATTTCAGCCATCAAATCCACATAAAATAAACATGTACGACATACTTATAATCTCCTCACCCATTTTCCAGCAAATATGAATATCAATTTTTTTCTTAACCATTTAACAGTGAGTTCAGGATGCATGCTTCATTTTATACAGAAAAATAGAATCATAAAAAGCTTACTTTTTTGAAGCTATAACATCTTCAAAATCACGTGAACTCTAATTCCTCATGCAACCACGTACAACATCTTGAAAGTTGAAAGGGGGTTCGGGCTTTCTTGTGAGAGAAGAAAGAAATAACAAAGTAAGAGTGGTAGTGGATAGGAGAAACCAAGATTTTATTCTGGTGTAGATTTAATGAGAAACTCTGTGTTTAAGAAAACTAGAGAAAGAAACTTTGAGAGAGATGAAGACAAGTACAGTAACTTGTCTTTCAAGGTTAATAAAACTTAACTTTAAGGCTTAGACACTTATCAATTTCTTAGCCTCTTATGCACTTCCCCATATAAAACTCACTTAACAATAATTTGTACTTAACTTTATGACTAAATAAAAACCACTAAAATCACAAGTCATAACCCATTAAATAACTTTCAGATTTTTCCATTAAAACATCATTTCGGGTCAACTTTGCATGTTCTTTCTGACCTCTATACTAAAGTCATTTTGTAGCATTTTCTTCTTTACACATGTTCCCCTATGTCTTATGTTTCCATTGACACTAAAATCATTCAATTTCGTTTAGTAATTTGAAGGATATACTTCAAACATTTTCGGAATGCTCCTGTTCAAAACAATATACTGTGCACAAATTCCATCTAGAAATTAAACATCTTAGAGAGTGAATCACAATTCGACTTCTTCATATAATTTGTAACCCTTTGTCTCTAGTGTACACTAAATTAAAAATCATCTCATTTGGAATCCTACAAGTCCAAATATAATTACGATACCGATGTATGTTCAGTAAAACAACACCAGTTCATACTATTCCAACATATTTCCTCAATTTCATTCAATCAATATTTTTCAAATCAATTGAGAATGCTACCAATTTTTGTGGAGAGGTAGAAAAATGTTTTATTAATCTATTGGTTCAAGAATCAATTCATTAGGATGTCTAGAGAAGAAGTTATGATCAAAAGAAGCAAGATTGTTCAGTAAAAGGGCAAACCTCAAATGTACGATCGTGCTTAAGCTCTCAAAAGCACGACGGTGCATTTCCACTTTAACTTCTAAATGCCATCCTCGCGCTTATGCACGATGGTGCATTTCTTCTTCTTCTTCTTCTTCACCGACTCTCTATTTCAAACCTCCATAACTTTTGATCCAGAACTCGAAAAATTACAAACTTTATATCAATGGAAAGCTAAAAGAAAGATCTACAACTTTTATAAAGACAATTTTGTCAAAATCAACCTAGATCAATACATTTTAATCCAAGAATTTTCATATTAGTGTTAAACTTTTTAGCTTTCTCTTCTTCATTCAACTAATGTAAATTTTTATAAATCACAATCCAAAATCCCTTTAATCTAGTTGTAAACCATTCCTAAATCTCAAATCCGCCATCTAAAATTATTTATCACTATATCCACAATTCTCAACATAACCCATTACAATACAATTTTACTCAGAATGTTAATGAGTGCATGTACAATTATTTTCATGTGTGTAAGAATTCAAATTCATATGTGTGTATGCTGACAATATGCATAAGCATGAAAATTGCTTTTTTTCCCTTAATCTCTTATTTATCTCAAATGTACTATATTTTAGGGTTCTAACCTTTAGTATGGCAACGAGATGTTACATTTCTCCCCTCTTAATAAATTTCACTCTCAAAATTCTTATCTAATTAGTCAAAGGCAGGGGTAATTTTCTTTTCTGCATATGCTCCTCCGTTTCCCATATAACTTTACCATTCGAATACTTTCTTCCAAACGACCATAGTTGATAGACTCAATAGGTCTCTCGATCACTTGTTTAGATATCACATAATTTTAACTATGTCATCAATATATTTCAGATTTCACAATTTTTCACTTCGTAAGCTGTTAATACATCTCTGTCAATCATATCATTATTTCTTAACAAATTCACATATCACATATTATAATTCTGAAACTTATTTATTGATAATACAACTCATAAATACATGGTCCTATTCTCATAATAGTTTCATATGGACCAATTTATGTTAAGCTTAGTTTCCCCCTTTTTCCTAACCTGTTCACACCTTTATCACTATCTAAGTACACCTTCGCAAGGTGATACTCTTAGAAGTATTTCATCTTTTGCTTGATATTTCATAACTCTTTAGTGCTAATACAATTAACTCTTACATCTGTCTCACTACATTCTATATGTTCGGTGTTAGTCTACCTATCTAATTTATCTTTCTTAAATCACTTAACTCCTATTACAGATTCATTTTACTCATCAATAGTATCTCGAATCAATTATGGCCTTCAACCATTTTTAGGCCCTCTTCATTTCAATGTAAAGATGAGCGACCCCTTTTTGTCATACAATGCCACATATAGTGTTCAATTGATATCACTATGTTAACAATTGTTATGCCTGTAGTCAATTAGAACTATACATCAATCTCATATTCCTATGAACTCCAAAATATAAGCTTTAAGCATATCTCCAGTGGTTAAGACAGTAGACAATTCAAACATTCAATCACTTATTTCTACATCCTTAGCAACTAAATACTATTTTGGCGTATTCCTACTAGGATGTCTATCTTAGGTTGTTACTCACGCTCTCTCTAACCACATCTTTGCTCAATTATCTTATCGGGTACACATCCTTTTCATTTCAATCATAAAGTAACATTTTTCCTATTCAGACCCAAAATTCATATTCATTTTCAATTCCTCAATAAAATTTGCAATTTTGGATCCTCAGTTTTTTTTAGGCTTTGTTAATTCTTTCATGTAAAACTGATCTTAAACTTCAATAGCTAATAGTATTTTGAATTGCCCAAAATTCGACTCGACATTTTATGCTTTTTATAGCACTAGATCGGTAACCTCAATATCTAAATTTGTGATACACTACTATTGAATTTTCTATTCAATGTATCAGATTATAACACTAGCTTTACTGGGAAATATTCATTTGTACTTGATTTCAGATTTAATCCTTTCATACTCAATAATTATCTCAAACTTAAATGATCTGTACATTCCCAAAATGTCTCTGCACATCTAATATCTCCAAGCTCTCAAAGCAATCACTATTATAGCAATTCTAGACTATGTATCAAAATCAACTCATAAGACATTAATTGTCTCTATGCATACAAAATCACTTTATACTATTACAACAGATTGTATCTTAATCTCCGATGTGAAACTTCATTATATACTATGTAATTACCAAATCCTAATGGCATAATTAACATTAAGGTTATAGTTCCTCAAAATTCTTTTTACATTCATCATTCATACGGTTTACACATCTTTTCCTCAAACATCTTTTTTTTAGTCCAGTGATAAGATCAGTAAAAACTCCTTAACAGTCCCTAGTAGTATCCAACATATAGCTAGTTCTAAAGAACTCCAATTCTCTCATATATCCCTTGTAGTTTCTTACTTTTTCATCACCTCCACTTTCTTTGGGTCTCCTAATATGCCACGTTCAGATATTATATAACCCACATTTTATTTGATCAGGACAAGATTCACTCTCATTAAACTTTCCATATAATTATTTCTACCTTCATGATATCTAAGATTTCCTCAAATGTTCGAGAATATTCTCTTCACTTTTCGAATACGTTCCAAATATCCTCTATGATCAAAGTCACTAATTGATACAATTTTTTCTTTGGATCACTTTAATCTTCATTTCCTTAATACTGTTGGGAGCATAGTTAAGTCCAACAGATATAACCCAAATTTCCTTTGTTCTTATGATTAGTTCTTCTCGTAATTTCTTAAGTAACTAGTTCCTCAAATGAGGTAATATTATCACATGTTACTTTTAGTCTCCCAATTGACTTCTTTTCTCGACTGATTTTCTCCTTTCATTTGATTTCCTCTAATTTCACATTGACTTATTCTAATGTCGGTGAAATTTTTCTTCGAAAGAAGGTTTCTTGCCACTATCATTGATACGGTTCATACAATCCTTATCAATCAACTATCTTAATCACCGCTTTTCGATTATTCTTAGTACCTTAAGAAGATCAATTTCTATCATTTTATACGTGGTCATAATGTTTTATGCATCAAAACTCAATGATGTAGTAGACATGATCTCATATGCTTGGGTGCGTATCATTAAGGTCATCCCATTCTATTTAAAGATTTACTTCTGACAAATCGCCAATTATCTTACAATAGTAATACTTTGATCTCAAATGATCTTAGACAATATTTCTCTCTTTATCCTTGCCACGATTGGGGTTTCCTTGCATTGACGTATGCCAACATCAACTTTACCTCATTTTTTTTAATTTACCTCTTCTAGTATTACCTCATTTCATAATAAGTCAACCACCATGTGGAGTGCATTCACTCTTCCCATTTGATTTCTCATCTTTTCTTAATCTTAGGTGTACATAAATTCCTTTATTATATGCATTTCTAACTTTCTCCTTACTACATACCATTTATCTCTCGTAAAGTCAATTATGTCCACTTCATTCCCTTTTTATTCTCGTCTCATTTCTATCTTATCTTCCTATTGTCATTTATTTTATCCTTCATATGTACCTCTTCAATCAATTCAGAATTATAAATATATAAAATTATCATGCGATTCTGATCTCAATTCCACTAATATATGCTTATGAGGGATTATAACTTTTGTCACATTTTTTCAAACAATCATTTCATGTCCAAGTTTAACCTCTCAAGGTCACTTTCAACTTGTCTTGTACTCTTTAATCTCATCATTTCTACCTATATCCTTATTTTTCCTTAAACAATCCATGACAGTGTATTCACATCTATATCACATTCGAGGACATATCACCAAAATGCAATATTTATGTCATATTCAATGGTACATCCACCAATATAAATGTGCTGAATCATTATCTGTTATATCTAACCATATACTTTGTCTCATTTCTTAGATATCCTTTAACCTTCCTCTTCTCACAACATGACATATCATCATTCTTCTCAGTGCTTCTAACAGCTTAAACTCTTAACATATACTCATGCGTGTGACTCATTTAAATGCGATTCAGACTAGGGATCAGTTCCTACTGCCTACTAAGACATGACAAAAATGTATGTACCTTGACACATATTTCAGAAAATGCCAATATAAGATAGTAATTCTGGGCTCTGATACCACATTGTATCAGCTCACTCTCACAAGACATATACCTGACATCCTGACTGATGTCCGAATGCGAATCTCGTAAGGGTGGCATGCTAGAACAATCGATCACGTGAAACTCGATATAATTTTTTTGAAAAAAAATATACGCATGTACGAAAATCAACAATCAAATTTCAGGCCCATTCTTTCCTTGCATGACATAAAAAAAATCACATTTGTTAACACTGCACTCCAATTTGTTCTCATTTACAAACCTTTCCAATATTGAAAGTTATTACATGCAGAAACATATTCAAATACACATTATACAAAAGCTATGGAACACATAAATAAGAAAGTATAAATGTAGATGCCAACTGATCCCGATCTCTACCTCTCACTCGCATACAGTAGTTATACTCTCGTTTGCCGAACGAGGTATTCTTCTGAGCCCTGAAAAATATTTGCAAATTTTGGGTGAGTTTTGCAAACTCAATGAGTGACCATCATCGATGGCTCACCCAGTCACATAACACTTAATTCACATCATTTCACATTTCACATGCAATATAATTTAATCATTTATTATGCATATGCAATGCACATGAGACCTACTTTCCATTTGTTACTTTGTTGTGATTGAGTGCCTAAACTATCTCATATCCTTTATGGATACCGGGATCATTGATAAATGTCCTATATCCATTATAGATACCGAGCTCATTGGAACTATCCAGTATCTGTTATAGATACCGGGCTCATTAAACATTAAACCTGAGGCTCTGATGTGCATAACTGAGCTTAAAGATCTTTTCACATTGGCTACTCTGTTCACAACTGTCATTATATTTCATGCATTCATGAAATGGAATGCATCAATCACATTTGCATATTCTCATTCAATCACATTCACATATCATCGGACCTTAATCTGGCATTCAACATTAAATTTGAGAATCATAGTTTCATTTATATGTAAATGCACATTTAGAACACATTTATCATCAAACCATGGTCTGGTATTTAACAATCAAATTATTCACACTTATTTCATCTCATTCATGTATAAGTAGAACTTCAATATACCAATCAAACATCACAATCATTAGACCTTCATTGCCCGGAAGCAATAATCAAGACACATTCATTTGATTATTCAGTAGTCAATTAATACAAAAATTCAAATAAAACAAATAATGACATGAGACCATCTAGGTCTACTCACAGTACGCTCCAGATTAGCATTTGCTTCCAAATTCTGAAAACGCCTAAATGCGAACATTTATCCTACACTTCCAAATTATGCAATATACACATTGCACACACGTTACAACTTACAGAATTGTAAGAACTCATTTATGCACAAATAGGTATATGGACTATGTACATTGCATGCTCAATGACAATCTCGGGTACTTTACAAACTTCATAACTTATGCTCATTTTCATTTCATAACTTAATCACTCATCAATTCTTTGAATCACAACCTCAATCCTTTGGTACTTTAATATCAATAACTCATCCACTAGTTTTCTAATATATATACCCGTATGTGACTAGTGAGGAGAAAAACAGAGTATGTATATATGTGTATATATATGTATATATAATCACTATCAACTCTCTACTTTAATCTCAATATTTCCTCTTCATTCCTATTTCATTTTAGCTCAACATATCACAACCAAATCAAAGTCTATCATTTTTTATAACCATCAAAACAGAAAATCACACTCACCTATATTTTTCACTTTTCCTGCATTTCTTCACTTTAATTTTTCAGCATTTTCATTTCTTTGCATTAACTTCATTTTCTTCCTCTAACTATCATTTTAATCATTCTTTCTCATCTTCAGACATGACCATACACCTATCTCTTAACTCTAAATTTATTTTTAATCATGTCTAAAAGCACTCAAAAACTTACGTGTATATATATATGTATGTATGTATGTATATGTATATAGTGAAGTCATATATATATATATATGTATACAGTGAAGTCATCAACATAAACAGAGCATTTACATATTCATTTTTCCAAATTTTTTTATACTCTCATCACATACACATTTTCATTGATCTTTCAACTCCAAAAACTAGTTTAACACTATCTCATAACATTTCAGCCATCAAATCCATAGAAAATCAACATGTACGGCATACTCAAAATCTCCTCACTCATTTTCCAGTAAATATAAATATCATTTTTTTCTTAACCATTTAACAGTGAGCTCAGGATGCATGATTTATTTTATACAAAAATATAGAATCATAACAAGCTTACTTGTTTGAAGCTCTAACATCTTCAAAATCACGTGAACTTTAATTCCTCATGTAACCACGTACAACATCTTAAAAGTTAATAGGGGGTTCGATCTTTCCTAGGAGAGAAGAAAGAAATAACAAAGTAAGAGTGGTAGTGAATAGGAGAAACCAAGATTTTATTCTAGTGTAGATTTGATGAGAAACTCTGGGTTTAAGAAAACTAGAGAAAGAAACTTCGAGATAGATGAAGACAAGTACAGTAACTTGTCTTTCAAGGTTAATAAAACTTAACTTTAAGGCTTGGACACCTGTCCATTTCTTAGCCTCTTATCCATATCCCAATATAAAACTCACTTAAGTACAATTTATACTTAAGTTTATGATTTAATAAAAACCACTGAAATCACAAGTTATAACCTATTAAATAACATTAAGATTTTTCCATAACAACATCATTTCGGGTCAACTTTGCGTGTATTTTTTGACACTGATACTGAAGATTTTTTGCAACAATTTCTTCTAGAAATATGTTCTCCTATGTCTTATGTTTCCATTGAAACCAAAATAATTCAATTTGATTCAGTTATTTGAAAGATATATGTCAAACATTTTTGCACTGCTCATGTTCAAAATAGTATACTATGCACAACTTCTGTCCAGAAATTAGACATCTTAGAGACTAAATCATAATTCAACTTTTGCAGATAATTTGTAACCTTATATCTCTAGTGTACACCAAATTAAAAATAATCTCATTTGGAATCCAACAGATCCAAATATAATTAAAATACCGAAGTTTGTTCAGTAAAACTATACTAGTTCATACTATTACAACAGATTCCCTTAATTTCATTCAATCAACCTTTTCCAAGTCAATTAATAATGCTACAAATTTTTGTGGAGAGGTAGAAAAATGTATTATGAATCTATTGGTTTAAGAACCAAGTCATGTGGATGTCTAGAGAAGAAGTTATGGTTAAAAGAAGCAAGACTATTCAGTAAAAGGGCAAACCTCAAATAAGCACGACGTTGCAAATCCCCTTTCATTTCCAAAGTCACCATCGTGCCTATGCATGACAATGCATTTTCAATACAACTCAAGCATGACGATGCATTTGTTCTTCTTCTTCTTCATTGATTCTCTGCTTCAAACCTCCATAAATTTTGTTCCAAAACTTCAAAAATTACAAACTTTATATCAATGAAAAGCTAAAAGAAAGATCTACAAATTTTGTGAGACAATTTTGTCAAAATCAGCCTAGATCAATACATTTTAATCCAGGAAGTTTCATATCAGTGCTAACCTTTCCAGCTTGTCTTCTTTATTCAACTAACCTAAATTTTTATATATCACAATCCAGAATCCCTTTCATCCAGTTGTAAATCATTCCTAATTCTCAAATCCACCATCTAAAATTATTTATCACCATATCCATAATTCTCAACATAACCCATTATAATACAATTTTACCAAGAATATTAATGAGTGCATGTGCAATTATTTTTATGTATGCAAGAATTCAAATTCACATGTGTGTATGCTAACAATATGCATAAGCATGAAAATTGCATTTTTTTTAATCTCTCATTTATCTCACATGTACTATATTTTATGGTTCTAACCCTTAGTATGGGAACGAGATGGTACGTAACTGATGTTTAGCTTTAACAGGGGGTGGGGGTTTTTGTTTTTGATATAAAGAAATAAAATGAAACTAACTAACGAAAAACAAATTAAAGAAAACATAAGAAAAGATAAAAGTGGAGATTTCGATAAGGACTTGGCTCTTTGGTTCAATCTTTGCCTACACCCTAATTAAGCATATTTCATTAATTTTTTGTTTTAAAACCTCTCTTAGCAACTATTAATCGTGAGTTAATAATTAATCCGATTTTTTCCCTTAGGTTTTGTTTAATCAAGATACAATCGTTAATTAAACCTTACAACTGAATAACCTAAGATACGATCTCTAGATTTAATTAAGCAGTAACATTACAAACTAGGAAAACTAATTAATCAAGGCAACAACAACATATGATGCATCATTTATCCCTGAACATGTTATCCCTAATAATTACGAATTGTTATTCATTACACATGAATTTTAACATAATAATTACGGATTATATAAAAAATCTAGCAATGAGTTTACAATTAAACGATTCAATGAATGCATTAAAATCATGTTTTCACAATATCCAATGGTTTCATACACAAATAACCGAATAATAATGAAAATCCGATTATCCATACACAATACCCAAATCAATTAATATAGGATAACACAATCAATTCCTAATGAAAGAAAGAAATAACAAAATTAAAAAAAATACTTAATCTGAGTCGTCAATGTTGATGTCGCCTCTGAATCGACGTCAGGACCTCTATCCCTTAATGAATCTCTTACTAGAAAATGCTTCATCCCCCATTTTACTAACCCTACCGAAGCTCCCTGCGTCACTCCTTCACTGCCCAAGCTTCTTATTGTTTTTATTCACTGTCGCTTCTCTACTATATCATGGATGTGACAATTTAATGCTGTGTTTATGGTCCACACCACTGTTCACGTCTGTGCCAGCAAGACACCAAACCGCATCACCAAGTCGCCCCTTCTCCATACCTATGCCTGTGCCTCTCTGCTCGCTGCTCCTCGTTTACATTTAATGTAGAAAATTGCGTTAAATACAAACCTCGCACACAACTCTTGTGCCCCTGTAGCATGATTGGACAATTAAAATCAGTGTCCCCCTTTACGCCTTTAGCTTTATGCATTTTAAATGAAACGCACAACAGCTACGTAACGTTGCATTTAGGAGCATTAAAGGCATGCATGAAACGCATGCCCACAGCTCTCCTCTTATGCGGCCTTCTTATGCATTGTCATTTTTGCTTGTTATTTGATGCTCCTTGCTTCGTCAAACGTTCTCTTGAAGCTGCCATTTTGCTAATTATCTAGTGCAGTGTTACTTTAACGTTTTAAGTCCAATGCATGCAAAATCATGTTACCTTCTTCTACAATTGATTTATTATTGAACCATAATATTTATGCAGTTGCATGGTGTGAGATGTAATTTTTAATTTATCTTCTTTGTCCTTTCATTTTTCATGTATTCTTCTTCTCTTTTAACTTTCTTCTTCTCACTTCATAAAGACAAGTGAGTATTGATCTTCAAAAAAAACCCCAAATGTAATACTTCTGACTCATTTTAATTTCTTTGCTCCCAAATTGTACTTAAAATCATAGATGAATTAAAGTAAATATCCTAAGCATTTTTGTATCATTAATCACTACGTGTAAATGATTAAATATAGCAAGAATTAAACACATATCACTCTATTATAAGCTTCTAAGTATTCAATAACATATGTTATTCAATATGCATTTATTCATTTCACATTTAAGTTTATTTTTCTTTTAAAAATCTCTAAAGTTTCTCTTTTTTCATAATGTATAGCGCCGATTCAATTGATAATAAATTCAATTCAATTTTTAGACTATTAAATGTATAAAAAATGGTAACATGCTCACAAAAATATTGCATAGTTTATAAGTAAGATGATTATCTTTTATATAGAGGAGTACGTTTTTTTTTTACTTTTAAGATTATTTTTCCTAATTAGTTTATGCTACACCATTGTAATTTTTCTAATTTTTACATATTAGGAGCCTGAAAAAGAGCATAGTAACCTAGGCTAATTATGAGTGTCAATTTTATAAAATCAAATTTAGAGAAGTAATAGATCGAGTGATATCAATATATTTTGGATTTGGAAGTGTTTAATTATTTCAAATGAGTATTAAGTTACGACTAAGATTGGGTGATTAATTCATCAATAAAGATATTTATTTTATAATTATTTATTTTGTTTATTAGATGCTACATGGTTTATGGTGTTTGATAGTTAGTTCTTGGAAACCCTAACTTTTCGACCAACTCCATGCATGCCATGTTAGAACAACTTCCCCCATTATGAACATATTGCATACTCAATCCTTGGTGGTATAGCTACTATAGAAAAGTTTTTCGTTTTTTCTTTCACTTTATCATCTCCTACTTGCATACTCAACATCTTCATAGTGACTAGCATCCTTCCCACCTTAGGCCTTCTAATGCACTCCGCATCACTAGAATCTTCCAAGCTAGAAATCTCAACTTTCACCTTATCTTCACTCTCAAACATATTCTCACCTCTTCCATCATCATCATCACTCTTTTATTTGGTCATTGGGATGCTATATGTCCTCTTCCTAAACACTTCCAACACATGATGTTTCAATTCCTAGTTATAAGAGCACAATCAATCTTAGCTTTCACTCAAATTGGTGTTACACTTTCAAGTTACTTACTTCATACTTAGGTGTTAGAGCCTCTTCCTCTTTTTTACTTTATGATTTGCTCCATGATAAAGAACTTGCACTTGACACACAAAATGCTTAGTAAGCCTCTTTTTAAGTTGTCTCTCTACCTCAATGGCTATATGCACCACATTTACTAACTCTATATAATGATATAGCTTTATAATATTAGTAATTTTACTATTCTGTCCCTAAAATTAAACTATTGTCTCCTCCATATTGGCCCGAGTCATAGCAGCCTTCATGTTCTTATAGTACCCCTCCATACTCTTAGAGCATTGGTTTACCATTTGTCACCTTTAATAGAGTTCCTTATAATAGGAATTTGGCATAAACTAATTCCTCATCACCAATTCATCTCCTCTCAAGTTATAATATGCGACTCTTAATTCCTCCTTCTAGTGAGAATTTGTTTATCCTAATAATCCATCATATAGTCATTAAACTGCAGTAACTAACTTAACAATTTCCTCCTTTAAGAAGTTATAATAATCAAAGACTAGCTCCACTTGCTTCTCCCACTCTAACTATGCATTTAGGATCTATCTTCCATGAAATAGAGGTGGACTGCCATCTTCATACCATCTATATTGTTTTCTTCCCTCTCATCATACTCCTTTTCCTCTTCACTTGCTTCCTTTTCTTTGGATATGGTTATTATTCAGCTATAAGTCATAATGTACAGGCAAAAAATACCCAAGCTCCTAAGTAAAGGTTCTACACAAGATAGATAATCTAAATCATGAAATCTAATTTAAATACCCCCTTCTTCAAAGACTCCCAGAAGAAACAATTTTAAGGGAAAAAAACAAGAAAAGAATGAAATTATAAGCCAATGAATAAGAAAACTTAAAATAGAAAGTTGAGTTTAAAGGGGAACTAATTGGATTTAATAATAAGAAGAAGAATTTGAAAAGAATGAAATAATGACATTAATTACAAGAATAACTAGATAAATAGAATACCTATTGGTATTATGATTCCTTGTCCTTTTTGCAATAAGAATAAACTTTTCTTTAATGATTGATGTAATTACTAGCTAATTTGCATTTATTTTATATGAAATTATTAGAGCTTTCTCTTCCTAATATTTTTCTTTTTAAATTAACTTGAAAATTAAGAATCAAGGAACATAAACTCAAAAGTGTTTTATTCTTAATGAAAATTTTAAAAAGAGAAAATTAATAATGAATATTGAATATGTAAACAAACGATATTAATAATGAACATAATTATAGAATTGAGTTTTGATATCAATTTTGATACAAACCTCACCAATAAGAACTAATAAGATTCAATATCATTACAAAAGGACCTAAGATCATCTTATCAAAAATAGGTTAATCTAATAAAATCAAACATAAAAAAGATATGGGAAAAGGATACAAATCGTCACACTTTAAATAAAAAGGATTAGGAGTGACAAGATCCTAAGATTTTGATTTCCATTAGCAAGCTAAATAAGATCAAAGTTTGTAGAGAATCTTGTGCAAGAGCACTCTAAAAGATGAAAGAAAAATCATTCCAATGGTATAATAAATCAATAAGAATGTTATAATCCCAATTATAATACTTCTTAAGTCTCTTACATGCATGGAACCTAAAAACAATTGTTATAAAAGGAAATAAACGCTTAAAATAATAAAATCCTATCAAAATTAAAAAAACCTTATATGTAAACAATATGAGATCGATGGCTATCTTAGACCTTAATGAATGTTAGTTCTATTATGAATAATACTATAGCAAACCATAGACGAATCATGTATTACTTATATATTAAACACCAATGTTAGCTTTGTTTTGAAACTTTAATTTACAAAAACCTTGCAAAAGACCAATTCCAATTATAAATACGATTGTAGTTTCGAAAAGGATTTTTTAAAGAAGAAATAGCCTAAAGGCCTCTCTTCTAATCTTCCTCAAGCAATAATAAAAGTCCATTGAAATATTGCTTAAAAGATACATAGGGTCTACCAGAAGAGATAAAGAAACTAATCCTAAAGTTATTTAGCCTGATATTTGTAAACCAAGGGGAAAAAAGAGGTTTGGGCTTACATTCAATAAAAATTTCTCATTCAGACCTATTAGCCAAAAGATTATAGAGGCTTTTACAGGAAAAAAAATCTTTAAAGTCAAGATATGTTTATATCTTTACATCAAAGATCAAAATTTTAGGACAACTAAGCACCTTGGTAATGCTTCAACTCTAATGAAATTACTATTTAGATGAGAAGCAAGATCGAGAACTCATAAGTAAGTATCACAAGTAATGGCATGAACAATTCTTCTTTTTGGCATAATTATTAGACTCCATTAATCCCTTTAAAGTTGAAGGAAAAAGTTGTATCACTATAAGCAAGGCTTTCACTAAATACCACTATAGCATGATTAGAATCAAATGAAGTAGATAAAATTTTGTCTAATGATGTATTATCAAAGGAAGTCATGCAAAAAATAACATATTATGCTAATAATCAATATTCTTTTTCTTCTAATTTTTGTTATAGACAACAAAATTCCATACGTTGAGGTCATGGTGGTTGATATCATGGTTAGGGGAAAAAAATACCTATTCAACTCATTTTAATGGTTATGTATTACACAATATTCTCATCATCAAGGAGCTATTAATTATAAGGATCATCAATTTAATTTCTTATCATAATTCCATTATACTTATGGACCATGATCATTTAGCTAGATAATGCTTAACTTTAAGGTTAAATCAAAGTCACTCACCTTTAGTTTGAATACCAATTTAACAACACCTAAACCCTTACTGAAACATCAATGGAACACAGATACTAATGATCATAGATACTGAGGAAATGTGTCATCTTAGACCTAATATCAAAATCTCATGTGACATCATTACTATCAAGGCCCTGATGACATCCAAATTAGAAATGATAAGACAATCCTAATCTCTAGTATCAATTATTCTTATTGTCACTCTTCCTATTATTCTTTTCATTTGTATGATATTTTACATGTTCCATAATCTTAAAATGACTTGCTTTTTTTTTTTACCAAAGGTAAAATAACCTATCTATTCCTCATCATTTCGTGATTAAAGATTTTCACAAAAAGGAACCACTACATACTATCCAAAATGATTATATGTTATGCATCATGCTACTTAAACCCATTTAGCAATAAGCCCTCCTATAGATGCTTATGTCGTAAAACACTTAAACAAAGTGGGTGCATTGAAAGGAAAAATAGACATATTCTAAATATTGGCTTATCCTTGTTATATAATTCGTTTATGCCATATGAATACTAGAATTATGTATTTGATACAATGATATATCTAAGTAATAGACTACTTACTCCCCTATTTATCACAAATCATTTTAACAAAGTCCTAGTTATGATACACTTCTTATGTTTAGATGTCTTTATTATCTATGATTTTGTCATTTCAAAATCTATACTTTTAAGGGTTATAGTAAAATTCGCAATGGTTATATTTATTTATATTTTTCTACCAAAAATTTTGTTGTCATATGATATGTGGTGTTTTATGAACATAAATTCCCTTTTAAACAAACTGATGATGGTGATACATATGGTGCTCCAATTTTATAGTCCTCCTCCAATAGCACCAGTCCTACTACCATCATGTTACCAGATACATTTCTTCTTCCCATTCACCTGAAAATAATAATTTCCCTGCAAACACAATCACATTAGTTGAACCACCTGAACCTAACACTCCTCCGTCAAATATGCAATCACCAGCTTGTCCAAATGAATTGTACACATGTAAATACATCCCAATACTATTAACCAAGTTGACTAATCCCATTACTACTTAATTTTCCTCCAATACAACTTATTCAGTCCATAACTCATCTTTTTGAATTTCTATACTTCACACTACATCATTTGGACTTCCTTTGGTTGTTAACTTGTGAATGATATGTTTTACCATAATGTAAAGTGTAGTTGTAGCTAGCATTTGTATACACAGGTTAATCTCACAAGAACTAGAATTACTAGTACTTACCGTATTTCTATTATATAGTATAACAAATTATAGTGATAATAATTAATTAAATTTAAAATTAAAATAATAAACTAAAATAAATTATCACAATTGACTATCTAGAACAAAGATTAAATTTAGAGACAATTAAAGAAAAAAATGTATCTAGAATTCGAATCCCTTTTAGACTTCTCATGAAATCATGATTTCACTACTTGATTTAATCTATAGTTTATTGGATTGGAAAAATTCTTACCTCATTTTAATATCTTTCTCAATACTATTAACGAATAATTCTTAGTTGATTACTGGAATTTTTTTTAATTAGAACCCTTAAGATTGCATTAATCAATTTGTAAATTTCACTATTAGGTTTTAACTAATCTAGAAGATTTATGTCGACTTATATCTAGGTTTGCATACAAATCCTTTCAATTACGGTTGATCTATTCCTACAAAAGGATTTCTCAATCTTAATTGTATGAAACCATACATTAAAATGATATCCCGAACATATTAATTTAAGACTAAAAACATGTAATTAAATCGTAATAAAACTAAAGAATGAACTAAGATAAAATAAAATTATTATAAGGTCAATCCTAATGTTCATCTACTCCAAGTACCATAATTGAGTTCAAAATTACAGAAGACATAACATTAAAACTAATGGAAAACCATAAAACTAAAAGTGACATGATGAATTCCCTTTTTAATCTTGATGAATTCCACTTTAGATTGATAGAAATACACTTTAAATGTGCTTCCTTGCTTGTTCTTCGTTCTCTCTATCATTCTAGGCCATCAATTTGCATTTCCCTAAGCCTATCTTAAGCCTTCTACGAATCTCCTTCTAACTCCCCTATATTTTCTCTCGATTTTTCTCTTTTATAACTCAAAAGTAAGGTTTATAAAGTGGAGACAATCACTCATATGGTCGTGTGTAAGATCATGTCCCTTCATCTTTCTTCAATTCTTTTAAAATTTAATAAAAACATGGTCTTAGAGAGCTACATGCAGCCACAAGGTCATATTTCTCAAGGACAACTTTAATATTTCACTTTTTTGCCTTAATTTTGTCTGATTTCTACTTATTTTGACCTATGGAGGAAATTAAGACCTAAACATATAATATGAATGAATTAAGTATCAAAAATAATAAAAAATTCTCAAATAATTAAAAAAATATTCAGTAAATATGGGATTAGAAATATAGTCTATTTGGCATTTATCAAGCTACCCTACACTACAGTATTTTTCGTTCTCAAGCAAATTAGTTTCATTACTCTTAATATGAAATAACTCTAGGAAAGCATTCAACAAATCGAAGATATCCATCAAAAATTTCCATTATTCATTTAGCTGCAAAGTTCATTAATGAAAAGCTAAGCTAAGTACTAATAAAAGTTGAAATAATGATTTATTCACTGATGGAATTTTCTTACCATCGCGATATTCTCTCAAAAATATACCCAGGTGATTTCCCTCCATATT
>JANSVA010000003.1:26939935-26952889 GCA_025504915.1 Erythroxylum reticulatum | reverse complement strand
CTTAAATTACAAAAGTATGCAAACTCGCGGCCTCGACCTCTCGGGTCTCGCGCCCTTACGGTTTTGTTCCTCCCTGAAGCCTACTCCTGGATTCTATGGGAAAAATGCATCTAGAAGGGAGAGGTTTCCACATCTTTATAAGGCATGCTTCGTTCTCCTCTCCAGCCGATATGGGATACCCCTAAGTATCCACTCCCTTAGGAGGCCCAGCGTCCTCGCTGGCATACCACTCAAGTACTGGCTCTGATACCAATTGTAACAGCCCAGACCACCCGCTTACAGATATTGTTCACTTTGGGCCTCTCCCTCACGGTTTTGTTCCTCCTCAAAGCCTACTCCCAGCTTCTATGGGAAAAACGTGTCTAGAAGGGAGAGGTTTCCATATCCTTATAAGGCATGCTTCGTTCTCCTTTCCAGCCGATATGAGATACCCCTAGGTGATGTGGAAAAGGATGTGAGATTTCACAAGATTAGGAAATTGATTACATCTGATCAAATATTGTTAAAAAAGGATCAAACTTTAGAAAATGCAATTGATATGTTGAAAAAACTGATTAACATGGAGAATTTTAGGTATTGCTTGGATTTGATTAACATCTCAATGTATTAAACATGGTTACAACTAACTTGTAAAGAGGATATTTATCAATTTGAAGATTGTTGTATATTACTAATATATATAGACATATGATCTTATATGTATTTCTTAGAGTATATTAACTAAATGTGGTATATCTAATAAGGTGGAGATTTTTATCTATAGCTCATATATATGTGTTGCAATATTGGAGTATTTTTAGAAGAACATGAGAGTTTCTCAAAATTATTTACGAGATCACGACTTGACACATAACCATATGTTAAAATGTTTTCTTCTCTAGAATTCAGAGATGGCCACACAGGCATGTTACTTTGGAAAAGGATTTTTTAAAGAGGAAATAACCTTAAAAAATTAGTGTGCCAGAGTCTATGTCAATTTAGTGCAAAGATATATTGAGTTACAGAATTTAGAAAATATGTGTCTTGAAAGATGTATTTATGTACATTCACATAAACAAAATATGATTACGTACTCCACTTCAATTATAAATAGTCCAACTATAGACTGGATCATTTTTATAATAGATAGGTCCTCTTATAAAAGTAAATCATACCCTATAGTAGATCTCTTATTATCTAATTCTATTACAGTGTCTAAATATATAAGCTATAATGTGGATCACCCTCTTAGCTACTAAATACAATCTCATAATAATTTATACCTCTCAAGATGAAAGGTACTTCTAAAAAATCTTAGGCTCTTTGTCTCCTGCCATCTCCTTTTTTACACTAATTAAAGAAATCACCCAATGTAATCTATCAACACAGGAGGTTGAGGCTCTATCTAAGCTAGATACCACATAAAAGATTAAACAAACACTTAAGTCACTGGATCCCTTTAAAGCTTTTGCTCCTAATGGTGTTCACATCCATTTTTTCATTGAGACATGCTTTTAATTAACAAAGTAGTGGTTGATGCAATTAAGGAGTTCTTCTTAAATTAAAGAATGCTAAAAGAAGTGAACAGTACCTTCATTGCTCTACTCCTTAAGGGAAAGGAGCATAAATCATTGAAGGACAACATGCCTATTTCTTGTTGTAATTCGATATATAAGGTAATATCCAAAGTGATTGCTGAAAAGAAGAAACATGTCATATAAACTCTCTTAGATCCATCTCAAGGTGCATATATACTCAAAAGGTAGGTAGGAGACAATATAACACTGAATTAAGAGTTCTTTAAACATTATAATAGGAAGAAAAACTATAAAAAGTATGCTCTTTATTGATTTTGAAAAAAGCCTATGATATTATGGATTAGAAATTCATAATCAAAATATTTAAGAGCCTTTGGTTTCCTTGACAACTTAATTGATTGGATTGAGCAATGTTGATCCAATGTTTCATATAGAATTATGGTTAATCAAGAGCCTTCCAACCCTATCCAAAGATCCAGGGGCATCAAGAACAAGGATCATATTTCTGTTTATTTATTTTACCTAGTGATGGAAGTTTTTAGTAGGTTGTTGAGAAGAGTTGCTAATAGGAATAACTCCTTCATAATCCACTCTAGATGTAAAAGGTTAAGGATAATCAACTTGAATTTTACTAATGAGTTAAATTTTACTAATGATGTCTTTATATTCTCCAAAGCAGATGGTAGTTTAATATACTCACTTATGAATACACTAAATATATTTAAAAAGATGTCGAGTTTAAGTATAAATAAAGATAAGTGTAGTCTGTTTGTTTTTACTAATACAAGAAGATAAGCTGCTTGAATTTCCATAATCACTAGATTTAGTGTGGCTCAGCTTCCTGCCAAGTACCTAGGCATGCTAATTTCATCTACCAGACATATATGTGTTGTTCTTAAAGCATTATTAGATAAGGTTAAAGAGATAATAGAAAGTTGGAGCTCGAAGGTATTGTCTCTAGATGGAAGATGCCAACTAATAAATTCAATTATTAACTCCTTAGTTGGAGCTTGAAGGTATTGTCTCTAGCTGGAAGATGCCAACTAATAAATTCAATTATTAACTCCTTGAGTGTATGTTAGGCCTCTCTTCTAATCTTCCTCAAGCAACAATAAAAAGGTCATTGAAATATTGCTTAAAAGATACCTATGGTCTAGCAAAAGAGATAAGGAAACTAATCCTAAAGTTACCTGGTCTAATATCTATAAACCAAGGAAAAGAAAGAGGTTTGGGCATACATTTAGTAAAAATTTCTAATTTAATCCTATTAACCAAAAGAGTATGGAGGCTTTTACAAGAAAAAAAATCTTTAAAGGCAAGACAGGTTTATATCTTTACATCAAAGATGAAAATTTCAGGATAACTAAGCACCTTGGTAATGCTTCAACTATGATGAAATTCTATTTAGGATGAGAAGCAAGCTTAAGAACTCATATGTAAGTATCACAAGTAATGGCAAGAACACTTCTTTTTGGTATAATTATTGGACTCCATTAGTCCCTTTAGAGCTAAAGGAAGAAGCTGAATCACTATGAGTAAGGCTTTCACTAAATACCACAATAACATGATTAGAATCAAATATAGTAGATAAAATTTTATCTAATGATGTATTATCAAAAGAAGTAATGCAAAGAATAACATATTATGCCAACAATCAATATTCTTTTTCTTCTAATTTTGGTTATAGATAACAAACTTCTATACATTGAGGTCGTGGTGGCTGATATCATGGTTAGGGAAAATATTACCTATTCAACTCATTTTAATGGTTATGTATTACACAATATTCTCATCATCAAGGAACTGTTGATTATAAGGATCATCAACTTAATTTCTTTTCATGGTTCTATTATACTTATGGCCTATGATCATTTAGCTAGATAATGTCTAACTTTAAGGTTAAAACAACAATAGTCACTCGCCTTTAGGTTGAATACCAATTTGACAACACCTAACCCCTTACTGAAACATCAATGGATAATAAATACTATGGAAATGTATCACCTTAAACCTAATATCGAAAATCTCACATCTTTACTATCAAGGCCCTAATGATATCCAAATTAGAAATGGTAAGAGAATCCTAATCTTTAGCATTAATTCTTCTTATTGTCACTCTTCCAATTGTTCTTTTCATTTGTATGATATTTTACATGTTACATAATCTTACAACGACTTGCTTTCTTTTATTTTGTGATTAAAGATTTTCACAAAAAGGAACCACTACATACTGTCCAAAATGATTATAGGTTATACATCATGATGCTTAAACCTATTTAGCATCCAAGCCCTCTTATAGATGCTTATGTCCTAAAACATTTAAAACAAAGTAGGTGCATTGAAAGGAAACATAGAAATATTCTAAATATTGTCTTGTCCTTGTTATATAATTCATTTATTCCATATGAATACTATAATTATGTATTTGATACAATGATATATCTAACTAATAGACTGCTTACTCCTTTATTTATCACCAATTATTTTTGCAAAGTCCTAGTTATGATACACTTCTTATGTTTAGCTATCATTATTATTTGTGTTTTTGTCATTCCAAAATCTATATTTTTAAGGGTTACAGTAAAATTTGCAATGGTTATATTTATTTATATTTTTCTACCGAAAATTTTGTTATCGCATGATATGTGGTGTTTGATGAACATACATTCCCTTTTAAACAAATTGAAGATGGTGTTGCATATGGTGCTCCAATTTTATAGTCCTCCTCTACTAACACCATTCCTACTACCATTATTTTACCAGTTACATTTCTTCTTCTTATTCACCTGAAAGTACTAACTTCCATACAAACACAATCACATTAGTTGAACCACCCAAACCTAACACTCCTCCATCAAATATGCAATCACCAACTTGTCCAAATGAATCTAACACACACAAATCCATCCCAACACTATTAACCATGTTGAATAATCCCATTACTACTTAATTGTCCTCCAATACAACTTATTCAGCCCATAACTCATTGTTTTGAATTTCTATACATCACACTACATCATTTGGACTTCCATTGGTAGTTAACTTGTGGCTGATATGTTTTACCATAAATGTTAAGTGTAGTTGTAGCTAGCATTAGTATATACAGGTTGATCTCACAAGAACTAGAATTACTAGTACTTACCATCTTTCTATTATCTAGTCTAACAAATTATGGTGATAATAATTATTTAAAATAAAAATAAAAATAATAAACTAAAATAAATTAACACAATTGATTAACTAGAACAAAGATTAAACTTAGAAATAATTAAAGAAAAAATGGTATCTAGAATTCGAATCCCTTTAGGACTTCTCATGAAATTATGATTTCACTACTTGATTTAATTTATAGTTATTGGACTGTAAAAATTCTTATCTCATTTTAATATCTTTCTCAATACTATTAAAGAATAATTCGTAGTTGATTAACTAGAATTTCTTTCTAGTTAGAACCTCTAAGATTGCATTAATTGATTCGTAAATTTCACTATTAGGTTTGAACTAATGTAGAAGATTTAAGTCGACTTATCTCTAGATTTGCATGCAAATCCTTTTAATTATGGTTGATTTATTCCTACAAAAGAATTTCTCAATCTTAATTGTATGAAACCATACATTACAATAATATCTCGAAAATATTAATTTAAGACTTAAAACATGTAATTAAATCATAATAAAACTAAAGAATGAACTAAGATAAAATAAAATAATTATAAGGTCTATCATAATGTTCGTCTTATCCAAGTACCATCAAAATTTGACTTCAAAATTACAAAAGACATAACATTAAAACTAAAAGGAAAACCATAAAACAAAACGAGACATGATGAATTCCCTTTTTGATCTTTATAAATTCCATTTTGGATTGATAGAAATCCACTTTAAATGTTCTTCCTTGCTTGTTCTTCATTTTCTCTATTGTTCTAGGCCATTAATTTGCATTTCCCTAAGCCTAACTTAAGCCTCCTACGAACCTCCTTCCAACTCCCCTTTGTTTTCTCTTAGTTTTTCTCTTTTATAACTCAATATTAAGGTTTATGAAGAGGCCACAATCACTCATATGGCCAAGTGTAAGAGCATATCCCTTCATCTTTCTTCAATTCTTCAAAAATTGCATAAAAACTCGGTCCTGGAGAGCTACATGGAGCCACACAGTCATATTCCTCAAGGACAACTTTAACCTTTCACCTTTTTGCCTCAATTTTTTCTGATTTCTACTTCTTTTGACCTATGAAGGAAATTAAGACCCAAACACATAATATTAATGAATTAGGTACCAAAAACAATAAGAAAATCTCAAATAATAAAAAAAATATGCAGTAAATTTGGCAATAGAAATATAGTCTATTTGGCATTTATTAAGCTCCCCTACACAAAAGTATTTGCTTGCCCTCAAGCAAATCAATTTCATTACTCTTAATATGAAATAACTCCAGGAAAGCATTCAACAAATTGAAGATATCTATCAAAATTCTCCAATATTCATTCAATTGCAAAGTTCATTAATGAAAAGCAAGGCTAAGTACTAATAAAAGTTGAAATAATGAATGAATGAATTTAAAATAAAATCATTACAAAGTTTATCCCAAGGTCCATCTAATCCACTTATCAACAAAAGTTAATTTCATAATTACTGAGGACATAACATCAAAACTAAAGGAAAAAAAAAACTAAAAGAGACATGATGAAATCCCTTTTGATCTTCATGAAATCCACTTTAAATTGGCAAAACCCACTTCAAATGTGCTTCCTTGCTTGTTCTTCATTCTCTATTGTTCTAGGCCATCATTTATGCTTCCCTAAACCAAACTTGAGCCTCCTACAAACCTGCTAGTAACTCCTCTCTATTTTCTCTTCATTTTGCTTTGTTATAGCTCAAAATTAGAATGTATTGAGAGGCCACAGTCACTATGTGTTAGTTTGCAAGACCATATCCCTTAATCTTACTTTAATTGTTTAAAAATCATATAAAAGCATAGTCCTAGAAAGTTATATTAAGCCACACAATCATGTTCCTCAAGGATAACTTTAATCTTCATCTTTTTGCCTCAATTTTGTCTAATTTTTACTTCTTTTGACCTATAAAGGCAATTAAAACCTAAAAGCAAAATATTAAAAAATGAAGTACTAAAAACAATAAGAAACTCTCAAATAAACGAAAAAATTTACAGTAAATATGATATTGGAAATATAATTTATTTGGCATTTATCAAACTCCCCCACATTTAAACATTTGCTTATCTTCAAGCAAATCAATTTCATTACTCTTAACTTAATAAGAAACATCTCCAAGAAAGCATTCAACAAATCAAAGATATCCATCATAATTCTCCATTATTCATTCAATTGCAAAGTTCATTAAATTGTTAAATAATTTGTTACTTGTATCAGACTATAGATCAATCTAATTTAATTTATAATTCTTTAAAATTTAACTCAATGTAGACCATTTAACTTAATGCATAAAGTGAACATATATAAGAAAAAAATGTTAAAACCTTTAAACACTTTCTTACTCCTTTATTAAAAACAAAAAACTAAATTTAGACAATATAGGATCATTTAGAAGCTTGTTTGAAAAGTCACCTAGCCATCTGATGTGAGAGTAAATATCTTAGCATGAATACCCTTAGCTACTCAACTAAGTCACTATCTCAAATGGATACTAGCACTACTCTTTAACTTTGACATTTTCATTGGTAAAAAGCTAACAAAGTAAAATTATTTATGCTCATTTATTCACATACTACTTTTTTCTTTTTTCTTTTTAATATTTATGTGGGAAATAAAAATGCTAAAAAAGAATTCACTTTTAACTTAATGTATATACAAATTATACATAAATTATCATAACGTAAATCGTGTCCATTTTTAAAATTAATGAACCAAATTAAAATCAATTTAATAATTAAAACTCATGACTATTTTTTTAAACAAATCAAATCATAATAACAGCTAAAATTATAATGAATCATCTTGATCAACATCCTCTTTTCTTTAAAATCTAGAATTATTCATTATTAAACAAATTATAACAAAGATGATAAGCTTGATGACTAAGTATTTCCCCCATGCTTAAGTTATTCATTGTCCTCAATATGCAAAATATGCAAGAAATATGAAAATATGAAAAAATAAAGGAGGAGGTGAGGATAACTAGTACTCCTTTGATAGAAAAAAAATTCAGCCTTGTCCAATATTTGATAACTTCCATCCAATGCCGTTAAAATCTTTTCTACTTTAAAGTAAGGGGTGAAATTGCCTTTATAACATATGGAACTCCATTAAATCTCAATTACAAAATTAGGACCATCAAACTAAAATTATAAAACAACTAAAATACTAATGAAAATCTTACAAACCAATCAATTAGAATAAAAACACAATTATTAAGTTGCCTCCTAACCAACGCTTTTTAAAATTCTTATAGCTGGACTTCTCAACAAGTTCTTCTTTAACCTAGATCTATAATTAGCGGATTGCTTAGACCTTTATTCCAACATAGTTACAGCCTACTAATAGACCATATGATGTAAGATAATAAGCACATAAGATATCAAATTAATAAATCCAATTAATTCCATTAATATCCTTTTCAGTAACAAATTTTCATTACAACAAGGAATAATCAAACCTCATGGATCTTTGATCAACTCTTATAGTTTATTATATGAGAATTAGGAGTCTTTCATACTTAAGACGACTACCAATAATTCCTTAATACCCTCCTTATTTAGGTTCTCCTTTTCATCTTCGTCTACATCATCTTCCTCCTCTCTTCATTCTCTTCTTAAACAATAGCTTCCTTCATGTCTTCAACCTCTAGCTCCTCGTCACTCCACAAATATATTGTATTCATATGTTCCCTTCAAGTTGCTTAGTGTATTAAGATAAAACACATGCTTCTTTGGTTTTATGGAAAGCAACCTCAGTTGATGCAATGAATTTCATAAAAGAATCTTCAAGATGTTGATACTCCTCATGCTACTATTGTGATAGAAATCTAGATGAAACATGATCGTTCCATGTAAAGTTGTAATAATTGCTCCGATCAGGATTATAAGTATTCATATATGGGGTATCTGAAGGCTAGTTCTCTATAATAATTAGACACTCCTATATATCTTTTGGTGCTAGACATTCATGATTGAGGTTGTTAACAATACAAACATTACAACATGAATTAGATGTCAATTAAGCTTTGGCATATATGTCACCATGCCTCTTGTTCCAAACTCTAAAAGCTACTATAAATGATGGCATAAGCTTTGGCATATATGTCACCATGCCTCTTGTTCCAAACTCTAAAAGCTACTATAAATGATGGCATACTATAGCCGCTTGAGAATCTTATCCTCTCCATCCTTTGATTGTGTTTAGTGGCTATGATAATGAATACCCAAACCCTAAAAATAATCTATAAATACAATGTCAAGAAAGAGAGCTATAAAAATTAAAAAATAAAAAGGAAGCAAAAATTACCTAAGAAATGACCAGATTAATAAAAATATGGTTTTCCTAATATTATAGTCCCCAAAATCGACAACAAAAACTTGATTATTATGTTTTACTGCAAGTGTACAGTGTACCTATAGCTAGCACTGGCAAGTACATGTCGATCCTAAAAGAACTAGAATTACTAATAGTTGCTAGTTTGTTATTATCTAGTCTAAAAAATTATGATGATAATAATTGATGAAATTTAAAATTAAAATAATAACCAAAATAAATCAACACAATTATCAAACTAGAATAAACTTTAAACTAAAAAATTAGAAAATAACAACACTTAGACTTCAAATCCCTGTAAAACTTCTCATGCAATCATGATTTCATTACTTATTTTAATCTATAATTTGTTGGACCGTGTAAATTCCTATTCCATGTTAATATCTTTCTCAAGATTATTAACAATTAATCTTGGTTTGGTTAAGTAAAACCTCTTCCTAATTAAAACTCCTAAGATTGCTTTAATCAATTCATTATTTTCACAGTTAGGTTTGACTTGAGTCTAGATGATTTATGTTGACTTGTCTTTAGGTTTGTATAAATCTCCTTCCAATTATAGTATTTATTCATTAAACAATGATTTTTCAATCTCAATTACATAAAATCATACATTAAAGTAATATTTTGGTCATATTAATTCAAGATAAAAAATTCATAATTAAATCTCAATGAAACTAAATAACAAATTAAGTTAAAATAAAATCACTATAAAATCGATCCTAGAGTTCATCTAATTCAAGTACTAATAAAAGTTTAGTTTATAGTCAAAGAAGACATAACATCAAAACTAATAGAAAACCAAAAAACTAAAAGATACATGAAGAAATCCCTTTTGATCTTTATGAAATCTACTTAAAATATGCTTCCTTCCTTGCTCTTCATTCTCTCTATCATTTTAGGCCATTGATTTGAGTTTCCCTAAGCCTAACTTGAGCCTCCTACAAACCTTCTACTATCACCCTCTGTTTTCTCTTCATTTTGCCTTTTTATAACCCAAAATTAGGGTTTTTAGACAGGACATAGTCACCTTCATGACCATGTGTATGAACTTGTCCCTCAATCTTGCTTTAATTCTTCAAAAATTCCATGGAAACATAGTCTAAGAGAGTTATACGAGCATTGCCATATGACCGTATCCCTTAAGGACAACTTCAATCTTTTACTTTTCTACCTCATTTTTGTCTAATTTATGCTATTTAGGCAATTAACCCTAAAAAACATAATATGAACAAATTACGTACCAAAAATAATAAGAAAATCTCAAATAAAATACAAATTAACTAAATATGGAATGATAAATATAGTATATATGGCATTTGTCTGCTGGTCTTATTATAATACCAAGTATCCAATAGCCACAAAAACTCACAATATAGTGACTAGGATATAAGTAGGCAATTTAAAACCACTTATCTTTCATGTTTCCACCATGTGTGAAGAACCATGTTATTATAGTCAAGCAGTTAAAAGCCCAAAATGTAGAAAGGCAATGCAAGAAAAATTTAATCTCATACTTGCCAATAACATGTAAAGCCACATCCGTCCATCACCAAACTAAAATTTAATTGGCAGTAAGTGAGCTTTTCGAATTAAGCTAGATAAGAATGTTATTGTTGATCATTATAAGCCATATTTAGTTGTCAAAAGACCTCATTAATAATCGAAGATCGATTACAAAAAAGACCTTCACAAAACTAGTAATGATTCGATTAATTCTTTCTTTAGTTATTTCGAACAATTAGGAGGTTAATCAATATCCTATATACATTATATTTACCAGTTAAACTAGTCCATTTATAGCCTCAAGAAAGATTTGAGGCAATATATAAATGTCTCACCATGGAATTATGATCTCTTAGTTTTCAAGGCTCTAAAACTGAAAGTCCCTTTTATTTACATAAAGATGCCCATATAATAGTCATTTCCCTTACTTATGTGTATGATATTTTGGTTAAAAAAATAACAAGCCATTCATTAATCTTATTATTCACAGGTTGTAAATTAGGTTTCCGTTCAAAATATTGGGACGTTTTAGTTATTTCCTTAGTGTGGAGACTTCTGGGTTAAGTACAAGTTTGTTTCTCTCTCAAGCTAAATATATTCGTGAATTGTTCTAAAAAGAAAATATACTTGATGCCAAAGATGTTTCAACACTTGTTTATCCAAAAGAATCATTAATTCCATCACACACTAATTGGCAATTTTTAATAAACTTGTTCAACTTGCGAGAGGACAATAAAGCTAATTCTCAAGTTTGTTAATAATAAAACTAATCCTCAAATTTGTTAAATTTGTTATGGTGAAAAGCTAATCCTCAAGTTTTTTATGATGTTAGCTTATTATATTTTCTATCCATATCTTGTATAACTTAAAATTGATTTGTTGTAAAGTTATCTCTATATACGTTGTTAATGTTAATGACAAGTTAAGCCAAAATTATCATTGTTTTTTTAACTATGAGTTATTTTTACCTTATCTTGCACATATTTTATAATAATGCCAACAAAATAAAAGGGTGTGTACAATGAATTGCCAACAATAATCAACACGAGTAACATCTAGTCAATCACCAGTCCATAATAATATATGCTATAATACAACTTAAAAGATGCAGGGCTTCTAATCTCTCACATATTCATAGTTTGTTGTTTGCATGCATTGGCCACATTCGGTCAAATTACTCGAAGCAACTAATCAAGGATAGAGATCGAGACTTGGTTTTTCACTTCTTGTTTGACTTTTTCATATACTCCTTTGGTTTAATTGATCTTCCCTAGAAAAGTTTTAAGAATAAAATAATTGACCGTCTCATTGTTGGAATTATTATGCCGTTGATCTCCGTGCAGAATATCTCCAGATAGGGGCAAGAAAATTCGCATGAAAAAGTCATAGTGCTAGAAATTGACATGTTATAACTGCAAGAGTGGACTAATATATACAAAATAGATCTAAATAATAAAGCATATAGGAACAAAAAATTAAAATTTGAGATCTACTCTCTTATATATTGTTTTAATCTAAAATTATATGCTATTAAGTTATGCGCATTATTAACACAAAAGATAGCAGGGCAACAAAAGCTTAATTAATTATATGTAAAAATAACAAAATTAATAAAACAAATTAAGACAAATGAGAAAATATGTATATAAGTTACTTTTATAGTATTGCTATATGCAATTCTTTTTAAAACTGAAAAGTTATCAGTTCATTGCAAAAGCTTTAACTGGAAATTTTTCATGAATCAGAAAAATTAAATAACTTCTATTTCCTAATTTGATCGTAGTTCATACAGGAGAATAGAATTGCAACAAAGGCAATTTGGAACATTAATTGTTTGAAGCATTCAAATTGTAAATAAAGATTAGTGATAAGTAACTATTAATAATTATAAAATCATGTTTGAGGCTCTCTTTATTTTATATAGTATGAGAGGGAAGCTTTACTTCATAAACAATAGCATTTACTTAGTTATTTTGACCAAGTCTCCCATAGTGGAGTTATGTTTACATTAAAAAGAGAACATATTTGAACTGCTTCTCAAGTTACCCCACCTTAAGATAATGATGTACCAAGATAAAACACAAATATGTTATTGTTAGATGGTCAATTAGTAAAAATAAATTAAGTTGTCTTGTGTGCATAACGCAATTAAGGTATAAGATGTTATATATGTATACAATTATATATGTGTTTTACTAGTGGATTATATATCAACCGATAGTTTCCCGCAACATTTACTCATTTTAAATAACTAGATGAAGTAGTCCAATGCAACATTTACCGCAGTGCATAAACTTCAACGTGATAAGAATGTTTTTTAGACACAAAAAAAAAAAAAAAAACTCACTTTGAAGGAAACGTAAAAACCAAAGAAAGCAGATGATGTGAAGTTGACACTTGTGTAAAACCATGGGTGGTACATAAG
>JANSVA010000003.1:26924534-26937259 GCA_025504915.1 Erythroxylum reticulatum | reverse complement strand
ATTTGTTGGGTTCGTCGCATCTAACCAGAATAACAATACCCTTTTCACCAAAGTTCTAAATGCTGGGGACGTATTTGTCTTCCCGATCGGACAAATTCACTTCCAACTTAATGTGGGAGAAGGTAACGCGGTTGCATTAGCCGGTTTGAGCAGCCAAAACCCTGGTGTCATCACAATTGCAAATGCTGTCTTTGGATCGAAGCCACCCATTAGCGCTGACCTTCTTGCCAAGGCGTTCCAAGTAGACAAGAATGTTATTAACTATCTTCAGAGACAATTCAATTGAACAGGCTTCACCTGCTATACATGAAAAACCAACATAAAAAAGGGTTTACTGTGATTTTATCATTGAGAGTTCACGCTTTCTTTTGTACTGGCATTGTATCCAATAAAACAGCATACTTATGTACCACCCATGGTTTTACACAAGTGTCAACTTCACATCATCTGCTTTCTTTGGTTTTTACGTTTCCTTCAAGGTGAGATTTTTTTTCTTTTTGTCTAAAAAACATTCTTATCACGTTGAAGTTTATGCACTGCAGTAAATGTTGCATTGGAATACTTCATCTAGTTATTTAAAATGAGTAAATGTTGCGTGAAACGATCTGTTGATATATAATCCACTAGTAAAACACATATATAATTGTATACATATATAACATCTTATACCTTAATTTCATCAACTATTTACGAGGGAGGCTTTATCCATAAAAATGAGAAGCCATAGCATTTGTCTTATCATGTCGATAAGATGGAGACGTTAAAATGAACTGCCTCTCTTACGTCCTCAGCTATGGCTTGATTTGGTTCTAATGTGTTCAGCTATGTCTCGAAAGCACTCCTAAAAATATTCTTGAAAAATAAAAGATATAGTTGTTGGTTTATATCTTACAACTAATATGTTGGTAGTAGTATAATGATATGATTATTTAAAGGTATCTTATACATATTTAGATGGACGTAATAAATACACATTGTAAATGAAATTATAATGAGATTGAAATAATTATATTCATATTACATTAATATATTTTCCTTAAATTATTTTTAATTATTGTTCTATTGAGATTGAACATTAGTATGATGTAAAAAGGCTAGCACATATCAGGTTTTTCTTATGAAAGAAGTAGTCAATCTCATAAATTAAAATATCAATATACTTAAACAAATGTATGGATTCTTGTTACATAACAAATTCACTAAACTAACCTCATGTGAGAATTTCATTTAAAACATTACTTATATATCTATAGAAATTATCATTGGTGATGAATACATAAGTAATTCTTTCACTTGAGATCTCCAAAGTATCATATATAGATTGTTATGCTTTGATACTATTTATGATATATTCTAACCAATAGTAGCTAAATTAGTAATCATTGAAAATAATATGAATTACACAGAGATAGCTGAATAATCAATGTAGGATTCATTACCCTAAAGTGACTAGAGAGCATATTTTATTATACTTGATTAGTATTGAATGGAAAAAGGTTAGCAGATATTAGGTTTTTTCTTATGAAAGAAGTAATCAATCTCATAAATTAAAATATCAAGATACTTAAACAAACGTATGGATGCTTATTATAGAACAAATTCACTAAACTAACCTCATGTGAGAATTCCATTTAAAACATTACTTATATGTCTATAGAAATTCTCATTGGTGATGAGTATGTAAGTAATTCTTTGACTTAAGATCTCCAAAGTATCTTATATAGATTGTTGTATTTTGATACTATTTATGACATATTCTAACCAATGGTAGCTCAGTCAATAGTAATTAACTATAATATAAATTATATGAAAATAGCTGAATAATCAATATAGGATTCATCATCATCCTAAACTGACTAGAAAGCATATTTTATTATATTAGATTAGTATTGAATAGAAAAATCCTTGGCCAAGATAGAATGATAATTTAAAAACACTTTTCAAATATCATTAATTGAGTCAATCCTAATGGTAGAGAACTAATATAATTAGATTCATAAAGTAGACATTACTTATATACATTTATGTCCAATCAGAAAATTGTTTGAAAAAGGTTAGTCAAAATTATTTTTACATTAATAAATATTTGAGTTGTCATAATGTATTGCTATACCCCGATTTTGATATATGAATATAAATTATTTAATTAGAAAATTAAAGACAAAGTAAAAGAGTTTAATCTGTCTAAATCTAAATATGATTTAGGGTTGTAATTTATATTTATTGTCAACATATTTGAGAACTTAATAAACTACACACAAAGATCGAGTTGAAGAGAGAAAAAAATTTTCAATCAAGCTAGACTTGATTGTAAAGTTTGAGAATCTTTATGATTAAATATGAGAAATTGATTCATATCTGGACACAATTGATATTTAATTATAATTTTGATTAAAGTTTAATTAAAATTAGAATTTTATGTCAATTAAATGACTAAAATATTAATAACATATTATAAAGAGTCTTATACTTCAAAGGAACTAGCACTTCTTATCTAAACCTTTGCTAACTAAGAATATTGAAAAAAGTTTAGTAACTTTATTATAAAGATAAATGAAGTTTGAATATATAAGAAGTTCTAATATTTACTTTTTTTCCCGTTGTATATGTTAAAGTTTATAAGAACTATGTTAAATGTCATTGTTAATCCCATTCAGGCTCTTGGCATAGTAAGTACATTGAAACATATAGGTTCACTTACTTTATTAAAAAAAATGTATTGTTGTCTTAACTTGTAGCAGGAGAGCATTATGTGAACTAGAATACATTAGTTATTTGTAATATAATAGGCATTATGTACAATATTTTTTAAAGTGAGATTTTAGTCAATATCACAAGTCAAACAAGAAATTAAAAGAGAACTATTGACTGATAATTTAAATGATATTAAAAATCAATTGACTAACTCACAATTCAATAAAAAATTATAAAAATTGTAGTAAAAAAGACTATTGATGTAGGAATTTTGACATGCCTGTAATGTTCATAGAACCATCACTGTTACAAAACTAAAATCTGTAAAATGATGTTTGCTACCGATATCTGTGCTAACGACTATAAATACTTCTGTCTGTTTTCATATTTTGCCAAAAATTATTTATTGTAACAAACAATATCTATAATTTATTAATTTTCTCTTTACACTTAAGTTTTAAGTTGTATGAAATACAAAAAATAAAAAATAAATATTGAAGACGATAAATAAAATTTTCTATCATTGTTCGTATTCTAAAGCATTTACAATTATCATCTAAATATTATTTCTAGTTTGAAAAAAATACGAAAGTAAAATAAACACAAAAATGTAAGAAGGAATTTAATATTAAATTAAATAAAAATAAAGTATTAAGCATATATATATAAAAAAATAACATAATTAAATAGTTCACAAAGGAAAAATGAAATACATTGCAAGATAACATACCTAGAAGCAATCGTCACATGCAGGGACTGTAGGGTGCGTGGTCCATTTTTGTCTCAAACGTGTTCTTCAAAGAAGTCATCACCATCACGTACATAGAGGGGAGCAATGGTCCATGTCAAAGGGGATCTATGATCCATAATGCAGGACCTTTTAGCTTCTCGATATATGTTTCTACTTGAAAGGACTTCAAGATTTTCAATTTATTGTGTTTCCCCTAAATTAACTTGTAGAACCAACAAGTAGTAAATGAACTCAATAACATCCAAGACAGGTACAGATCGGTTTAGCGATTTAATCGATCCTTGATTAGATGCTGGAGCAATTGATATGTACAAATATTGTATTCGAGCCCATATCTGGGAGTTAGGTAGCTCACGCCCTAAACCTCTCTACTCGAAAACACTTGATTTCCATATCTTTCTCTCTGACACATTGGAGTCATTTTACACATTGGAGTGCATCTGTGACGCTGTTCTGCAGGTATAACAAAAAGACTCATATTGGCATGGTAGGACATTTAGGTATAGTATACACTCATATCAATCCAAGATTTGGTCTATATTTAAGGACATAGGTGAATAAGATACGACAAAAATATGAAAATAATAATAATAAATATTTGATTTTTTAAGAAAATAGAAAAATGGTTAGAGAAAACGTCCATCACTAGTTCCCCCTTTAGACGAAGCGATGTCACGCTTTTCAATGGCATATGAATGACCATGTTGATAGAACCTGATGAGCTATGACGGCCATAACAATTAAAAAAATTTGTCAAAAGTTTCGCTTCAGGCCCAAATACAGTACATGTCAAAGCACGTACCTCCATCGGCATTAGAAAGTAATGGCCCGGGAATGGGTGATGGAACTTCTCTCCATCAACAGGCTCAAATCATTGAGGCATTACGGGCTGTCTGAGCTTAACCACTTGATTATCGACATGTTTTTGTTGAGCAATAGTCGTCCAGCTAAAGAATTAACCTTCAAAGCAGAGATTCTACGAACGGAAATGTCAGCAGCCAGGATATGTAAAAATAAGTTCAACATCAAAATTGACATTTACAATCTTAGGTTAATAATTGTTATAAATTACTTGATGCGAAGATGTAATTATTGAAAACAGATTCTTCCACTCAATTACGTACAAACATGAAATGGCAATAATTACTTTATGTTCGACTTCTTTCTCTAGGTAGTCTGTCTTTAATCACGTCCCTTTGCACCGTCAAGTAACGGCATTGACCAATACAAACCAATTTAGCTAAACATCCCAGACTGACTATACATGATCCTCCCATGTTCCTCGACTTGTTCTTGAAGAAAAAAGCCACGCATCCCAGACTATACATGACCCTCGACTTGTTCTTGGCATAATATTTTCTTCCTCAACGCCGCAGAAACGAATTGGGTAGTTCTAAGGCATAAAAAGGATAACATGCTCCTTGCGTTTCATTATAAAAACAAGACACATTTTAATTAAAGAAATTTATTGTATCATATGTACAAAATTTACGTACACATCTTTTTAGTTATTTATATTTTATCATAATTTATTTAATATTTTAAAATTTTCCAGGAGGGCAATCCCTATAACAGGTAAGGAAGCTATGGAATCTCATCATCCAGGATTGTTGTGGAATATTAATAACGATAAGCAATGTATAGATCATGAAATATCCTTAAAAAAGGAGGAGATACTATATATAGATCACATTAAACCAACCAAATCTCATAATGATAAATCTCAAAAACTTGTGATTAATAACAAATGCTGGTTGGTTATACGGAAGCTACCAATCCATAGGTATATCAAAGCTGCCAATCTATAGGGGCAACTCCATGTTTCTCCAGAAGCTGGTTTGTGATAGAAAAATGCCTGCCCACATCATGAGAAACAATATGGTTACATATATTGTTGATTGTTCCTTTGAATAATATTGTTACATATGTTTTTGATTGTTCCTTTTACAAAGAATAAACTGATTTTATTTTCGTTTACTGACCTGCAACCGAAGAAGCCTCTGTTTGCAGACAAACCTGATGGATGGGCTGCCTTAAGAATGTGATGCTTTGACTCATCAATCAACCTGTACAACAAACTTATTACAGAAGGAATACATGGCTACTCGGGTAGAGAAAAAAGAAAAACTAAGACCGTCTTAAATTGATCCCCAAAATGACCCAGAGATCAATTTTATATTCTTTCTTCATCTTGTATATGATCTTCATTTTCACAATGCATACTCCTAATGATTTCTAAGAGCAATACCTCCAAAGTTCCATTACCTACCACAATAGCAACTTAATTTTTATCTAGTTCTGGAACCAAAGATCTCCTCTACTATGCTATGACTTAACTATCTGATATAAGAACTAGTAATAGGATACTGTTCGTGAATAATCCATATTACAGCACTCACAATATACAAAGTAGTTTCCACTTATGAGATTCTTAGGGTAGTTACAAGACCAGAATTTTCTGCGGAATAAAAGATGTAATGAAATCAATGAATTATGAAGATACTAGAACCTACAATTCCTTAATAGTTAGAAGCACTAGTATAAGGCTTACTATTTTTACAACAGAAAAAGGATTTCGTATTGGGGGGCTATACCTTTGGAAGTAGGATAGATCATGGCAGATTTATATTCTGATTCTGTTTTAGCTTGTTATTAGCTTGTGGATATTATCCAATAGTTTTCTTCATCTGTTGGTTTTAATGAAAGAGAAATCTCAAGCCACTGTTATAAAATATAGGCTTAGATATGGTGAGACTATTGTGATTATGAAAAAATGGTTGGATGCAATTGTTTATTCTTCAACTTCTTCCTTGCTCACAGAAAGGTAAATGTAGTACTCAACTCAAACCCATTGGTTCAACAATCATTTTAATACAAGTCAACGATCACAAAACTTTGAAACCTCAAATCATCAAATACATTTAACATTTCTCCCTACTCTCAACAGCATTTCAGTCCTAAGACTTCACCATGAAATCAACCAAATAGAGAACACAAAATCGCATTTGAATCTATTTTAACTATTATGTTCCTAAGAGGCATAAATCGTATATTAACCATAAAACTTACAACTTTAAAAAGTTGGATACTCGGAATATAATAAAATGTCTGGTTTTGTGCGCCAGCTTATTCTCCTACTTCTCCCCAGTTACAGTTCTCAGGTTGGTATAGAAAATAATTGACAAATGCTCCTAACCTTCAAGACACAAGCAAATTTTTCTACAAATTGATATCAGCCTGTTCAAAATCCTAAAAATTTCATAGCTTGCTAATTTTGAATAATCAAGTTGACAAGCCAAAAAAACATTTTCACGCTACACACTCTGCCGCCAGAAAAGCAAATTCCTAACTACAACATTTCTGTCACCCGTTGGTTCTCATTCAAACTAAAAACTATTTGCACCAGAAGCCCCAAACCCATAAATGAATAACTGAGGCCAAATTCATAAGAACTTAAGAAGACCAAATATTCAAATCTGTGTTGCATCTCCCTGACTTACTGCTTGTTTCCAGCAAATCTACAAAGCATAGAAAGACCAAGAAAAACAAATAATACATTGTTCAAGCATCATGACAAGCTAAAAACCAAAGAGAAAATCCAATTTTGATAAGGGAAAACTTTATAAGATTCTTATTTGAGACTCAACAAAATATAGATATATTATAATACAGTAATCAAGTTGGAATTTCTTATTTCATCAGCTAAAATTTAGAAAGATCTACTTAAATCTGTCTATAAGACTTTTCAAGCAGAAATACACAAGTTACCACCGGTACAACAACACTACCCAGTATGAATCCCGCAAATATAAGTTACCAACAGTGCAAGGATAATATACAATGCCATTTACCATACCAACCTATTATTGAATAAGTTTACGTATTGTTTATTGAGTAGGGAATAGATGTTCTCAGCACCAATTTTCTTCATATCAGTCAGAGCAAGTTGGCAGCAGCAGCGGGGAAGAGAGAGAGAGAGAGATAAATTAAATGAAATGAGATTATTACATGCAATAAAATTTGGTTGCTGAATGGAGATACCTGGACTTCTTTTGAGCAAAGTTCCCCCAAAGGAGAAAAACAACTCCTTTCTTCTTCTGAGAAATTGTTTTGATCACAGCATCAGTAAATTGTTCCCATCCTTTATTAGCGTGTGAGTTAGCTTGGTGACTTCTAACTGAAAATGAAAAAATAAACAAATTAGCGAAGGAAATATGAAGAATGTGACAATTCGTAATTCTCTTTTAGGTAAATATTGGGTATAAGATATGTATTGTTAGGATCCCAAAATTTAAGGGATTTTCTGTTAGAGTCAGTTTCCTAGTTTAGTGGGATTAGTTTCCTGATCTGTGTCGTACTCTTTGTATATATGTTACCCTAAGTGGTTCAATAGATAACAACTTAAAACCCTAAAATCTGATATGGTATCACTGAAAGGCTGATTCAGTGAGAAAAAGAATCTCAAAAGAAGAAGAGAATGACAATGAAGGCTCAAACCCCCTCCTTAATTTTCCCAGAAGAATTCGAGCCTCCCGTTAAGTGGTTCAATAGATAACAACTTACTTGGGAAAATCTGGCATATCTTAACCAAACCCTTTGCATTGGCTCGCCGTGCACTTTTTTAATACAATAGTTAGTTGGTCTTTTTATGAGATAACCCCTTCCGCGAGCCCGAGGTTTTAGTTTCTAGTTCTAGGACTTTGAAAAAGCTTATTGATACTTTATAGAAATCCTCATAAGACAGGAAAACGATAATAAAAATAAAAGAAGAATAAGTTTATTTACTCAGTTCTATATTCCTGGTATTTTATTATATATATAGGTACTGTAACTAGTATTACTGTGATTGATTTAATAGGCATTTTCTTTTAGCGCCGCATAAAAACATTCCTCCTATAGTAGCTGTTAATACGAATAAGAGAAACTCTGGAATAGCCATTTATGTACATTCAATGTACTCTACGGATAAAGGAATACATAGAGTTGAACATAGCCCATTTTATGAAATATCTGAGGAATTAAAAAAAGTATGGCTGCTTTATTTATCACCAAATAGAGATGAATACTATATGGTAGCAGTAGGAAATTCTTTGGCGCTTAATCGGGGTATTCAGCAAACCGTCACCCATCAATACAACCCCAACATTATTGGATTCCAAATTCAAAGCAACACCTATGGTCTAAGTTGTTATCTATTGAACCACTTAACGAGAGGCTCGAATTCTTCTGGGAAAATTAAGGAGGGGGGTTGAGCCTTCATTGTCGTTCTCTTCTTCTTTCGAGATCCTTTTTCTCACTGAATCAACCTTTCATCACTGATTCATTGAAACAATCAACCTTCATCGCTGATTAATTTCGTCAACTAGTTGGCTACATATAGAAGTGAAGGACAATAATAGAAAATAAGGAGATTGGATCAATCATTGTGGCTTCATCAGATGAAGCAACCAAGACTCAATCTTCGGTGGATTTGCAGACCATTCAAACTGCCTATAAATTGGATGGAAAAAATTATCTCAAGTGGTCAAAACTTGTTCGAACTATCTTGAAAGGTAAGGGAAAGATTAGTCATTTGTTAGGAACTGGATCAAGGCAAGAAGATCAAGGTTTGTAAGCATGGGATGAGGAAGATTTGGGTCATGGGGTGGCTTTGGAATTCAATGATGCCTGAAATAAGCAACACAGTAATGTTCATGGCTTCAGCCAAAGACATTTGGGATGTGATCCATCAGATGTACTCAAAAGCTAGAGATGCAGCCCAAGTGTATGAAGTGAAAGTTAAGACCATTGCTTCCAAGCAAGAAAACAAATTTGTGGCTGAGGATGCCAACCAGTTGAAATCGTTATGGCTAGAATTTGATCATTATCGAGTAATTCAGACCAGGTGTCTTGATGTTGCTGCTACACTAAAAGAGTTCACTGAACAGGATAGAGTCTATGACTTCCTTGTGGGATTGAATTTCAAATTTGATCAAATAAGGATCCAAATACTCAGAAAGCCGAAAGTTCCATGCTTTAATGAGGTAGTGGCTATTATTCATAGTGAAGAAAGTAGGAGAACTTTAATGCTTAATCCTCATCCTTCCGATGATTCGACTATGGTAGCTAGGAGTGAAAAGCAGGCTGGAAAAAGATCTGATGCAAAGACTAGAAAGGGGGTTCACAATCCCAACCTCAAAATTGTGATGATTTGTTGTGCACCTACTGCAAAAAACCGCATCATACGAAAGAACAGTGCTGGAAGTTACATCAAAAGCCTCCTAACCGTGAGTGGGGACAGAAAGGATATCAACCGAGGGGTAATGGACAAGTGCAAGTTGCTACAAGTACATCCCAATAGGAAGACAAGCAGGACTCAAAGGGCCTCAATCAAGATGACGTAGAAAGGATGAGAGCATTCTATAGCAACATAGAGAAACCTGCAAGTACATGTACTTTGGTGCATTCAAGTATGTGTTCTTGTTCATTTGGATTAAATGCCTCAAATACACCTTTTCAACAATCTTGGATCATGGATTCAAGAGCCACAGACCACATGACTCATTCATCCAAATACTTTACCACCAATTCCCCTTGCCCAAGCAATAAGAAATTAGCCACAGCAAATGGATCCTTAACAACTATAGCTGGCATAGGAGATCTCAAAATAAACCCACGCATAACATTGAGAAATGTTCTCCATATCCCTAAGCTATCCATGAATTTAATATCTATAAAGAAACTCACACTAGATTTACTTTCTAATGTTACATTTCACTCAAGCCATTGTTTATTTCAGGAGAGGCATCTGGGGAAGATGATTGTTAGTGCCAGAGAACAGGATGGTCTCTACTACCTTGAGGAAGCAAATGTGTCAAACATTTCCAAAAGCAAATCACCCTACTCATTCATGTCTGAGTCTTTGTCATCAAATAAAGAAAAAGTCTTCCCACATCATCGTAAGTTAGGTCATCCATCATTTAAATTTATTAAATCTTTGTTTCCTACTTTGTTTACAAAGCTAGATGTTGAGAGTCTTCATTATGAGGTGTGTGAAATTGCTAAACACAAACGTCTACCTTTTCCTATTAGCAATAAAAGAAGCACTTTTCCTTGAAGCACTTTTCCTTTTTATCTTGTTCATACTGATATCTGGGGCCCCTCAACTGCTTCAACTATGTCAAGAGCATGATGGTTTGTGACCTTCATTGATGATTGCACCCGAGTTACATGGGTTTTCTTACTCAAACACAAGTCTGACATTAGTTCTGTATTTTCCACATTTTGTCTCTATGGTAAAAAACCAATTTGGTGTATATATCAAGAGACTCATATCAGACAATGCCAAAGACTACTTCAACCAAACTCTTACTCCTTATTGACAAAAAGAAGGGATACTTCATGAGTCTTCATGTGTCAAAACACCCCAACAAAATGGTGTAGCCAAAAGGAAAAATGGACACCTTTTAGACCAAATACGAGCATTGTTATGTCAGAAAAATGTAGCAAAATATTTTTGGAGGAAGCAGTTCTAACAGCCACTCATCTCATTAACAGAATACCCTCTAGAGTCCTAGGGTTCAAAAGTCCAATGGAGGCACTCGCTTCGTTCTACCCAAATATATCCACTACAAACAATCTTGTACCTCGCATTTTTAGATGTGTGTCCTTTATTCATATTCATAGCCAAGATCGTGAGAAATTAGACCCTAGAGTACTGAAGTGCATCTTTGTAGAGTATTCATCAACTCAAAAAGGGTATAAGTGATATCATCCTCCTTCCAGAAATTTCATGTGTCCTGAGATGTAACCTTAATGAACAAGATGCCTATTTCGTCCAACCTTATCTTCATAGGGAGAATCTCAAGGAAGATAATGAGTCCATTCTTGAAGTGTCTGAATATGATCCCTTACTACAAACCCAATCAAATGCCTTCGGTTTAACCAGAATCAAACCATGTGTCCAAACCAAAATCTCCTGAATTTGAACCCATTCTTGAACCTGAATTTACTTATGGAGATGTGTGATTTGGCAAAGTTTTGGTGTACCTAAGGCAAAAAGAGGTCAATCCGGAATCGGTGCATGTACAAGAATCTAATTCAGATTCCTCAAATGAGGTAACAATTTCCGATTTCCCTACTTTGCAAACTAAAACAGAGTTACAAATTAGTGAGGAAGATCAAAAACAAACCAATTGCCATTAGGAAAGGAACCATAACATGCACCAAATGGCCATTATACCCACTCTTACACTACATGTCCTTTCAAAACTTCTCACCAACATTCAAAGCCTTTCTTGTAAACCTTAATACCACAACCATTCCTACAACCTTATCTTAGACATTGTCTAGTGAAAAATGGAAACAAGCTATGGATGTGGAGATGGAGATGGAGGCACTAAGAAAGAATAAGACCTAGAGTTTGGTGGAATTGCCAGCTGGAAAAAGGCTAGTGGGTTGCAAATGGGCGTATTCGGTGAAATATAGGGTTGATGGGTCGATTGAAAGGAATAAGGCAAGATTAGTAGCCAA
Organism: Erythroxylum reticulatum; assembly: GCA_025504915.1. Taxonomy (NCBI): domain Eukaryota; kingdom Viridiplantae; phylum Streptophyta; class Magnoliopsida; order Malpighiales; family Erythroxylaceae; genus Erythroxylum; species Erythroxylum reticulatum. The sequence continues at coordinate 26,925,303 of JANSVA010000003.1, read as the reverse complement.
AGGATACAATCAGACATATGGGATTGACTATCTAGAGACGTTTGCTCCTACGGCTAAGATGAATACAGTCAGAGTAATTTATCTCTAGCTACAAACCATGGTTGGGAACTACAACAATTTGATGTAAAGAATGTATTTCTGCATGGGGATCTTGAGGAGGAGATTGACATGGAAGTCCCAACAGCCTATGAAACAAAAGTGACCACCAATACCGTATGTAAGCTGAATAAAGCCTTGTATAGATTAAAACAATCTCCTCAGGCCTGGTTTGGCAGATTTGCAAGGGTCATGTTATCTATGGGAATATAAGCAAAGTCAAGGGGATCACACATTGTTTATTAAGCATTCGACCACAGGGCGAGTGATAATATTAGTAGTTTATATGGATAGACATTTCATCAAGGAGAAGTTAGACAGCGGCTTGATATGCACTCGCGATGTCAACAAAGGAGCAACTTGCTGATATTCTCGCTAAAGGATTGAGTAGCTCAATGTTTGAGGGTATTGTGTCCAAGCTAGGAATGGAAAATTCCTATTCACCAACTTGAGCGGGAGTGTGAGAATTCCTAATTCTGTTTTAGGTAAATATTGGGTATAAGATATGTATTGTTAGGATCCCAAAATTTAAGGGATTTTCTATTAGAGTCAGATTCCTAGTTTAGTGGGATTAGTTTCCTGATTTGTGTTGTCCTCTTTGTGTATATATTACCCATTAAGTGGTTCAATAGCTAACAACTTAAAATCGTAAAATTTGATCAAGAACAGAGTG
>JANSVA010000003.1:26909775-26924434 GCA_025504915.1 Erythroxylum reticulatum | reverse complement strand
CTTTGTGTATATATTACCCATTAAGTGGTTCAATAGCTAACAACTTAAAATCGTAAAATTTGATCAAGAACAGAGTGGGTAGTGTGGAGAATCTTATTTCCAACAAAAAACAATTGCAAATAGCTTATATAAGTTATGAGCAAATCTCAGAAATGGATTTCCATAAAACTATAACCCAAATCTCGGAAATGGATTTCCATAAAACTATAACCTATGTTTACCACGCTACTTGTGCTTCATCTTGAAGTGATTCAAAGGAAAAACACTATTATCAGGGAATGAACAGGAGAAGGATTAAATCCTATTAATGAAACATGAAAGAATTGTCCTTTCATACACTTAAAAATAGTAAATTTTGATGGGTAAGGAGGATACAGCTAGTAATTTATTTCTAAAGAAACTTTGCAGGATAAGTATGTCCAATATTTTATTTCCATTAGCAATCACTGGAGGCAAATAAACACTAACAAAAAAGGAAGACTTTATATATCATTGTTTAGAAAACCAGATTGGGATGGCGGAAAGGTCAAGAAAAAAGGTTTCAAGAAAGATCAAACAGCAATGCCATAATCAGTTAAAATAGATATATGATTGTAATCTAGAATGTGAAGATTGATGGTTTTATAAAGACTGTTTTATAGAAACATATTATATTTTTTAAGTTGGCAAAATTGACATAAAATTGGGCATGTAGATGGTTAAGCAGTAACTTTTTGGACCTAGTAGGTGCATCATTCGAATCTCAACCTTGATTATCTTTTGCAAAATAATTAGAAATGAATTTACATAAAGCACTAAGTTGGAATTCTTGGGCTCAAAATGTCTATTTTTTGCAAAGTTGAAAAGTCACTTGTCTGTAATAACATAGTTTATGCATCATTATAACATATTAGGAATAAAAGCTGGGATCTCTGCCACAACTTGCTGGCTGGTCACCAGTTTCTACAATATGAGAGAGCAGTTAGGCCCAGTTTTCTGACATTGCTATACATTCTAATTTGGATGGCTGAAAAAGTATTGAAACCAGTTCCAAACTGCGGCTGATACTTCATGAGGTGCAAAAACCAATGTTAATGAGCAATTAACCTAAACCTGTGAAGTAGTTCTGAACATCTATATTTCACATTACAATATCCCACAATCTTTGCAGCAACGGAAATTGTTTACTATTACCAAGATGGGTATGGTCTAGGAACAATACATTGCATGCAATATATTGCATAAATATTTTGGAATTCCTCTTAATACCCACTCAGCCTTCTGTTGTTAAAGATAAGTATAAACCAATTCCTGGCCAATGAATAATTCAGGAAAAGATAAGTTCCCAGAAAAGATAATAACATCATTTGTTGGCTTAACAAAAAGTCTTACCAGTAAGTACAGCATTAAGCAGTAGAACACCCTGCAAATTTTGAAATTTAAGTTCCATTAAATGAAATCTAAGACAAACTTCTTCCAAAAAGAAAATGAGTAGAACAGTTCTTTTGTGATATAAGTATTAGAATATCAAAAGCAGAACCTAAAATGTTAAAGGACTTCAACAGTAGTATTCTTGGAATCATGGTAGTGTCCAGACATTGAATACCAAAGGAAATCTGAATCACACACCTCAAGTCTACTATATGCAAGGTCAATATGAAATGAATTTGGAATATAAAACAATAAAAAAGAAATTTTTATCTAAAAATAGTAATAATGAAAGAGACCATTAGAATTATTTTGGCATTGCACCTGTTATATCATTAAAAAAGTAAAAAAAAAATAATGAATCAGTGTCATGCTTGTACAAACCTTTTTTTTAAGACATATCTAGGCCTCGTTTATCTGAAGTCATAATCCCAAACAGTTTAAGTAATATTCTCTCCTCTGTGGAGTCATATATTAAGAGAAAAAAAATCTTCAAGAAAAACAAAAGGAAGAGGGAAATGCTAAAATGGGAACATTTCAGTAGTTCTGGTGATTATAAGGCGGTAATTTTGTTCTTCTCAAGTTGCACAACGCAAGACAAAGACTCCAATGTGGAGTCATATATTAAGAGGAAAAAAACAAAAAATCTTTAACAGAAACAAAATAAATCACAAAAGGAAGAGGGAAATGCTAAAATGGGAACATTTCAATAGTTCTGGTGATTATAAGGCAGTAATTTTGTTCATCTCAAGTTGCACAACACAAGACAAAGACAAATGCAGGGAAAGAAGATAATCGAGTCCATGTTTGGCATTCTTGTGACGAGAAGTTCAGTTGAGATTTGATAGATGCACAGAGGCCCTATTTATTCAGCAAGTTTTGGCACATAGATATAAACCAGAACAAAGCTGCTTGAATATTCGTGAATTAATCTAAAGTGACTAAGTTCATAAACATTTAAAATTAGAATCTGTTCCTATTAACAAGAAGGCTACTTAACTTATGAAGACTCATCTTTAGGCAGAACTATATAGGCATAGGGAAACCCAAAAATAATGAGGAAATCAATTACTCACCACGAAATCTACCACTCACGCGTAAAACCAAACTACAAACATTGAAACCTACTGGGGTCCGTAATGCTGAACAAATATAGCAAGTTCATAAAACTTTCATCCAGGTATTGGCGTATGTTTCATAGTAGAATAACAGAAAAGGAGGTACATGGGCATTTGGCTAAGCAAGAAACTTTGTCTACCTGAATCGCCCAGCGTTCTAAATTTCCATGAGAAGGAATGGGACATCCAAGGTCTTGGTGAAGCTCTTTGAAAATGTTAACAAGACTTGAAGGTTGTTTAACTCCACTGGGGACAGAAAAAGACAGGCCCATTGCTTGACCAGGACCATGATAAGGATCCTGTCCAATGATAACAGCCTTCACATTGTCAAGTGGAGTGGTGTTGAGGGCATTGAAGATTAAATCTTGCGGTGGGTAGATTGGAACACTCCCATTGGATATTTCGTTGTCAACGAACTTGCAAAGATTCTTTGCATATGGCTTCTGCAGCTCCCCTTGAAGCGCCTCCAGCCACGTATTTTCGACCAGTAGCTGTTCTAACTTCACATAGCCCACCCCTTGAGCTGCGGTTAAAGAGATGAAAAGCATGAAACCGTAAAACAACACCACCTACTACTACTACTACTACTACCACCACGACTACTACAAGAAATAATCAAGGTAGGAACTTTTTGGCATACCTTTGGAATTGGATACTAGCCGAGAGCAGAAATTAAGATTTTGCTTCGATTTGGCGCGTAATCTGTTGAATTCGATGAGGGATTTTTGGTGATCAGTAAGTGTTAAAGAGGAAGAAGGCTCTGGTTGGGAGACAGGATTGGCAATGGAATGAAAAGGTTTTGAAGGTTCTGATAGAGAAGAGAGCTTAAGACGCTTGGCCGGTTGCCAAAGATCCATCCGCGTCTTCGGACTAGCCATTGATTGATTTGGTTCTTCTAGTCACAGCAGCTGATAGTTGCGGGAATATACTCCCCAGTGGGCGGAAAGTAGCAAATATTTTTCATTTTGTTGCACGAAATCGGAGATGTGCAGTTTAAGGAAATTATACAAAGTTAAAATAGACGAGATATTTTAATTTAACTTATTAAATTTTTATTTTTAATGATATGGTGTTAATGGAAAATCATGCAAGACAAATTTCTAAGTAGTTATTTAAAAGAGTGTAAAATAAAATAAAATTGAACCCAACGAAACATTGTCGAAATTTGTGATAAGCATATGAGGAATTAAAATCGAATAAAACAAAACCAAGCATATGCTAACACGTCACAATAAAGGTACAAGATTCTTAGAAAAATTAAATTATGTCACCTCTTAGTTTTATTAACTTCCATATGTTAGTCAAACTTTATATTATTAATGAAAATTTACACTTTCTTTTTATTTGACCCCATATATAAGCTAAACTTTAAAGTATTTAATGAAGAAGTCTAATAATTATGAATGTAATTATATTTATAGAGAATACGTGTCTACTTATATGGATAATATAAAAATTAAGGTCAAATTGTAGTTGTTTCAATCCTCTGATTCTCAGGATTGATGTATTGCAATTGACCAATTGTTGTATAGCTTCCAACTCTCCTCTAGCAGTGTTGACAAGATGGTGTGGGTTGTCAATATTATCATTATAAAGAGTCTTCCTTTTCTACTTAATTAATTGCATCTTCTTTGAAAAGATAAACTGCTTAGTTCCTTAGATGTCAGACCTCAATGCAGTCCATAAGGCGTCCTCAAACCCAGCTAGTTGCATCATAATTTCATTGAACCTGAACGGATGAGTCATTCTCTCTGCGGTCAGAAAAGTGAGAATGGGGGTATGATTTGATAAGTGATTACTAGTGAACTTTGAAAAACAGCTGGGAAATAGATTCATTCATCCATCTAAGATTTGCCATGCTTCTATCCTATTTCTTCCTTATCAAATTAGGACCCGATTGCTTGTTTGTCCATATATAAAAGTATCCTCTCATTGGTATATTAGTACATTGAGCTTCCTCCAAATATCTACCAAGATCCGTGCAAGGAATACAAACTAACCTTGGTCCCTTAGCCTCCTCCTCAATTCTTATAATGGAATTAAAATCACCTGACAGCATCCATGGGTTTGTAATGGAAGTGGCGATTTGTTTTATGTGATTCCACAAGAAAGTTCTCCAGTATATACTATTATATGCATATATGAAGGAAATACACAATCTTTGATTAAGCTATCCAATACCAACCTATAAATGAATCATTTGATCTGTTATGATAGATGTGGTAATGGATAGAGCATTAGAGTTGTACAAGACAAAAATTATGTCATTCGGATGATTATGCTTCAGCACTTTGTTGGAAAATAGTTCAGCATATTGTGGCTCTCTCTTCTTATTCTCGTTTCCAAAATACCAGCTAAGGTAACGTTATTCTACAAAATGATGTCTCCAATCATCAGTTGTTTATTAGGGGTATCAGCCTCTCTTACATTCCAAGTAAGGAAATTCATGCAACTGTCTCCCTTAGGGAGAGTGTTTTCTTCCTATTCAATCTTTGCTTAATGACTGTTTCAAATTCTAGTGCTATCTTTGTATGAGGTAATTGCTTTTTTTGCCAACATATTCATTGAATTTGTTCACCAAATTTCCAGAATTGCTCGCTATTGTATAGTTCGTGTTAGATGCCATCTTTTGTGGCATTGTTTATAATACTTAATTAGTTTTATCACTGTTCACGATATGCTCAATCACCTGTACTGTTATGTTTTCCACTTCAACATTATTAGCTGGTACAAAAGGAGTTTGGACTGATGCAATTTCTATATTAGATTTCTCCACCATATGTGCATTATGAGCGATTGATGTACTTACGTCTGCTACTCCAAATTCAACAACATTTTTGGCTAGTACCAAAGGGGTTTGTACTGATGCAGTTTCTCCACTAGCTTTCTCCACCATATGTGTATTATGAGCTATTGATATGCTTGCATCTACTGCTCTAATGTCAATAACTTCATTGATGACATACTTCTCATCGCTAGTTAGTAGTAATTCCTAGTAATTGTTTGATTTGAAAGTCCTTTCTGTAGGCATCCATTTCTTTTCTTTTTTTTAATCCTTGGCCTCTATGCATATGTTATTTGCAACTGATCCTCAATGGATTATAGGTCCACATTCAACTTAACGAATGAAATAATATTAGGTAGATCAATTAGAGAAGTTACTAGGACACATAGATCAGTTAAAGAAGTCACAGGACACATCAAGCATAATTGATGCGCTTTATTTCAATCGTTGCTTAATCAAGCGCTACTGGTCTTCTAATAAAACTTGCAAGGTGGCTTACCCCACTCATCATCCAATATTCAAGCAAAACATCATATGAGCTTAACCAAAATGATATGTTTTCTATTTTAAAATCTTCTAGTTTAAGTCTAGGTCTCCACGCCTGTAGTAGTAACTGCTCGTTTTGCATATGCTAAGGTCTAGATTGTAGGACTTATTTAACTTCCTCCAACCTGCAAAATTTGAATAGGAATACATTGTCGTTATTCACCAAGACCTCCCTTAAACTATATTGCTTCCATGCGTTGAACGCCCAATGTTTCATTCCCAGAAACGCAATTCTTTTACCTATAAAGAAACCAACAAGTGTAGTTCTCCATCTATCTACACTTACCTTCAAAATGTCCAACGGATGAGTAACTATCCTCTATTCAAGTGATTCATTAGGTGGAAAATATGTTAGTTACAGCTCAAGTTTAGTGTCACCCCCTACCTGCATCCAGGTCTTGTGGGTTAGAGGTTTGTCTTGGCTTGTGGGATAAGGATTATCTAGACTTGTTGAAGACATACATTGCAGGTTTTCTGGAAGGACTTGTTGCAAATTTTTTGGAGAGATCATTTGCAATGTTATGCTAAAAAGTGGCAAGAAGTGCTTGTCATTGGTTTATTTATGGTCTATTGGATAATAAATAACCCAGGCCACTAAGAGTAGATCCAGAGTGAGGTAGCAGGAGATATGTTGAAGGTGAAAGGCGTGATGTACTCTAGGTTTGGGCGTGCTATTGACAGACTTTAAGAGGAGTTGTGTGTTGGCAGTAAAGGGACCGGTTTAGGTTCAAGAGTAAAATTCTAAGGGGTTGTAACGAAGAAGGGGTTGAAGGAAAGGTTAGGAAGTCATAATGTATGGCAAAAGCAAGCATGCGATGAAGGGTGAGTGGATGGCGAGGAATGTAGCAGAGGAGGAGCAGAAATGGCGATAATATGAAGTTAATATAAAGGAGTTTAAAATTGGACTCACTAAACAAAAGTATTTGGTCAACTCCAAACTTGTTTCTTAAACATTCAAATCTTTTTTTATGAAAGGTGTTGATTATGGCATATATGTTTAAGATTTAACTATTTTTTATCCTTCTTGAATTTTTCTTGCATCCTGCATTTTGTTTTAAATGTAATTTTCTTTTTATTTAAGGAATTTTATTATTTTTTGGAAAGTAAATAAATAAAATTAATAGCTAATAAGAGTTTACATGGAATGTATAAAATAATACAAAAAAAAAAATACAATTCAAGCGTATTAGGGCTTATTATCACATGTTAAGAATAATTTATATGTCAATAGAATGACAAATCACAAAAGAGACCAATTTAACTTTAGAAGTGGAGAAAGTGTCAAACTTTGTCCTCTAGCCATAAACACCCCCTAATACGTTGCATTCACTTATTTGATCTAGAGAGTTAAACATGCTCTTGAAAACTCTCTTGTTCCTTTCCCTCTAAACACTATACATTGAATTGGTAACGACCAAGCTATACAAAAGTCTCTCATCTTTATGACTCCTAAAAAGGGAGCGCAGCCACGGGATTATTTCAAACTTTGAATCTCCAGATACAAGTTGCAATGGACAATGGCATCCCTCTGAACCTTGTATGGATAAAGGCTGTTAAATAGAAGATATACATTAATTTCTTGGTCCATCCAACACAACATACGGTTCACATTATTGGTGCCTCTAGTTATGTCTATGTTAGTTAACTTTCTTTAATTACAAGCCACAAAACTAAAGGAAAATCTTGGGACAAGTAGTTTGCTCCACACTAGAGAATTACCACTTCATAGTTAATATATAGTTTCTAATCACATCCATATAATATTTTTTTGTAAATGAGCCTAAGAAAGGCTTAAGCTAGATTACCTTATCCTCAATTTACAAGTCCAATAGAGTTTAAGGGAAGTAGCCTTGAAAAAAATGTTCACCTCTATTATCCCAATTTCATCTTCCATTTGTAACTAAACTACCAACCTTTGTATTAGCAGGAAAGAATACACTAAAGCTAGCAAAGTCAAAGAGAAGATAAAGAGGGCCAACTGATTAATTAGGGTTTCATTATTTTGCTACCTTTAATTAGGTTTTTTGTTTTAAGTTGGACATTGAATCTTTATTAAGCATAAATTTCAACCTTTTAAACTTGATGTCTTGCTGCTTGTTTACACATGTAACTAGGTTTCATTTAGTCACAATTTGTCACTTTCACGATTACAAACATCCTTTTTTATTTTTTCCCAATTGAAGTCACTTGTTCACCAATTAAGTCTTCATTTTAGTAACTCAACTTCTAACCATAGATTTGTTAACTTTATTTACATTTAGTTTATCATCAATACTTATTAATTAGCCATTAATTGGCTTAGTCTCTAATCTAGTTAAATCTCCTTTCATTGAATTTTCTTTGACTTCTTTTTTAAAAATAATTTGAGTTGTCTTAGAAATCATTTAGACTTGATACAACTCAATTAAATTCAAGTTGATTATTTTGACTCAAAATTTTCAATTTAACTGAAAATGTTTAAGAAAATAAAATTTTTAATTTGAGCCACTTTGTATTTAATTGCAAACTTATGAAAAATTGAAAACTCAAGTTGATCTAAATTGATTTATAGTACAAAATTTAAAAGAATAAAAAATCTAAAATCACCAGATTCGTGAGTAATTATAAATAAGAAATTTGACAAGCCAATTTTATTTAATAAGAGATTAAATCTAAAATTAGAGAATTTGATCTTTGAATTAATTTGAATTTAATGTGTTGAGATTTGATAATATGAAGTTAAATCAAAAGAGTAAAATTAGAAACTAAACTTGAAGAGAGATAAATAACTGCTTCTAACGTTTTAAACAAAATAGCATATTTCATCACAAAATTTGTACATATATAACTAACATTTACATTTTAAAAATAAAGTATACATGTAACATAAATATATAAACCAAATTAATCCTTATTGACGAGGATCTACTTTAAATATGTTCTAATAAACAATAACAAAAACAAAATTAGAGAGTAAATTTTAGGGCAATTGTTAAAGTCGACCAAGTTATTGCAACCCAAATACGATTTCAAATATGATACTAGAATTTCAGGACAATAACCATAAAATGATACACATTGTTCTGATATAGTACAACCTAAACAAATGAGCACTACATAAATACACAACTACACAATTTCGATGGCATGAAATCATCATCTAGTACATGATTTCAATTATGTTTGGTCTTGCACAAAAGGTCATCGCGTGATAGTGGAGAACGTATGCAGACTTTTTCCGCCAGCAATCCACAGAAAAGCACAATATTTACTTCTGGACACCATGATCAGCAACAGACTAAGAAACGTGCATGATCATCTAGGAGTAGAGTAAACATGTACAAAAAATACAGACTTGAACTTAAATCACCAACGAATACTATGATGCCATTAAATAAGTAGAAGCAAATCTGCACCCGAGATGAAGAAAACTGTAGTGGATCAGTCGCACTCACGTATCAAACTCTCCAATAAAAGAAATGCATGTTTCACATCAAGTTACAGTCGAATCACAATATCACAGATTGAACTCCAAAGGTGATCAAATCTAAACAGGCACAGGTCCTCATAAATAGATCCAAATAAACAAAACTGTGATATTTTCTCAAGACAAAAGGAGTATTTTAGAAAGTGATTCCATTTACCAACCAGATGCAGCAAGACTTTGCAACTTAAACGAGATTAGTTATACCATTACTTAAAAAGTACTCAAAGGTGTAGTACTATATATCACGGTTCTTGGTAACCAAGTGCCAAAAATAGTATGCAGTCTTGGTCAACATGTCAAAGAAAAGTACCAACTTGTAAAGTACAACTTTCCAATCTTTTTAGTAACTCTATTTTGAGGAGCTAATTAGTCAAATATATAGAGATGTCTCGCTCTCAATCTGAAAGTTGTCATGAACTCCATTACATGCAATGCTCATCCAAATCAAATGCTTCTCCCACAAAAATATAAACATAACTCACATTTATATGGACTATGCATGAACCATCAATTGTTACCGCACAAAACTAAACGCAACGCAAAAGGAAAATAATGAAAAAACGCACAAGTGCACTACAAAGTACCCAAGTAATCTCTTGTAAATCCCGCAACAATAACATTACTATTACCATCAACTATGGCAAAAACATCACTGAAGGAAAAGGAATCACATTTCCCAAACAAAAAACTACACAACAAGAACATTCTTTCTTGTTAACATTTTAAATTGCCTAGAAAGGGAGCTATGAACATGAAATGACTGGTATTCAGATTTTTGTGAATCACTGAGGCATGAACATGCTATAAAGGTAAACATGGTTATTCATTAACCAATACTGATAGCACAAAAAGAACATGCGTCAGTGACAGAATAAAGTTTAGACCTAGAAATTCAAGGTAATAAGCACTGAAAATTTTAGTGCTTGATTTAATATCATCCAAACAAGATGATGTGAATAGCTTCTAGGTGAACCAATGCTAGTTGGTCAGATGATCAATAATGCATAATTATCTCATATTAATTAAAATCAGATAACCTGTGTTAACCTTTACTTCAAATTGTTAAATATTTTTTCCTAAATTATAAAATGTGAAACACTATAACGTTTTCTCATTAGCAAACAGGATTACATAAAAGCCACGTCTAGAAATTTAAATTGGGGAAAGAAAACAGAAGGATTCAACAGCTGATTTTACCTATTCTGTGAAAATGCCCATTAGCTCATTTGGAGGAAATTGAGGCAATGCTGGAATACCTACTCTTGTAGTGTCTAAAATTTCTAAGCCTGGCTCCTCTTTCACTTTATTAACATTATTTTCCATACTGCGTTTTTCCTGGCTTGAGTTACTAATTGGTGATCCAAATTCATCAACTGCAAATCGGCTAGGTACGGAAGCAGTATTCCCATCAAATTCCAGATTCCTCGACATTCCTTGGTCAAGCACTTCATTGTCCTTGGATCGATACAAGCTTCGGATGTCACACATATTAGGAGCAACTTCCAGTAATTGCCTTCCAGCTGCAGATCTGGTTGATGAGTTTTGACCATGCTGAACGGGGCTATTGTCGTAGTTTATAAAGCAAGACAAGACCGAAGAAGATACAGAACATGGAGCTGAAAATCCAGTCACAAGTCCAGTGGTTTTGATATCCCCATCTAAGATGTTTTCCATATCCAATAAGGAATTATTTGATTGATGCGATAAAAGACTGCAATTGACAGGAACACCCTTGTTATTGCAATTCTGATCTAAGGAAGGACTATTTCCTGACCTAGAACTGGCTAGTGACCGAGAAGGGATCACAAGGTAAGATGGCTCTACGTTAACAGGGCAACTAGGCTCAGGCAGCAGTGACTGTTGTGGTTGTTGTTGTATCAGATCCTGCAGTTGTTGCTGCATTATATCCATTATGATATCACAGTTCCGATTGCTAATAATTCCAACATTGCTGCTGAGTCCTAATGCTCCAAGGTTATTAGCAGGCCAACTTCCAAACCCTGATGCAACTTCCCCAGCTGATGCCATATTTTGCTGTAAATGTTTGGAGCTGTTGGATTCACATTTTACCAATGGCTGGCTGAGTGCACCATGTTCAACAGATGTGCTCTTGTTAAGCTGAATGGATGGTTGTATAAGAGCTGATCGATCTGAAGCTGTAACTAAGCTACTGGTTGAGCAGCCAAAAAGCTCTGCGTGCAATGCTACTAATGTTTGAGGGTGAATCTGATCTGAAGCAGCCAAAGCTTGGATATCAAACCTTCCAAGTGAATTGAATTTAGCATTCAAGTCCCCATGCCCACAAAAGGCATTAGATATCCCAGCTGGTTGAGCAACCCCACTTAGTCTCTTCAGATATAGCCTAAACCACCATGTTCAACAGATGTGCTCTTGTTAAGCTGAATGGATGGTTGTATAAGAGCTGATCGATCTGAAGCTGTAACTAAGCTACTGGTTGAGCAGCCAAAAAGCTCTGCGTGCAATGCTACTAATGTTTGAGGGTGAATCTGATCTGAAGCAGCCAAAGCTTGGATATCAAACCTTCCAAGTGAATTGAATTTAGCATTCAAGTCCCCATGCCCACAAAAGGCATTAGATATCCCAGCTGGTTGAGCAACCCCACTTAGTCTCTTCAGATATAGCCTAAACTTCTGCAAATTATAGTCAAAAGATTATATATATATATATATGTATATGTATGTATGTGTATATGTATATGTATGTATGTGTATGTGTATATGTATATGTATATGTATGTGTATGTGTATATGTATATGTATATGTATGTATATGTATATGTATATGTATATGTAATGCCAACAGAATGAATGTGAATGACAACAACAGACCTTGTTTATGGAAATAATGTTCATCCCCAACAATTAGAAAAGGTTCCAGTAAAACCTTTTCCCATGATTTCATAAAAAGGCTTTTACGATTAGTATTAAAAGTTTCAAGGATAAAAAGTTTTTAAGGTAAACAAGCCCATATACCTGTCCACTATTAACATTGATTTCATGTTAACTTAACCTGAAAATAAGTTGTTCATTGTGAAAACCACCAGTCACAAAACATTTAACCCCTTTTATCTTCATGAAAAAGGAAGAAATGAATAAACACTAGGGGCAAAACATTTAATCCCTTACCTCTATGAAAAAGAAAGAAATGAATAAAGAAACAATTGTCTAACGATGGACACCATGAAGAGAGCTTTCTTAAAACATTACATATTTTGCATCCTAACCTGTTCAACTCGTTTTGAAGTACCATTTTGAATAGTGGTCTTAAGGACAGTTAAAGATCATTAAGGATAGCACTGTATAGCTGGCCAACAGATGAAAGACAAAAATGCCTACTCAAATTGGCATTTTAAATGGTATGGATAGAAAGAACTTCGTAGCTTTGCACTTGTTATCACATTTCTCTTGCTCATATTGATGGTATTGTAGATACAAATTTGCAGATCTTTACACGGAAGATCGATTTACCTTCAATCTTGAATGTGTTAATTGTAGGCTTATGGGATAGGCAAATCCCTATAAGAAGAAAAATTTTCTCTGTGCAGCTTCATTCCTGACTAAATGTAAATAACAATCAAACTTCTTTTATACAAGCATATAAAGAGCACTTCTCCAGTCTTTACCCATCTCCAGGCATAAATAACCCTTCACCAAATTTAAAGTTTACCTACATAACATGGTTGAATAGAAACTTAAAGGGAAAAGAAGTAATCCTTCTAATTGACACCAATTTCTATTTCCATTTTGGTTACTTAATTCCTACATACTATACTGTTTGTTTAGTTCTTTTTATAGATACCATAGAGATTTAATGTGACTTAACCATTTCCACACATAAAATCTCCTTTAGTGCATTCATGAAGCATGAAAGAGGTGATATGAAAGACACAAACATGCAAAGGGGCAAACCTGCAAATGACTTGCAACATTTTCTCTAGTCAAACCAGGTACATTCATGAGTTCAAGAATTCTCTTCGGTACAGCCTCTGAAACATTACTAATAAATTTAAAATCAGTATCAAACCAAATAGAGGTATCACACAAATGACAATATACAGATATATAGTGTTGAAAATTAAGTTCATTGACAAAAACCAAAGGAGACATCAACAAAGACCATACTATCAATTCCAAGTTGGTTCACAGCACTGACAAATTGCTGATGGAGTTCCACGGACCAAACAACGCGTGGTTTCTTTGTTGTGGTAGGATCATCATTTTCCACCTCACCGTCATCTTCTTCTTTGGTATTGCTTCTCTTTTTCGGACCTTTTAAAGCCTCATCTGCTCCTTCATAAACAGAACAAGCATAATCAGCATCATCATTTCTTTGTCTCTGTTGACCATTATCCTCCAAGCTAGCAGAATGTTCAAGATCTTTATTCCCAGTCCACTTCTTCCTAATAACATGCTGCCAAATATTCTTCAGCTCTTCGTCCCGGATGGGCTTAATTAGGTAATCACAGGCTCCGTGTCTTATGCCTCGCATCACCGCACTCGTTCTTCCATCAGCAGACATCACTGAAATGCAAATCAATCAATACGTTACATACACATACCGCACGCACGCACGAATTTCCAAAACAAACAAGGGACACAAAAAAATACTACTACAACTCACTAATGACTGGAAGGTCCATTTCCAACCCAACGCATTCTAGAAGCTTAAAACCATCCATATCAGGCATGTGAACATCACTTAATACAACATCAAAACACCCTTTTCTCTCCCTTAGAAGAGTAAGAGCAACTGTGGCTTGTGAACACGAGGTAACTGCAAACACAGAAAGAAACAAACAAAAGGAAAATTTTAATGCTGAGAACCAAGAAAAAAGAACAATTAAGCCAAGACTAACCCTGATAGTGTAATCGGCGAAGCATTTTCTCAAGAATTGTCAAGCACGTAATATCGTCGTCAACAACTAGAACTCGCAACCCAGCTGGGAACGGATCAGAGATCACAAAGTCACCATCTTTAAGCGAGCCGTAGCTACCGGCGGTGATGCTAACACTCGAAGGCATTCGCTGCAGAGCAACCATGGCAACTGCGGAGAGTTGAAGAATTTAACGAATCATCAAAACTTCAACACTTTGAAATGGGACTAGATGTGTAAGGGAAACCTAGAATAATTAGAAAGATTAATTGTGAAATGGGGAATTGGCTTGGAAACTGATATATTTTGTGGAAGGGATTCAGTTGAAATTGAACTGAATATTAAAATTGTGGGGGAGAGAGAGAGGGAAAGTGCGAGGTTTCGGTGAACGGATAAAATAAAATAGCCATGCTCAAGCAGTTTGGTCGAGTTTTTTCTTTGGA
>JANSVA010000003.1:26879794-26899150 GCA_025504915.1 Erythroxylum reticulatum | reverse complement strand
TATTGGGCTTCAATAATTCTAATGGGTTTAGAATTATGATGTTCTTATTCCTAATAGGAATAGGAATTAGGGTTTCTCTATAAATAGAGAAACTTATATCTCATTAGAGAGAGACAAAAAGAAAACCCTAGCCACCACCTTCGTTCTTCTTCCGAGAGAAATATTATGTGGTGTTCAAAAGAGTTTTGGAACGTGCTAGCACACATTAGTCGCTGCCCGGAGTATTCATCCTCGTATGGATACTGGTAGAGGACATTCACGCATTGTATTGTCTACGAATTTGAGAAAGAAAATCTGCATTAAGAGGTATTTTCATACATGCTATAGTTTTTGGTTATACTTATTGTTGTTTTATGGTCTTTTCCGCTGCGTATTGAGAATACTCAAGCCATAGGTGATCCAACAGAAGTACCCCATGCTTTGACGTAGGAAATGCAGTTTAATTACGGAAACTTTTGTCCATAGGACAAGAAGAGTAAAGCACTTATTCAAGTTAGTTTTCTTTCTTGGTTACCTTTTTTTTTGAAACGTTCAACATAATTTTATGAAAAATAACCTTTACAAGGGAGATGGACACGATACAATCTTTTCTAAAGCCATTCCCAAACTTATCATCTATCTAGGCTTATGTAAAGGAGTGCCAATCCTATTGGGCTAGTGCTAATTTGCAAATGGGTAATATATAATTTTATAATCTTAATTTACAAAGCAAGTCATTCCCATTTGGATTAGAAGTATAAAATAAGCTCTAACAATTCAGCATAAGCTGTAGACATAATGTGTAGCTTAGTGTTAAGTCTAATAAATTGATGCATTAGTCTCCATCAAAATCTTGTCCAGGTCTTAGAGTCTTTGGGGCAGGTTTCATTTAGATTTTATCTCATTGCTAACTTTTCCTTTTCCTTTTCCTTTACTTTGAGCAATACTTCCCTTTTTTAATTTAAACTTACGTAGAAAAGTTGGAGTATCTATTGGATTTAAACCAAATCTTCTAATATTTATTTCCTTCCAAATTAGCTATATAGAATAATAAACAAAGAGATGGGTATTCCTAAGTAAATGAATGAGGAGTTTAATTGCCAAGCCTGAGATTCTTGTAAGGTTGTGAGCTATGGATGAAACATCAATTGAAATCATTAGAAAGCTTTTCCCTTTATTGATGGAAATCCTAGAAAGATCACTAAGTTCATCCAAAGACTTCATTGAACATTCTAAAGAAGTTATATTAGCTCAACAGAACAAAATAATCATTAAAATAGGCTAGGTGAGTGATTCACAGTCCTTTAAAATTTTTACAAAATTTTAATTCTGTTATCATACTAATATTTCTTTGAATTATTTGAGATAACACTTCCATACAAATGGTAAACAAGTAAGGAGAAAAGGGGTCCCTTTGCTCTCCTAAAATAATAAGTAGCTTCCCTATTAGCACACCACAAAAGGTGGTAGTTAAGCATCCATGAGATGAAGGAGAAGGGAAAAATAATAGCTTCAAAAGATAAGAGAATGAAGTCCCAATTAACCATTTCAAATTCCTTTTAAATATCTAGCTTGATGACATAGATGTTCCCTGAGCCTTCCAAATGGTAATTTCTCAGCAACTCCTAAGTGAGCAAGATATTATTGATTATGTTCCTTCTTTTTATGGATGCAGCTTAAGTAAGATTAACGAAACATGGTTGAACCTAATTAAGCCTTAAAGGAAACATTTTAAAATTGATCTTATAGAAGGTGGAATAGTGAGAGATACGCTTGAACTCCTCAAGAGATTTTGAGCTTATAGTTTTGGGAATAAGTTATAGATGAGTGTTATTCCATATAGATAACATTATGGAGTTAGATAAAAATTTCAAGATAGCTTCGTAAGTAAAAGTCTTA
Source organism: Erythroxylum reticulatum (assembly GCA_025504915.1). Classification (NCBI taxonomy): domain Eukaryota; kingdom Viridiplantae; phylum Streptophyta; class Magnoliopsida; order Malpighiales; family Erythroxylaceae; genus Erythroxylum; species Erythroxylum reticulatum. Next base: position 26,897,272 of record JANSVA010000003.1, on the reverse strand, counting down.
ATATAATTCCAAGACTTTTGAAAGAATTGAACATTAAATTCATTATTCCACATAGGCTAGCATTAATATTAAAGACCACCCTCTAAATATCATCAATGGTAAATTTTCTACAAAGGAGTTCATAAATTCAATTACATACACAAGATGAATATACATAAGGTAACATGCTTCAACTTTTAAATGCAATCACACCCTTTTATTATTAAGATGTAAATTAAACAAGAGTATTAGAAGCTTGCTTGAAAATTCACTAACCTTCTTATATGAGAGTAAACACCTTATTATGAATACCTTTAGTTACTTAACTCAGTCATTATCTCAAATGGCTACAAATGCTACTTTTTAAATTCAAACTTTTTTTTTAGTACGAAGCCAACATAGTGAAATTATTATGCTTATTTATTCACATTTTCTTTTTAATATAATAAATTTTTTTGAAAGAAATCACAATTGCTTATGAATATTCACATTAAGCATTCATTCTTTAAATTCATAAAGCAGTTACTTATTCATCAACAATACTAACTAGTTATATAAGCATTAACATTTATGAAAACCATCAAATTCATAATGAACTATCTCCAATAGAATTTTTGAATGAAAATAAATTCTTAAAAATTACTTCTTGTTGAGAAAGTCATGAAAAATTTTGAGAAGCTTGAATTACTTATACGGATGGTAGTAGTAGAGGTAGACTCAGAGCTCTCTCTGGACCTGTAATTTACTCCTCTTAGGTTAGTAACTCCTCATTTACTTATGATGGTCCAACTATGAGGGCAAAGTATTGCCCTAGATATCTACCTTAATCTCGACCTTCTATATCGTCCTAAAAATCTACACAGTCATAGGTATAACAATAATAACCATTATTAGTTCTATGTCATCTAATGGTACTACTAATCTTTGCACCATTTGAATGATGACTGAATTACTAGTGATGATCTTGAGGTTAACTTAATTAAGATACCTACAAACCAACTGTAAGAAAAAAAATCCAAAGTACTTTCTATGCCTCTGGCACATATAATGAATCATGGATAGATCCCTCTCACTAACCATACTAGTGCTCTCCCTCCTTGCATAGTGAATACACTAAGAACTTATGCACAAATTATGTTACTAAAAATTTGAACATTGAAGCCTTATATTTGGTGGGATGGAAAGGGTGCATGATATCTATCAACCACCATTAGCTTAGTGAGTTTATGTCTGGCTAATCCTAGTTGAGGGACATCCTACTTAGTATTTCTCTACATGTTTCTTTATTTAAAATATGACATGGACTACAAATTGATTGTAGCTTAGGTTATGTTTCATACCTCTCATCTTAAAATTGACGACAGATGTCTCGTCCTATAATGTCCTCATATCATTAACCTTTAGCATACTTATGAATTCTAGAGTGAGCTCTTAGTAAACTAGATTTCAAAAGTTGAACACATCGAACTACCTATTAAATGATATGTTCTCACACACTCCATCAGCGAGATCCACCTATATTAGTACATTTTAATCAATGAACCTATATGTCTCAAATTTCCTTTTATGGAAGGTCTGGTACTACTTTCATTGTGCTGTCATCTTAAAATGTTGTAACGAGTGATTTAATTATTTCTGAGTGTCTGTAGTAAGTTATGGCTTGACTGTAGGTAGTGGCAGTAATGACATTGTCTACTCTAACCTCTACTGCTTGCGTGTAGTATGTTTCCTTAGGATAGTAATGCAGGATATAGAGGCAATGATGTCCACTTTAGCCGTTTAGTATAGTAATGGTTGCTCAAGTCTTCTGAGTGGTTTAGGTGATCCTTAAGTCCTCACCATAGTATGATAATTGAAAAGTGGCTCATTTTATAACCTTTTGGTCATTTCTTACTGGTGAACATGGGTCTTTTATTGGAGAAATATGAGAGTGAATGTAACAATACGACCTCTATATGATGCCATTTAGGGTTCATATTAAAAAGTAGCAAATTTTATTTCTCTTAGAGGGTTAATATGAGCTAGACACTATGGCATATTTGGATTTGTTTCAACCTAAAAGCTTTTAAAAATTAAGAATACACTAATTCCAAAACTTAATATGAGATTTCAACTAAGATTTAACAAAATAAGATCATGAAAACAATAATGATATAAATAAAATAAACAACTAATAACCTTAAAAACAAAAAAACTAATGTTTAAAAAGAATAAAAATAAAAAAGTGTTGGGTTGCCTATTAGCTCTTCCCTTTTTTCTCAATTTCAACCAGGCAGATTCCTACTTTTGCAATATATACTACCTTAAAGTTCGCCTTTAGTTTTAGTCTTCTTCTTCTCTTAATAGAATTACTAATTTTTGGGCATATTGTATGTTTATCCACGATGGACTTACCTATTCCCATTATTTTTTATAAATTTGTATTTGAGCCCTTTACATTCACTAATTTTCCTCCTATATAACATAAGATACATCTTCTTCAATCACAATAAAGTAAATGTAGTCATTATACTTACCATTGATGGGATTATTAGGCATAAATTTCTTAAACTCCACTTTCTCGTCCCTGAATCTTAGGTTTAACTTCCCTTTATAAAAAACTATTAGGACTTTTGAAGTGGCTAAGAAAGTTCATTCCAAAATTAAAGGTACATTCTTATCCTCATCTATATCCAAGAACACAAATTTTATTACATGGGAATAAGAAACTTACCAATCTTAATAAGCACATCTTCAAGTGTACCTACTAAATGTTAACTACAAAGAAATGGAAGTAAGTCTAAGATTATCACCTCAAGCTTCTTGCAAATAGGTAGAGGCATAAGGCTAACGCTTGCCTTTAGATCATATAGTACATGATCAAAGCTTATGTCATTAATGGTACAAGGTAAAGAAAAGCTATCAGGGTCTTTAAGTTTTGGTGGTGTCCCATTTTGATTTTTAGCTTTTCACTCCTTATTTAAAGTCATAACTTCTTATTCCTTGAGCCTTCTCTTATGGGGTAAAATCTCTTTTAAGAATCTGACATAGAAAGGCATTTGTTTTAAAGAATTAGTAAAAGGAATATTAATGCAATTTTTTTAAAAAAATTAAAAAAATAAATTCCTTATCTAACTTTGCCTTAACCAATCTTTGGAGAAATAATATAGAATAGGCGACTTATAAGGTGTAGGGGGAATGTATTTACGTTTTTCTCCCTCTTCTTTCTTTCTCTCAAACTCATTCTCCTATCTAATAGCTGTATTACTTCATTTGTTTTTCTCACTTTTAATCTTCTCCAACCGAGGGCTTTTAATCATCTTATCACCTCTCAACATCATAGTGTTACTAGAAATTTCAAGTTTACGAAAGCAATTAACCATGTGGTCTAATAGTGGAACTAGAATATTGAGCAGCTTATGCTTTAAGCATCTCATTATAGGTAACAAATGAATCCATATTAAATTTAAGTTTCCTAGTCTCCTATCTGAATTATTCATTTTCTTTAACTTTAGCAGTAAGGCAATTATGTATAGGTTGCTCTCAGTTAAATTTTTTAGTGGGGTTGAATGCTTTAAGTTCAAAATTAGATGGCTATTTATTGTTTTGAGGTAGTGTGCTAAACCTATTTCCATAAGAGAAATTAGGATGACTCTTCCAACTAGGGTTGTAAGTGTCAGAGAATGGGTTGTTATTTTGGTTGGGGTTATTAATGAAGTTAAGTCTATTCCATAAAAGGATCATGTAAAAATTAGTTCCCTAATTGATAATCTATATTTAAGTGTCTTGGGGATCCATATATATATATCACAAACCATATTAGTAGCACCTATAAAATTAACATTATATGAAATGTGGTTGCTCGCTAGTTAAGAGTGTAGGCAGAATGGAGAAGAAAAGAAGAAAAGGAAGTGAAGATGAAAGATTGAATGAAGGTATAAGATTGAAGGGGGGTGGTACACGAAGAATATTGTAAATGAAAGAGAGATTAATGAAATAAGGAATTAAAACACAAGAAGCTTTAATAATAAAGTGAGAAAGAGAGATCTAAAGTCATTTCAGAGAAGCAGTCACTAACAAAGGATAAAGAATTTCATTAAGGGTACCTTATAGTAAGTTTTTTGGCCTTTTAACTATTGTGTTCGTATTTTTAAAGAGGGTTTATGGCTAAATACTTTTTTTAAAATCTAGATTATATGAAATCCTAATAGTTTTTTTATATGTTTTAAATCAACTTCAACAGAGGTTTTTTTATGTTTAATAATTGTAAGTATTGTTTATTATACTTACCATATACAAGTGAAAGTTAAGTTCTAATTTGATTTATATATAGATAACATAACCTGTGCATAAATTGTCATTGGCACATATATTAAGGATTGAATATGAATCTAAACATAGACTTATATGATCTTTCTAGTATCAGGATCACCTCTTTTGTGATTTCAAAAAAGATAATTCCAGAAGAAGTTAATTAGAAAAATATCAGCTGACTCTTTAAGATAAGTGCAATGAGGGGTGACAAATCGTTATCATAGGAGACCTTGCTAGTCTAAACCATAGAATTCCTATAATTAAATAAACATATATAATGAAGTTAGGGAGAAATCTAATTCATATATAAATATATAAATAAGCAAAAATATTATACCTATATGCATTTCAATCGAGATACTAGAGTAGGGCATTAGTTCTTCGATCAAACAGATCAAAGAAATAAGTAGGATGTTCGATCATGTAATATCTATCTTGACAAGAAATTATCGACATAGTAAAATATGTATTACAAGCATAAGGGCTATATATCTCTCTCTTTTCTTATTATTCAATATTCTTGTAGATACCTATAGTAGAGGGTATAAGTTTAGTTTTAGTTCTATCAATCAACAACCAATTTTTATTGTTGGTTAGATAATAGCTTGAGAATTAAATTTGTCAACTCCTTATAGGATCAACCCCTTTTAGCACTTTAATAGTACAAGCGATAAGATACACTTGTCTTTATTGAGTAATATAATAATAAAATACAAAAAATAAACCTCATTAGGAGGGAATTATTAGAACCCTAAGTTCAGGATAGTGGAATCATGCGGGCATTGATGATCCTTGATCAATGTTCGACATGCGGAACAACGGAACAAGGCAAAGATTTGCCAGGAGAAAAGGACAAAAAGGGGCAATGTAAAACGCTGGCATACATTGGTACATGTTGGCGAAAATCTTTGACGAGATGCAAGATTCAGATGTGAGACTAAAAGAAGGCTTGAGATGCACGTCAAGTGGAAGGTTAGTTGGATCATATGCATGATCGGAATATGCGAAAGTTCTAAAGTGACTTAGGAAGTAGATCAAGCATGGTGTAAGTTTTGGGAGAGTTTCAAACTGTGTATGAGTTGACTTGGCTAAGGCTGAGTTCTTGATGGATCAAATACTTAATGTGTGCTGAAATGGATGGACCATGGCTAATAAAGTTGGCACAAGAAAGCATTGGATGGACCAGTATGCTATTGGTTTGGATGACTCATCATTAACAGATAGAGATGAGGAGATCTTGGATGATATGGCAGATAAGATCACAATCAGTAAACATCAGCTTTAAGAGAAAAAGATCAAGTGGAAAGATCATCTGAAGATAGAGGAACTCTTCGTAGATATGGAAATATCATTCCTAGATAGACGTAATCTTTTATATTATTATTGTGATATAACTTAATCCTATTAGATATAGTCCTAATTGGATGGGGATGCCATTCTCTTGGTTAGTGTGATGTAATCTAATAAGGCTAAGATATGATAAGATTATGATCTTAGCTAGTAGAGTTCCATTAGGATTCTAACTTAGTCATCTAGAATTGCCTATAAATTGCTCATTTGAGCCTTGCTTTTCTCAGAAACAGAGAGAGAGAGAGATTGAGAGAGCATCCTTTGTATACTTTGATGGAAGTAATAAAGATTGACATTACTGTATCTCTTTCTTATTCACATTATTGGCATGAATATTTAGTTCTTTCGTAGTTTTCTTGCAAGAGTATAAGAGTGAAACACTACGAGGGTCATGAGGCATTCGAAAACAAGTAGGTTGGTTGACGATCACAAGGAAAGGTTGAATCTTCTTTAAGAGAATTAAGTGAGATTGTCATATAAAGAGGTTGGTGCAACTAGTGAACAAGTTGGTGCTAGAAAGAAACCTTTGTAATAGGAAACATTAGGCATTCAAAGCCTAATATAATTCAATTTTTAAATTCACAATCGAGTTCGGAGTTAAGAAGAAGATTAACTTCAAACTTAAACCTTAGTTTGCATGTCATTATATATTTTATAAATGTAAGCATAATTTTATTACTACGCTTAACTTACAATATATTTAAGCTTGTGAAACCATTTGAAATCTAGTTTGAATAAGTTCAATTAGTAATTTTGAAAATAATTGAAATATGTCTTTGGTGTGGATACACCCAATACATGCATTCGAACTCTAAAATCAACCTACAAAAGCTTTTTATTTAATTAAACTAAATCTAAAATTAATGTTAACTAATAAAATTGTAATGTGCAATTCAAATCTTCACAATAAAGCATAAATAAGAAAATAAAAATAATTTAAATGTCCAATCTTAAAAATGTTAAACCTAATCAATAAAGATGAAGGTGAACATTACAATCATTTTTCTTCCTCTAACTAGGACCTTTTCATGTTCAATCTATTAATCCTTTATTATCTTGTAATTTTCATTAATTTTTTTTGATGTCTTAAATTCGAATCAAATTTAATTAGTTAGATTGAGTTTAAGAGTTGATTTAAATTATCATACAAATAATATTTAATTAGTTTACGTTTGATTTTTATATTGTGTGGGCTTTATTATTTTTTAATAAAAGCCAAAGAAAATAAGTTTTTTATAAAATTAAAATTTAAATATTTTCAAGAATTTTAAAAAATAATGTTTTTTTTTTATTTTGAAATACAGAAAAGTCTATATTTTTTTGTTCTTATTAAAATTTTAATTGCAAACTTAAAAGTATTTTGATAAAATTTTTAACACACGTCTAACTATTCGAATATCAAAGAAACTTAACTTTTTAACACACGTCTAACTATTCGAATATCAAAGAAACTTAACGTATTGTCGCGATTCTCAATCTTAAATCATAAAAAACAAAGTCTAGGTTTTTGGTTTTGAGATAAATAATGTCAGCAGCCTTGCATTTGCATGCTACAGTGAGACCAAGCAAAACCAATTTAACATTACCAACAGCAAACCCCTCTCACCGTTTCTCTCGGCCGCCACCCCATCCTCATACCGACTTTTGTTTCTCACTCTCCCTAAAACCCATTATCTTCCGAATCTTTGTTAGTCTCATTCTCTCCTTGGAAATGGCAGCTCTTACTCACCCCCACCAGCAACCACATTTCACTCTCAAAACCTCCCTTAAACCCACACCCAAATTCACCTCCGCTTCCCGAATTCGCATGTCATTTAACAAAACCGCCCCCTCAATCGCCGTTGTTGGCGTCACCGGTGCAGTAGGCCAAGAGTTTCTTTCTGTCCTCTCCGATCGCGACTTCCCATATCGTTCCATTAAAATGCTCGCCTCCCAACGTTCTGCGGGCAAGAAGCTGACTTTCGAAGGCAGGGACTACACAGTTGAAGAACTTACGGTGGAGAGCTTCGAAGGTATCGATATCGCGCTGTTTAGCGCCGGTGGGTCGATTAGTAAGCAGTTTGGTCCAGTGGCTGTCGATAAGGGCGCCATCGTGGTGGATAACAGTTCTGCATTTAGAATGTCTGAAGGTGTACCTTTGGTGATTCCGGAGGTGAATCCAGAGGCTATGGAAGGGATTAAAGCTGGAATAGGAAAGGGTGCTTTGATCGCGAATCCAAATTGCTCTACTATTATTTGTTTGGTGGCTGCCACTCCATTGCATCGGTATGCTAAGGTAGTTTTGAATGGATTGGTCGGTTTTATGTTCAGCTGGATCCTTGAGGTTTTTTGTTTTCAAGTTATTGTTATGGCAAATGATACATCACACATTTTAACATTTTAACAAGCAAGGACCTTCAGTCATCAATGATATGAAAATAGTTGATGCCTTGTGGTGAGGTCATCAATGAATGCTCCTTGATAAGCCAATCCGTATTATTTAAGATGGTTTCAGCTATTTTAACCAGAATTGTTGATGTTGCAGGTAAAACGCATGGTCGTTAGTACATATCAGGCTGCCAGTGGTGCCGGAGCTGCTGCAATGGAAGAACTTGAGTTACAAACTCGCGAGGTTTTAAGTTATCTGTATATCTTTTTGTATGTTGAGAGTACAATGTGAAGTATTTGTACTTATGGGAACAGAAGCTGATACTTTTGTTATGTATTTACCCACTAATTAGGTCTTGGAAGGAAAATCACCCACCTGTAATATCTTTAAGCAACAGGTTTATCTGTGTCCCAGAATCTCCTTCACCCTCATTGAATATTTTGTGCTCGTAAGTTTTCTGTAACTAATATCAGCTTTTAACTGCAGTATGCTTTCAATTTATTTTCTCACAATGCTCCCATTCTATCAAACGGGTACAATGAAGAGGAAATGAAAATGGTGAAAGAAACCAGAAAAATCTGGGTAAGTTTTGAACATGCAGGTTTACTTAAGCTTTGTTCCTCGATCCTTTGTGCATGTCATGGAACTATGATCTAATAAAATATGCTCCTTTCCCAGAATGATGATACTGTTAAAGTGACTGCAACATGCATAAGAGTTCCTGTTATGCGTGCTCATGCCGAAAGCATTAATCTTCAATTTGAGAAGCCACTTGATGAGGTAAATAATGCTACAAGTACCAAGTAAACTTTCCCTCTTGTATTCTGGTTCCTTATGAGTATGCTAATGCTCGATCAAGATTCCAATGAAGCATTTAGGAAGCTTCTTTGGTTGAGTTGCTGCCAATTATTTCATTATCCTATAATCTCTATTATTCATTTTTTTCCTGGAAAGTAAGATAAGGTTTCATTCAGTAATTATGTTGAAGCCATAAATTTAACCTTTTGTGTATACTTTAGAATCTACAATTTTTTTTTCATGCCATATCATGAATATTTGTTTCATTCTTCCCAAAACAGAAGGCTTCTCAACTGTGCAACTGTACCATCTTCACTTATGGATCTCAATTATCACATTTTGCCATTAATTGGACTTGATATGTCATTTTTCCTCAGTTTTTCCATTTTTTTTTTTTGGGGTGAGTTCCTTGTTGGCATACCATTTAATTTATTTAAGGTAAACTGCCTTCGACCATAGTATTTGCAATTCGGCTACACATTATGTCATAATAAATGGGCATAAATGTAAGTTACAAGAGGAAAATAGAGAAAGAAAAGGAGAATGCCCATTGCAAAAATTTGTCAATGGTTGTCCCTCCGATTATTTAAATTCATTAAAATTCCAAGTTTCCACCTGACTTTATGCTCTCTATTGTTAGAAAGCTTACACCCATTTAAAAAATGGTCTTCATAGCATAGACTTGTGAAACGTCAAAACATTTAACACTTCACATGAAATGTTTCAGGTGTAGATTGCTGAGTATGTTATTGAGAGTTTGGCCTGTGAAATAGATAAACAGAATGTAGTTGTGGAAAGACTTTATAACCTGATTGGGGTTCACATAGTTTGCTTCCTAAGTTGTCATCAATTACTGCTAACTTCAATGCGGTGTGGTGCATGGTCGTAATGTCCAATTCAAATTTTTTTGATATGGTAGTTTTGTTGGTCAACCTTTTTGGTTTACTTGACCACTTGTACGTATCTGATTATTCTGATTAACATAACGTCAAAGGATATGAGATGAGTTATTAGAAGTGAATCTGCGCTTGCCAATACTTGCAATAATGTACTCTTTTTATTTTACTGGTGTATCGTGGGGACATATACAAAATCATTTTCCTTCTCAAGATTTCAACTTGTCAATTAACAAAATTCTGGTGTTTCGGATGAATATTTGTCATAGACGATGGTGATGTTTGTCAATTATTATTTTCCCTTGCATATAGTCTCAGAAATATGGAATCCTTATGTTTCAAAAAAAAAAAGGAATTATGGAATAGTTTTCTTTTTCCTCAAGCAAGTTGTCGTTTTATAGAAGAATGTTTGACTATTGCCTGTCTTCCTGAAAATTAATTAATCATTCCTTTCATTAACTGGTTCCTTGTTTTCCAGGACTCAGCAAAGGAAATTTTGAAGAATGCTCCTGGACTTGTGATTATTGATGATCGAGCATCCAATCACTTCCCTACCCCATTAGAGGTGTCAAACAAAGATGATGTTGCAGTTGGGAGGATCCGCCAAGATGTTTCTCAAGACAGGAATCACGGGTAAAGCCCATATTTTGTTTAAATAGTATGTATATTCTTCTCATATTTTCTCCCATTCCAAAGCTTGCTACTAATTTTGTGACTCCAAGCAGGTTGGATATCTTTGTATGCGGTGATCAAATACGGAAGGGAGCTGCTCTAAATGCCATTCAAATAGCTGAAATGTTGCTATAATCTTCTCTCAGTTCTGGTGTGAGAATCATCTTTTCCCAGTAATTGGTTAATATGACAAAATATGCCATTTCAGTTCATCGGTATTCCTATTATTCTGATGCCGGCATTCATTTTGGAATAGGGATTGGCGAAATATACTTTTTACCAGTTTTAGTCGTTTTAGTTGGTAGGCTTGTTTAAGCTTAATGTAGTTGGATTGCTGCAAGTTGATGTGAGCATAATTTGTTAAAATAATTTTGTACCTTGGATGGTCCCATAGGATCTAGAAATTGTACAATATTAGTCATGTTTACCTTAGTACTTGAGAAAACATATACTGTCGTGTTGTCATACTGTCATGTTTGTCAGATTCTCACTGGAGCTATTAAACAAAGTTGGGATATTGTTTAGAGATTAGGAGTTATTGTCGGGAAGTATTGTAAATATTAACTCGATGTTTATTCAGTTTTCAAGTCAACCTATGTTCCACGACTTTCAATCTTCAAGATTCTAGCCACTGAGAGCAAGATTAAGCAATTCAATTTATTTCTTGTTAATCCGGACTAGATCCAGAGTACTGAGAGATGTTCTCCCTTTTCTCGGAAAAAAGAATGGCTTTTCCTTTTATCCAGAAATGGGCTAGCTACAACTAGAAATGTAGAGGGTTGGAAGGTGTAATGTTAAGTGAAGACGACTTTATCATCTTGAAAATCTTCGTAAGGGTTCATAAAGGAACAAGTATAGAAAATTGATTCTGGACCCTACCATATACAAGGACAATCAATCTTCATCAATAAGTGATGTACTGGTGTGAATTGACAAGAAGTTGTCAAAGACCATCCTTATCTAGGCTAATTTTCACATATTTCTCTTGGAGTGTTGGTCTGCAGAAAGACTTAAGTCAACTAATAAGTTTGGATGAGAACGTGGCCAAATTTAGGAGGATTAGATTTGTCCACATTTGCATTGATACAAATCCAAGGTTCTTTTAGAGGCTATAATAATGTTAGAGCCCTTGTTTAAGATCTCATAAAAGTTACATATATGTGGAAACTTACAAGGAAGGAGAATTATTTAATCTCACAGACAATTGATACTCCATAAAAAGAGGTTGCGAACTTGAGCCATTCAGAGTTGAAGAGAAAAAGAAAAAGAAATCCATGTGGATAGAGGAAATAGACCTGAAGGGCAATTAGAACAAGGTCTGGCCAATATAGGTGGGATGTCAGAGGAAATAGACACAGATGAAGGCTCCTTTATCCCAGATGATCCAGGACCAAGCAAAGCCAAGTTTGGTAGGAAATCTAAGAAGAAAAAGCAAGGTAAAATCTCTCTCTAATGGATATTAGTTTGGAATGTTAGAAGCCTGAATAGTCATAATAAATAGTTGCCAATTAAGGATATTTTATGCCTTAAAAAAAAATTCCATTTTGTTGGTCTTGTGGAGACCAAAATAAAGAAGGATCACATCTGAAAATGCCTGTGGTTTATCAACAAAGATTGGACTATACTCAGTAACTACGATTTCCACTTTAATGGTCACGTTACTTTCACTTTTAACTGTCATTGCTTCTCTTAAACCCTTGGTTCTATACTAACCAACTCCTTCATTGCAGGCTTATAAGAACTTCTGATCAATCTAGTGTAAAGAACACTACTATTTATGCTTCCAGTTGGGAATTCCAGGGGCACACATTATGGAGTAACTTGAGGAACCTAGGAGCAAATATTTCCTCCCCCATGGACTCTAGGAGGTGACTTTAATTGTGTTGTCTGCTAGAGAAGTGGTAGGGAACAATAAAAGTTCCAAATTAAAATGTGATGAACTACAGACACTAACCAAGAACCTCAGATTGACTAATCTGATGTACATTGGCAACATTCACATATGGAGTAATAATCAAACTAAAGATTGGTTCATGCAGAAGATACATGATCGAAGCTTGGTGAATTCTCCTTGGCTATCCATACTTCCACAAAATAATGCAAACTTTGGAAGCCCCATCATCTTTGATCACTCAATTGTCTACATATTTGTTAGAAATTGCACAAATAGAGGAAACCCCCATTTTGGTTGTACGATACACTCATCAGTAATCCAGGGTTCAAAGGTGATCTTTTGAGAGGTCTTGTAGTTGGTCAGACAGGATCACGGGCATATAAATGCTCACAATGCTTAAAGGCAATTAAAGTTCAGCTGATAAAAATACGAAGGGGACATATTGATCCAATGCATCTTGTTAAAAGTAAGTCCTTAGATTCCTTTATTGATTGTTAGGAGAGACTTGCACTTAACCTTGAGAACCCAAACCATAAACAACAAGAATCATGAATGATATAAAAGTACATGGAGTCACTAAGAAACATTGATTCCCAGTTGAAGCAAAAGTTTAGGATGCTATGATTAAAGGAAGGGTATAGAAACACTAAGTATTACTGCAATTCTATACAGTCCCGAAGGATGAAGACAAGATCATCTGTCTCCAATACAGGGGTGGAAACATTGCTCAAAAACAAGAGGAATTGAAGGACATGACTTACACCCGCTTTAAGAACCTTTTGGGCACTTCCAGCTCTACTACTCGACTTTTTGAAGGGATAACTAATAGTCTTGAGGGATTAATACTTGCACACGTGCATTTTGACTTGTGAAACAAGGTCAAAGGTGAGGAAATTAGGAACAGTCTATTCTCATTTAACACAGATAAATCCCCTGGTCCAGATGACTTTAATGCCAAATTCCTTCGATAAACCTATGACTTGATAGGGGAATGATAACCAAAAGAAGTTGAGGAATTTTTTTTAAAGTGATAGGCTATTAATTGAACTAAACAAAACCTATATTGGCTTGATCCCCAAAACTCCTACTATAAAGTATTTTAATGAGTATCGACCTATTACATGTTACAATGTCAAATACAAAATTATTTCAAAGGTGATAGTTAATAGGATGAAGAAACATTTGAAGGAAATAATCAGGCCTACTCAAAGTGCCTTCATCTATAAAAGATCCACTAGGGATAACATACTTGCGTCATAGGAATTTTTTAGAAGTTATTGTAGCAACAAATCCATCAAAAGCTATTCTTTCAAGATAGGCTTTGCTAAAGGATTTGATTTCCTCAACCGGTGTTTGATCATAGACACATTACATGCTATGGGATTTCCTAACCTATTTGTTCAATGAATCAAGCTTGCATTACCACAATCTCCTACTCAATTATCATTAATGGTGAACCTACTAGGATATTCAAATCAACTTAAGGCCTAAGATAGGGGGATCCTTTGTTTTTTCTTGTTTTCCATCAACATGAAGTTTTACACCAAAATGAAAAGTTCAAGAATCTCAAAGGAACCAACTTCAAATTCCATTACAGATGCTCTAAACAAAAGATCTCTTAACTTTTTTTTTTTTTTACAGATTTAATTTTGCTTTGTGGAGCTTCTCCAACTTCCATCTATCTACTTATATCCACTATAGAATCTTTTAAACTCCTTTCTGGGTTAAGCTATAACCCAAGTAAGTTCTTCTGCATCACTTCAGTTGGTGCAGACCCCTAAATATATAACTTAATCATCTTAATAGGAATCACCGTAGCCTCTGTTACTTTCAAGTGTTTAGGTGTACCAATCATTAACAAAAACCAATCTTCTCAAGATTGCTTTTCGCCCTTCAATAGAAAAAATCAATATTTGGTGCAATATATTCCTAAGTTATTGGGGAATGTTATAACTCTTAATTTCTGTTTTAAACAACTTAGCTACTCATTGGTGCTCACACATGGCTCTTCTTGAGGGGATAATGAAAGAAATAGACGAGAAGCTAACGGATTTTCTATGGAGTGGTATTAATAGCTGCAATAAGCTCCTCAAGATGAAATTGTCCTTAGTCTTTTAACCCAAGTAATTTCGGTAGGAATCACATCTTAAAATTCCTGAGCAAAGAACTACTAGCTAAACGGCTTTAGAAATTATGCAATGAATAGGATGATATTTTAGTCAAATGGACATACCTATATCACTTTAAAGAGGAGAGCATTTGGCTGTTTTCAATAAACTCCAAGATGTCACGGACTCTGCAATAAATCCTGTATACAAGAAGATCAGATGCAACCTTTAATTAGGCATAAGATTGGCAATAGAAAAGGAACTTTCTCTTAATTTGACCGATGGCATGAACTAGGTCCTTTATACAAACCCATAAACTTCAATTCTCTAAGAACACTTATTTCACTAAAGATAAATGTTCATGAACTAATTCAGGACAACGTTTGGATATGGCCTTTTCATTTTAGTATAGGAACTATTGCAATCCTCAGTAGTATGCCTAGCTACCAGCTGACCTTTTCACTCTAATAGAGGAGCTAGTGAAATCCTCAGTAGTATGCCTAGCTACCAACTGGATACTTTATAATAACTGCAAGAAGTTGAGACCTTTTAGTATTTTCTTTCTTGTAGATGGATTGCTTCTATTCTTAAGCTAATGAAAATCTATTTACACTTTCATATATGCCTTACACACATTCAAGGAGCTCCCTAGTCTCTCCATCAACAGAGAGAAAAGCCCCCTGTTTATATCCACAAGAGCCAAACATCTTACTAGGTGGTTATCGTCTATCACTGGCCTCCATCTTAGAGAGTCTCCTTTTACCTATGTTAGGTTGCTTATCTCCGTTAGAAGAATCACCTATAAGGATAAGAGAAGATTCAGAAAATAATTAGAAATTAGTGCAACAAGTGTCTCTCTTTTGCAGGTAAGTTGCAACTCATTAATTCGATCATCAATTCTTTAAATACCTACTAGTGATCTCTTATTTTTCTATATAAAGGTTTAATCAAAACAACTAAGAAGATGATGAGAAGATTCATATGGTCGAGTGACTTAACTAAGAATATTATGGTTAAGGTTAAGTGTTCTAAAGTTTGAATGCCAAAGGATGAAGGGGTTCTTGTTATTCTTCCAATATTCTTAATTAATAAAGTTTTTATAGCTAAAAAAATTTAGACAATCTTATCAAATAAAGAGGAGTTATACGTTAGTTAGATTCATATTTACTTCTTGAAAGATCAAAGCTTCTAGGAGGTCAATATTAAACCCATAACTTCATGGTTTATGTCACAATTACTCAAGCCGAGGGAACATCTCGAATAATATATTAAATGCAAATTTAGAAATGACATGAGTGCTTCTCTATGGTTTGATAATTGGAGTAAGTTTGGTTTATTAAATAGGACCTCTTTAATGCCAAGGTTAAAGCACCTCTTTCCTAAAAGTTCTAAGTTCTAAGCTAAATCCATGGAGGGTGATGAGTGGTTTTGTAGTTATACTGGCTCATCCTTGATTCTGGAAAATATCCCAAACTACATGCCAAACCTTAGACAAGTTGACTCCTTTCCATGGTTAAAACACTCCTTAAGCCAATGCAATAGCTCTTTGTGCAATAAAATCTTTGCACTTAACATAAAAAAAGTAGCATGGTATGTTACAATATGGTTTAAGCAAGCACTCCTTAAAGTTTATTTCCTAATTTGGCTATTAAAGAAGCAAAACTAGTAATAATCGATAGATGGTGACTCATTAATGCCTATAGACTTTGTAAAACTTAACTAGAAACATTGCTTCATCTATTCTTCTCTTATGATTATTTTACAGGCATCTAGAACATCATTCAACTTCTCAGCAGGCTTAAAGAAACCATAATAAATTTGTAACATCCCGTCCCCATATTAAGGGTTAGAATCTCGATTTTAATAATAGAGTAGAAAGACTAGAAATAAAATTTAAGTGTTAGATTTAGTAAAGGAAAATAGGTTGGAGAAGTTTATTGAGAATATTTTAGTATGAGAGTTTTAGATAGTGTAGTAGAAAGTTATGGTGTTTATAAGAGGAAGATGTTCAGGAGCACAGATGTATTGTCTGTGATGACGTCATTTCGTCTGTGAGGATGCATCGTTTGTAAAGATGCATCATCTGTAAAGATGTATCGTCTGTGATGACGTCATTTATCTTAAAAGTTGTATCATCCGTAAAGACGCTTTGTCTTAAGAGTAGTATCTTCTTAGGTTGACTTTTGTTTCGTCTTAAGTTGATCATCTGAATCGTCTATTCTTCCCATTTTTCTGCTTTTGCATTCATCTGCTTAGTCATTCGTCTGCTTTTCCATTCGTTTACTTTTTGGCTTCATCTGTTTATTGCATTCGTCTGCTTCTTGCTTCGTCTGCTTTGCTTCGTCTTCTTTGTTTCATCTGCTTTGCTTCCTCTGCTTTGTTTCGTCTCCTTTGTTTCATCTGCTTTGCTTCGTCTGCTTTGTTTTGTCTGCTCTGCTTCGTATGTTTCGTTTCATCTGCTTTTTGATTGTTTCGTCTAATCCTATCGTCTGACCCTTCAGACAATTGAATTTGTCTTCAAGGTCTTCATGAAAGTTGTAGATCTTGAAGCCCTCTTTCAGATAATCCAAAGAAAACTTTGATTCAACATCTGTAGAGAGAGTTATGCCATTTTTCCCGAGATAAGTTCAATATGTTTGAGAATAAAACCTTTGTTTGATTCTTTCGACCGTAACCTTGTTATCCGACTTCCAAATGAAGTGATTCTTGAACCGATAGTTTTTTTAACACATTCTGTCTCTCCATAGAAATCATAGCTTTTGGTTTTGACTCGAAAAAGATTAATCTAATAAAAGTAAGGGTATCAGATGGAAGAGTATGAACTAGATATTTTACTGAACATATTCCTGTATTTTGATGATATCTGGATCTATAGGATTCCAGATGAGATGATTTGATTTGGAGTAAACTAGAGACATAAGACATAGGGGAATATGTTTTAGAAGAAAGTGTTGCAAAATGATTTCAGTGTCGGTGTCAAGAAGAACATGTATAGTTGACCCGAATTGATGTGTTGTGAAAAAATCTGAAAGTGAGTAAGAGGTTATGACTTGTGATTGCAGTGGAATTACTGAGTCATAAACTTAAGTATAAATTATACTTAAGTAAGTTTTAGTAAAG
>JANSVA010000003.1:26869026-26879694 GCA_025504915.1 Erythroxylum reticulatum | reverse complement strand
TTGGTTACTTAATTTACTTTTCTTGCTATTTATGTTAAGAATTGGCCTTTCTAGATCTAACTCATACAAACCATTTGCAAACAATCCAGATCTATAATAAACATCATCTTTATAAAAAGAATAACTGTTATTCTTAATAATAAAGACAAATCCATTAAAATCTAAATGAGAAATAGAAATGATGTTTCTTGTCATAACAAGAACATAATAACAATTATCAAGTTCTAATATAAGGCCAGAAGGCAAAGCTAAACTACAAGTCCCTATAGCTAATGTAACAACTCTTACTTCATTGCCAACTTGCAGGTCCACTTCGCCTTTTCTCAATGATTTACTCCTTATTAACATCTGCATGTTATTACACAAGTGAGAATCACAACCAGAATTTAATACCCAACAATGTGGAATAGAAGTAGAAAGATTGATTTCAATCGTAAACATACCTGAAGAACCAACTTCCTTAAGCCTTTTATATTTCAGGCTAGCAAGATAAGAGGGGCAATTCCTCTTCCAATGTCCTTTGAGCCTGCAATTAAAACAAATGCCCTTGTCATTGCTTTTCTTCTTGACACCTCCTTTGGCTTTTACTACATTAGTAGAAGCCTTCTGTTTCTTGTTCTTATTCTTCTTAAAGCCCTTTTTCTTGCTTTTAGAAGAACTAACAAGAAGTACAAAATTAGGTTCCTTCTTAAGGCACCCTTCTGCAATCTTAAGCATGTTCAATAGTTCAGGAAGTGTCATGTCCTTCTGATTCATCTTGAAGTTCATGAAGAACTGTGAAAAGATCAAACTCAGTGACTGCAGCACCAAATCAATGCTTAACTCATGGTTGATGACAAAACCTAATCCAGCCAATTTTTTAATATACCCAATCATCTTTAGCATATGAGTGTTGATTGAAGATCCTTCTGTCATCTTACATTGAAATAGTGCCTTGGAGATTTGATATCTCCCCACCCTACTTTGTGCACCAAATAACTACTTAAGATGCAGTATAATAGTAGGTGCATCCATATTCTCGTGCTACCTCTGAAGTTCATGAGACATGCAAGCTAACATCACACATGTAGCTTATTCAACGTCATTAATATAATGCTAATATTTCTCCCATTCTTCATTAGTAGCATCTGAACAAGGGTCAGATGGAGCAGGAGTATCAAGAACATACAACTTCTTCTCTTGCCTAAGAACTATTCTTAGATTTTGCAGCTAGTCCGAATAATTGGGTCTAATCAGCTTGTTAGCATCCAAAATGCTCCTCAAAGTCAGGTTTGTACTCATCTTCAAATTTAATAATCAGGAAAACATAAAAGGAGCATAAACTAATTTATATCCAAAAATCAAATAAAATAAGGACTTTTAAAATATTTGATTACTCCTACTATTTTGTATAAAATAATAGCCGTCACTATTATATTGAAAAATTATCAAATAATTTCTTAGTAGGCTAGGATCCTATTTAAAATTAATTGATCTTGAGTTTACTCAACAAACCAACTAAGATAAATTAGGTAGAAAACAACTTTTCAATCACATCTCATGTGACTCCTAGTACTGTTAGGTGAGAACTTTTGCCAAAATATATCAAATATATTATTCCTAACCCTGTCTCTAAATTTATATGATCATGAGTTTACTCTTCCAAATTATACAATTTAGTTAAGTAGAATCCATTAATTTCAGATAAAACATATTCGGGTTAAAAGAATCTTGAGTTTACTCAACAAGTCTTACAATAAACAGAACTTTGGTTTTATTATCAAACAATGGAAAACATCTATTACGTTCATAACGTATACTTAATATTTAATTGAGGGATTTAAATTTTCAAAAAAATATCCAGTCTCATAAAAAATATAATCTCATTATATTTATAACTTCAAACATAATCCAATTATGAAAGAAATTATTTACAACTTTGGCTTGATTCTAATTGCTGACTTGATAATAAATTTAATTTAATAATTCAACTCTTGAAAAATTAAATCAAATTCTAAAACCTTTCCTAATAAATATTTCTTTAAAACAACTTTCAAAAATAATAAAATACTTTTCAATTTTATTAGGAGTGGAAACTAATTTAATCTCTATTAATTTAATAAAAGAAAAATTAGGGTTTTAAATCACTTTTAAAACACATAAAAGATTGGGTGGGAAGTGTTTGGCGCGTGCATTGCACGTGCCAGATGATAACATGCGTGGGGCGTGCGTTGTAAGCCCCCATGCGATCAACGAGTGCACACGCTAATCACGTTTGCAAAAGGCATTCTTTGAAATGATGGGCACGTGTCCCACACGTGCCCTTCGTCTTCTCCACAAAGCCTCACCCTCTTCTGGAAACATCCCACGTCGTCCGACTCTTCGAACAGCCACCCACGTCGCTCGAACAACTGCCTTATCTGCAAGTGCTCTTTCCACGTTCCATGAACCGCTACCACCTCGCAATAACCACAACACCTCGTTTGTTGCAGCCTCAACCGTCGGGTCTCCAACTAACGGTTCCCTAATCACCGCCGCCGTCTACTACGTCTGTCATCACCCATCGGCCTTGCGTCGCCTGTGGCATCACTGGAGACGTCAACCAGAGGCATTGTGCGATGCCCATCTATGACATCGCATATGATGGGTCGCCTGCAATCGCGATTTGTTGCACAATGGTGATGCTTCGCCTGCCGGGTGTCGCAATTCGTCACCCGCAACACCACACACCGGGTGTCGCAATATGTTCAGCGATGGTGATGTGATGCATTCCCTTTGACAGATGTAGGCAACACCATCGATGGCATCGCCGACGTTGTAAACTTCTTCAGTATTACAAAGTTGCAAACCCAGAACTCACAAAGGCAAAAAATTGAGCATATGATTCAATATTAAACACAAGAAATCACAGAAGCCAAACATCGCAAATTAGGGTTAGGGAAGAAATTAGGGATTTCAATAAATAAACCCTAGACACTTGATTTCCAGATCTAAATGCATAAAACTAGAATCACATACACAGAGTCAAAGCATGGCTTCAGATAAGCACATAAACTCATTCATGCTTTTGTTGATTTTAGGGTTCAAAATACATAACGTGTATAATCAGAAAACATATACAATCGATGAATAGAAACAAACAAGCAGGAAACAATTTCCAGTCTAGCTTCGGGGAAACAATTTCAAAACTTTAACAAAACAGTCACCGAAGTTTTTTGTCTTTTCCAAAACATTAACACCAAATCAACAAGAATAATCAAGCCTCTAATCCAAGATTAACAATTAAAGGAGGCTCTGATACCACTGTTAGAATCCAACCGAGATCGAATCATGGACGTAGCAGAAAATAAAAATTGTTTACGGATTTTGAGCAGATCTTGATAATTGATTAAACTTGAATAAAACAAAATTCGATTTAGAAATCATACCTTGTTTGCTTTCCGAAGAAAAACTTTGAATCTTATCTCTAAGTGATCAATCACGAGCTTCCCACTTGTCTAGCCTCTGATGGTATCGATAAAGCAATTTCCAAACTGCCTTTGGAGGAAGAAGATAAAAAGTGATAGGTTTTATAAAGCTATTAAAAGTATCTAATTATAATTAGAATCAAATTCTAATTCCAATTAATTTAATTTTAATAAAATAAAATATCTCATGTTTGATTCCCAAAATTTCTCAAACTTTATAATTAAGTCCGACTTAATTAAATTAATTTTTCTTTCACAAATTGCTCTTTGATGTGTGACCTATTAGGTTCCTAATAAGTTGGTAATGATTATAAATTATAATTCTAATTCACAATTAGAATTAGATAAATGAAAACTCCTTTTAATTTATCTTTAATTCTCTAATTAAAAAATTCATAATTATAAATCATAATTGATGTCTAGCAACATGTCATGATTGCTCAAATATTAGGAATGTCAAAGTGATTGACTTAACCTGTCCATGCATGGCTATAATGTATAATTTAATTCTTTCGTCGTCCAATATTCTAATTGGATATAGTATGGATATAGTGTCTACTCTTATCATCCAATTATGTTTGTTCTTGCTAATTAGTAATTGATTTATAATTGAAATTTGAAAACTCTTTTTCAAATATCAATTCACTCTGGCCAGAGAATTTCATAAATCATTACCAATCAAGAATAGTAGAATATTCTCTCTAATTACTTTAGAGTGACGAATCCTTTATCAACTTACTCAACTATCTACATATGTTTCATGATGTATTCAATTACGACCGACAAAATTATCCTGGGATGATTCATAAGTGGCATCAAAACACAATAATTCCCACATTAGATACCTTGACAATCTCAAGTCTGAGGATTAATTATACAATCATCAGACACATAAGTAATATTCCATTCGAAATTCTCATAATCGGGTCAGTTCAATGACTTATTCTCTAATAATCACCCACATATTAGTTTAAGTATCTCTACACTTTAATTAATGAGATCAATTACTTTCTTCATAAGAAAGAAACATAATGTTTGCTAGTTTTATCGTTTCAACAATATCCAGTCTTAATGAAACTACAACTAGGAACATTTAGGAATAACACATAAGTTGTAAATTGAATCTCATAATTATGATCTCATCATAATTTCAATTACACAGTAATTATTCCAAGGATTTTATCATTATGAATAATAATTAAATAATTAAAAAATATATAAAGATAAAGAATGTCTTTAATTAATTAATAATAATGTCATAAAAATATTTACAACCAAAATAAATTGGCTGCAAGGGCATAAACTAACAGATGGTTGGTGATAGGGAGCCAATAATTGCATTAAGGATCAACTGATCCTGACGGGTCCAGAGAGTATAACTGGGGGTTGGTCTAGTGTGGAGCCATCAACATAGCCAAGCAGGTCGTAACCAATAAATAGGGTTTGGAACTGGAGTTTCCAGGAGAGATAATTGGTGGAAGTGAGTTTGAGAGGAGTTTGTACAGCAACATTAATAGCGATGAGTGTTTGATTTGGTTTATTGGTATGAAGAATAATTGGACTAGTGTTTTTGGTGTCCATGGAACGAAGAGCTGAGATGATAGATTAAAGGAAAGGAGAAAACGAATTGGCTAAAGCTCTGATACCATGACAGATTAAAGCTCAGTTTGTTCTATTGACATTCATAGTAGTTATATATAAGAATAAGATAGCAACTCTTTTGCTATAATCCTAAACTATCGGATAGTTGGAAAAATAATTCCTGAAACTATAGGATATCAAGTTTCAATGAGATCTGATTTTGAACAGGTCTATGGCTATTACAGGTTGTTTTTGTAGAGATATATATGTGAGATGACTAATAAATATAGAGTAAGCTAATCACTAATTTCATTAATTGCATCCTTCCCATAAAGAGCAAGGTCTTGTTGTACCAATTATTCATCTTATTTTATATCTTTTTAATTATCTGAAGGCATCTATTGAAACACAATTTCCTTATTAAGATTGATAAGCCTATATGAAAAGAGGGGCTTCAATTAGGAGACCTTATATGGAGGAGCTAAGCTGCAATATATTGTGTACTTATTGATACTATTATATGACTTTTACTATGCTAATTCTTTGAAAGAATTGAGAAAAAGCCATGAAAACAATTACATATTTGTTATGGTTTTTTTTAGAATAAGAACAGATCATTGGCAAAAGATAATCTAAAAACTCCATTTTCTTACATTTTGAGTGAAACTTAAAGTTGGGGACTTGGTTGATGTTTTATTTCGCTAGTTTGTTTAAAGCTCTCATGCATAAAATGAAGAGATAAAAGGAAATGAGGTCACCTTACCTAAATTCTTGTTCATCCTTAAACATTTTAGTGAATTCTATATTGATATGTGCACTATAGGAATAGTTGCGTCTATTGTCTTATCTAACTTATGGAGATTTTAGGTAATCTAAACACTTATAGAAGGTTTTAAACAAAATCCCATCTAATTGAATTAAAAGCTTTATAAAATTCAACTATAATAGCATAATTCCTTCGTGGGTTCTATATCCCATACCTATGGAATAAGTTTGTGTAACAAGTATATTTTCACTAATCAATTGATCTTTTGAGAAAGCACTATAAAATAATTAATTATTGACTTTAATACTTTCTTCAACTTCATTTTCAATAATTTAGAGATGATTTTTTATAAAGTATTGCAACATTATATTAGTTTACAGTGATTTAAGGAACTAGGATTAGAGCTTTTTAGTATTAAGAATAAGAAATTTTTGTTAACCTATTTTAGCATTTGGCCCTTATCAATTAATTCAAAGATAGTAGAGGTTACCATATACTTAATCTATGGCCAATACTATTGAAAAAAATCCATTAGGTCTATTAGGGTTTATGACCTTATCTAAATTTAGTGAGAATATTATGTTATTAACATTGTGGTCATTGAAGGAGCATCTTAAAAGATCTTTGTTAGGTTCAGATATTTATTCTTTGATGAAGGAGCCTAATAAAACAACTAAAGAATAACTAGTAGTAGAGGTACTTAATGAATTTGTAAAGAATCAATATGCCATAAGCTTAAGTTCATCTTGAAATAGAGCAGCCTAACCATTATGATTGAAAAGAGAGCACTTTCTATTAGTGTTCCTCCATTTTGTCTTATGAAAAAAAATTATATTTTTATCTCCTTCCTTGAGTCGTTTAACTTAAGTTCTTTGTTAGTTTATTCCATACACCCAATTGATTGGTTATAATTTAGTGAAATAATTATTTAAAGGCATTATTTACCTTATACATATGAGATATATGATAAAGTCCATGGGGTAAATATACAATTCAAATGAAATTATGATAAGATCATAACTATGAGATTCATATTATATTTATGTATTATGTATAAATTGGAGCTAATTATCATTCTATTAAGACTAGATATTAATAGAACATAAAAAGACTAGCACATGCCATCTTTCTTCTTTAAGAAGTAACTAGTTAATCTTGTAAAATTAAGTACGAAGATACTTAAACAAACACGTGGGTGTCTATGAAATAAAAAAATTCACTTACTTACCCCATATGAGAATTTAATTTAGAACATTATTTGTATGTATATGAAAATTCTCAATGTGATGATTGATTAAGTGGTCATTTGACTTAAGATCCTTAAAGTATCTTATATAAGTATTGTTATATTTTGATACTATTTGTAACCTATTCTAATTAAGGGTAGCTTAGTTGGTATTTATTAGATATAACATAAACTATATATATTTAATTGAGTAATTTATATAGGATTCATCACGTAAAGTTATTAGGTACAATATTTCATTGTTATTAATTAGTATTGATTTAGGAAATTCTTAGCCAAGGTGGAATGACACATTGAAAATAGTTTTCAAATGTTATTAATAGAATCATATATTAATGATGGAGAACTAATACGTTGGACTTAAATAGAGTAGAAATTAATTTCATATGTTATATCTAATTAGAACATTGTAGGATAAAAGTATTGAATCACACCAAAAAAATCATGCATAAAAAGGTTAGTCCAAACCACTTTCACATGCCTAAATATTATAGTGGTCATCATATATTGGTAAAAGCCAATCTTAATCTATGGATATAGATTATTTAATTAGATAATTAAAGATAAAATAAATGACTTTAATTTGTCTAATCTTAAATATTATTCAGCGTTGTAATTTAAATCCAATGCCAATATATTTAGGAATCTATAGGTCACATACAAAGAACAGGTAAAAAGAGAGAAAAGGTCTTTTAGTCAAATTAAACTTAATTGTAAAGTTTAAGAAACTTTAGAATCAAATATGAGATATTATAAGTTACTTGTGCATAAATGGTATTTAATTATAATTAATTACAATTATAATTAAAGTTTAATTAAATTTAGAATTTTATTTCTATTAAATAACTAAAATATTTGAAACTTATTGTGTATAGGCTTACGCTGTGATGCAACTATCACTCTTTACGTAACCCTCTTTATAATAGTTGTAGGGTCCTTTCAACTTGTTATGTGGATATCATTAGACGTTCAACATTAGTGTGGCTATAGTGTTAAAGATAAAAAATTTTTAGAAATAGTTCAAGGGATATGAAAAGAATATAATCAAGCTTTAAAATAAGGTACGAATTATGATTCATGCTTTATTATATTTTTTATATTAATCATGTTATAGAATTTAACTAATATTGGCTTTCAAGAAATCATACTAAAATGTTTTTGTTATTACTCCACTATACATTGGATTAGATCTCACCTTGATTTCCTAGCACTCTTTGCTTAATCAAGGACTTGTAAATTATTAATTCACTTATATAAGAGTTTGGGGCATTTTTTATGTTAAGGAATTTCTTACTGTCACTTAGCTACTTGTATAAATCCTTTTGAGGTTTGATCAAATTGACCGTAGTATAGATGGGTGATAGTTGGTACTATTCCTTCTTCTTGCAATAAGTTCTTTAAGATCCTTATTAATCATGGAGTGTTTGTTGACACATATATAGTTATTGTGACAAAAGAAAGGATTGGACATTCCCTTGCTTACTTTCTTATTGAAACCTTCATCATTAATTAGAAAGTTATTGAATCTGAGTGAAGTGTTCTTCTTATACTTTGGGAAGATGTTTTATATCAAAATTGGACTATTAAATAATGAGTTTATCAAGCTAACTTTTCTTTATAGAAAATTACTTAACAATTCATCATTAATTAGTTCTCTATCAATATTTTTCCCTATATTGCACTTTGCACTTTGTTTATTGATCCATATAAAAAATTTTCCTTTATGACTTAAATTAGTAACTCGAAGCAGCTCCACATAATCCCTGAAATCACATCTAAATTTTCTTAAGGATATTTTCCCCTTAAATTAAGGATAATAAAGTATGGTATTAAAGTCACTTAAAATTAATTGGGGCCCTTGAGTGGAAGAGTGAATGCTTCCAAGTTTTTCCTATAGTAAACTCATTTGGAAAGTAAAGTTAGAACCACAAAAATTAAAAAGACTAGCAACCTAATATTTTCTTAATTAAAGAGGATTAACATATAAATGATCTAGTTATTTTCTTGAGCAGTGAAACTTAAACGGATTTTGTATCAAAATGAATTATTACATTAATATAATATTAACGTTGATGATTTGACAAAATAGACCAGTGATTGCCTAAAATTTTGAGTTTGTTGCAATTCTCATTAT
Source organism: Erythroxylum reticulatum (assembly GCA_025504915.1). Taxonomy (NCBI): domain Eukaryota; kingdom Viridiplantae; phylum Streptophyta; class Magnoliopsida; order Malpighiales; family Erythroxylaceae; genus Erythroxylum; species Erythroxylum reticulatum. Next base: position 26,870,521 of record JANSVA010000003.1, on the reverse strand, counting down.
TTAATTTTTATTCCAAAAAGCTAACAATATAAGGCTTAGTGTCATAGATAAAATCATTTAGATCTAGGAGTTTGCTAGGGAAATTAATGCCCCTACATTTGATAAATCTATTGATATTATTGGGGGTTCAAGCTCTTGATTCTTTGGATATGTTCCTTTTGTATGATTTCCTCCATTATCGGTTTGGAGGTCCTTATTTCTTAATTCATTAGGAATCAGGGGGAAGATTTTCGTAAAGGGAACTTATTTCTCTTGAGTATATGTTCAATTAAACAGTCATCTTTTACAAGTCTTAATTGAGCTATAGTATTTGGTAAGTCATTAGACAATTTCACACTTATATATAGATAATTTTATCTATACAGATTAGTTTGCCCATAAAAATTGCTAAAAAACTTAGTCTCTCAGTAGACTAATACTTAAGGGATAAACTATGTATGTTAATCCAATTTGTATGTTAATCCAAATTGGATCATAGTCATACGTAATTCTTTCAAAACTAATACTTGATCTCCATAACTACAAAAAGATAGGGAGGCTATTAAGTTACCAAGTTCCAACTTCAAAGACTTCTTTTGCTTCATCTTTCAAGGAAAATTTAAAGAGGAGCAAGTTGTCTTTAAAGAACCTTACTTATTTAAGCCTTTATTCTTCCAATAAATCACGACTCTGCATTGGATAATGAGAATGGTTGGTGCCTACTAAAAAAGAAATCAACCAATGTTAAGACAGTCCTTAACTTATGCTTTTAAGGTTTCTAAATAGGGAGAGGAAGTATTACTCAACCTTTAACTTCTACACATAAGTAATAGTGGAAGATAGCTTTAGAGTTATTCTTTGGAATATGCTTACAATTGAGTCTCGAGTCTCAAGTTGAAACTAGAAAAGATTATAGGAGGAGGATTAGTAATAGGAAGTTTAGGAGTTGGGATTTAGGTTCAATATGGAGTAAACCACACGTTAATATAAAATTCACGTACAATATACGAGGTTCACAAGAAGGGGGGTTGAATTGTGTATCCTTTTTGTGAATACAAAAACTTTGATATTTCCTGTTAAGATTTTTTCCAACTTGTTAAAAGAATACCACAAAGATTATACAAAGATAGTTACGTAGTTAAATCGCAAATAACTTCTATATACTTGTCTAACAACAAAATCAAATAAGTAAAGTGAAAGTTTAGAATATAGACGCTGTGATTTTTATACTGGTTTACCCCAAACCATAGGTTACATCCAGTCCTTAGAGTTCGTCTGAGATTTCACTATACTTCAACACTTTTTCAAGTATTCTTTCTTCCCTTCTAAAGCCTCTTCAGGTCTCTTACACAAAGTATTCTTTCTGCTATTTTAGCATCTCTATGCTCTTAGCATTTTCTTTCTCTCGCTAAAAAGATATTGTAAGCTTTTTGTTACAATAGAGTTTGCTCTCTTATATCGCACTTTTGAATACATAATTTTTCTTTGTACGTAAACACTTGAAAGCTAAAAGATT
>JANSVA010000003.1:26857018-26868926 GCA_025504915.1 Erythroxylum reticulatum | reverse complement strand
CCAAACTTTACACCTAGTAAATTGGTTCAACTCTTCTTGCATGGCTAAAATCCAAGCTTCATCTTGAAGAGCTTCATCAGTTTTCTTAGGCTCTATTTTAGAAATAAAAGCTACATTTGCCTCTCTTCTAAATTTAGACCTAATTCTCACATAGTCTGAAGTTTCTCCTATAATCAGATTTTCTGGGTAAGAAGATTTATATTTCTAGTCCTTTTTCAGACTAAAATTTTCAGGAACATCTTCTACTTTATCTAGAGGAACATTTGATGGTGAAATATCTTCATTATCAACTAAGGGTACTGATAGGGTTTCATTATCAGTATCATTACTTCTATCAGGTTGAGAACCATCATCAAACTTGACATGAATAGATTCTTTAACAGATTTAGAAGCAAGATTATAAACCCTATAACCTTTAGAAGATAATGAATATCCTAGAAAAATTCCTGAATAGGCCTTAGAATCAAATTTATCCAAAGTTTCTTTTGTATTCAATATAGTATACTTGCAACCAAATGGATGGAAGTAAGATATATTAGGCTTCTTTCCATTCCATAACTCATATGAAATTTTATTCAACAATGGTCACAAAAGTATTCTATTTTGAATATAACAAGCTGTATTTACAGCTTCTGCCCAGAAATACTTAAGATTCATTTCACAAAGCATGGTTCTTGTCATTTCTTGAATTGTCATGTTCTTTCTTTCTACAACTCCATTTTGTTGTGGAGTTCTAAGAGTAGAGAAATTATGGAAAATTTCATTCTCTTCACAAAATATTCTAAATTTTTCATTTTCAAATTCTCCACCATGATCACTTCTAATTCCAGCAATAGAAATTCCTTTTTTATTTTGTAACTTTTTGGAAAGAACTTTAAAACATTTAAAAGATTCACCCTTATGGAAAAATAATATCCAACAAAATCTAGTGAAGTCATCAACAATTACGAGACTGTACTTCTTTCTGCCAAGACTTAATGTCCTAGTTGGACCAAATAAATCTATATGTAATAACTCTAGAGGTCTAGACGAAGTTACAACATTTTTAGAAGAAAAAGACGTTTTAACCTGTTTTCCTTTATGACACTTCTCACAAAAGAAATCCTTGTTAAAACTTATTTTTAGCAAACCTCTTAGCAAATCATGTTTAATCAACTTGGAAATAAGTTTAAAACTAACATGACCTAGCTTTTTATGCTATATCAGTTTTTCTTCATAAGTTGATATAAAACAAGAAATATTTTGACTTTGCAAATCTTCTAAATTAATCTTATAAAGATTGTTTCGTCTTTTGACAGAAAAGAATATGGAACTGTCTTTGTTTTTTTACTACACAAGAGTTTTGGTTAAAGGATACTTCAAAACCAGAATCACATAATTGACTTACACTAATCAAATTATTTTTTAAGCCTTCAACTAGTAAAATATTATCAATAGATGCAAAGGAATCTTTACCAATTTTGTCTATTCCAACTATTTTGCCCTGATGGTTGTCTCCAAAAGTTACTAATCCTCCTCCCTTCTTATTTTGAAGATCCAGGAACATAGACCTTTTTCTCGTCATGTGTCCCGAGCATCCACTATCCAAATATCATTAGTGCTGACTGCTTTTTCCAAGGAAGGAAATCTGTAAGTATTATGTTCTTTTTAGGTACCCAGATTTTCTTGGGTCCGTTGGGATTAGTCTTATAATTATTCATAGAATAATAAAAAGAAGAGTGTAAAATTTCTTTCTATAAGAAACAAAATTCTTTTTGTGATTAGTATTTCTTTTAGTAAACCCTAAACGACTCTTATCGTTAGGGTGTCTATAATTTCCAATCATGTTACTCATTTTCTTCATACTTTCAATAAAGGTTAATAAGTCTGCTAAAAGAGAATTAATCATTTATTTCAACTGACTAATTTCCTCAGATCTATCAATAGATATTTTTTTCTTCATATCGTCTACTTGTTTCTTAAAGCAGGCGTTTTCTTTTTCTACCGCTTCTGTGTTCTTCAAGTTTTCGACAAACTCTCATTTTAAAGATCTATACTGCTTTAGTATAACATATGAATCTTCTAACAACTCTAAATATGCATCTTGAAGTTCATTAAAGTTAGAAGTTACCTCCCCCTCACCTTTTTCCTCGGCTACCAAGCATATATTTTCTTATTCTGATGCTTCTGAATCAGAATTAGATTCTGATGACTCCAAATCTTCCCACATCTTCACTTGAATCATAATTAGATTCACTAGTATCATCATTCTTGACTTCTTCGATCTTCAATGCTTTTGACGATGAACTTCTTCTTCTCTGATTCTTGTGATTTTTCTGACCAGCCTTTAATGCTATAAATTTATCTCTTCTCAGTTTATCTTCAGCATCAAGCTCTACTTCATGTATCTTCAAAAAACCAAGCAATTCATTTAGGTTTAATTTGCTCAGGTCCTTGGCTTCTTGTACTGCAGTGACTTTGGGTCTCCATCTTTTCGGCAGACTTCTGAGAATCTTCTTGACATAGTCTTGATTATCATCGATTCTCCCAAGAGCTTTAAGTCCATTAATGATAGTTTGAAATCGTCCAAACATCTGACCAATAGACTCATCTTCTTTCATTTTAAACAGTTCATACTAATGTACAAGAATATTGATCTTGGACTCTTTCACCTAGTTTGTGCCTTCATATACGATGAATAGAGTGTCCCACATCTTCTTCACAGTTTCGCATCCATAAACTTTATCATACTCACTTCTGCTTAGAGCACAACTTAAAAAGAACTTGGCCTTTAAATTTAGTTGAAACCGAGCTTTGTGATCAGTTGACCATCTGTTACAAGGAATGGTATTTCCTTCATCATCTATTAGTGTGTATGGTCCATTCTCGATGATAACTCAAAGATCAACGTGTGTAGATTCTATGAAGAGCCGCATCTTATCCTTCCAATAATGATAATCCTCACCATTGAATGCAGGAGGTCTTGTGACAGAGGCACCTTCAACTATAAAAACGTGTGATTCTGCCATGGATCTTTGTCCTCACTTTGTAAAGGTGGTTCTTAGAAACCGAGCTCTGATACCAATTGAAGTAAATCACACGTTAATATAGAATTCACGTATAATATACGAGATTCACAAGAAGGGGAGTTTAAATTGTGTATCCTTTTTGTGAATACAAAAACTTTGATATTTCTTGTTAAGATCTTTTCCAACTTGTTAAAAGAATACCACAAAGATTATACAAAGATAGTCATGTAGTTAAATCACAAATAACTTCTATATACGTGTCTAACAACAAAATCAAATAAGTAAAGTGAAAGGTTAGAATATAGATGCTGCAATTTTTATACTAATTCACCCCAAACCATGGGCTACATCCAGTCCTCAGAGTTCGTCTGATATTTCACTATACTTTAACACTTTTACAAGTATTCTTTCTTCCCTTCTAGAGCCTCTTCAGGTCTCTTACATAAAGTATTCTTTCTGCTATCTTACCATCTCTAGGCTTTTAGCCTTTTCTTTCTCTCACTAGAAAGATATTGTGAGCTTTTTGTTAAAGTAGAGTTTGCTATCTTGTATTGCACTTTTAAATACAGAATTTTTCTTTATACATAAACACTTGAAATCTAAAAGATTAAAAGTTGTTCAGTCTTTGACTACGACTAGTATTTATAGCCTAAGTCTCCAACAACTTCTTGATTCTTGATAACTGCTTCTTGATTCATGTAGAATTCGTTATTTAGTTGAGTTCTGTAACTAACTCCAACTAACTAACTGTCCGACGTACTAGAGTATCTTGATCTTCATATCGTCTGTGTTTTCTTCTTCTTCTGTGTTTTGAACTTCTTTTATGTTTTTCTGCTTCTTCTGTGTTTTGAGCTTCTTCTGTGTTTGACGCTTCTTCTTTGTTTTTCTACTTCTTCTGTGTTTTGAACTTCTTCTGTGTTTTGTGCTTCTTCTGTGTTTTGAACTTCTTCTATGTTTTGGGCCTCTTCTGAGTTTTACGCTTCTTCTGTGTTTTGAACTTCTTCTGTGTTTTACGCTTCTTCTGTGTTTTCCACTTCTTCTGTGTTTTGAACTTCTTTTGAGTTTTTCTGCACACTTAACACACTTATCAAAATAGTTCATTTATTTATAATATTATTATTAATTTATTGTCACCAAAATTAATAATCGTGAAGTCCTCTTGACTTAACACAATAGTATAAGAGGATAAAATAGGTTTATTATTATGAGAACTAATAAGATTATTGCTTCCATCATGAACTCCATAGTTGTGCTTTGAACTTAATTTGGGAAAGGAAATTTGATGTTACTTCCAAGAGTTAGACTTAAAATTGATGGAGCCATAAACTAAAAAAGGAAGGTGGTTATAAAGCACTGGATGAAAGTTTTGAAAATTGTTCCAAAAATGGTAAAAAAAAGGAAGCTGCAATTAAGAGAGGCTAAAAGGACCAAAGATCCCTTCTTAAATTAGAGCAAAGGTAGAAACAACAACGAGTGCCTAGGAGAAGGATGTGAGCTTCCAAGGTAATGAACAAGTAGCTTTAAAGAGATAGAAAAGAGGAGCATAAGAGTGAGTAGAGTTATCAAAGTTAGAAGTAGAACAATAGTGTATGGGGAGCAAGGTATGCTAGATCCATTTTATAAAGAAGAAATAATGTATCTCTCTAAAAGAAGCCATCATCATAAAGTATTAAATTTCAAAGTTTTTTATAGATTAGATTTATTGAAAATTAATCAAAAGTGTGTGTACAAAATAGACAAAGCCTTTTCACGAGGGAGCTCCCATCTTATCTTTTAACTCATGTTTACCTCAAACCACTGGTTGGATCTTAATTGCTATGCATAAGCTCTACTAAAATATGAAATTACTGAATTGAGTTAAGAATTGTTGGATACATTGGGGCCTCATTTCTTCTCATATAAGTGGATTATAAAAAGGTTATTTGTTCTAAGTCTTTGTGTTTTCCTTTTATAAAAATGTTATATAATCCTTCTAAGTCGATCTTCGATCCTCCTTTTCATTATTATGGTACATTCCTTTTGCTTTATTGATCAATTTTTAATGAAGTGATCTTATATGTCTTTCATTTAGGGGTTTCCTTATTTAGTTTGTTGTTTGTTGTCTTTAAATATGGATTAATATAGGATCCAATGACAATTTTCTTGCTTCCTACTATAGGAAGTGCTCTTCTCCTCCTTCATGGGCACTTGGGTTTAATGTTCAACTCATTCAAAATTTTACCTTTGCCTTGTTAAGTTGATTGTCGATTGTTTTCCTTAAGATTTGTTGCATTTTCCATTACAACCTAGAATATGAGCATTGCTTGACTGTTGGTAGTTATTTAGGGCTCATATATTTTGCAAACCTAAAAGTTGTCGAGATTATGTTTAAGATGCTTTTGATGTATGATTAATTGTTCCCTTATAGAGTTAATTGTAATTTACCTTAAATATTGACCATCTCCTCACACTTTGGAGAAGATTCTCTAATTCCTTTCTAGCTACATATTATGCATCATATTGTTTAGTTCCAATTTACCCACTATCTAGTTTCCATCCTTCTTGCTGTGATTCCTAGAACTCCATAGTATCGGGTCATTCCAATTCATAGGTGGAAATTGGTTGGACTATTGATTTGTGCTCATATTATAGAGGTGTGTTGGCACTCAAAGAATAGATGTTCTACTATTTCCTCCTCTTGCTTATAGAGCACACATAATTCCAACACGTTTAGGAATTTCTTCATCCTTACTAGTGTACTTAGCTTTCCTTTAATGGCTAACCATAATACTATTGAAGCTCTTGGATGAGCCTCACTATACCAGATCAACTGATGCTATAATACCTTCCTACTTCCCCCTTTCAGTAACTGTCTGTAGGACTTATTGGTCGATTCCCCCTCTTGGGTCCTCTTCCATAATTCGATCCTCCTTTCCCCATACCGACTACACTACAATTATGTGAGCACATATTAAGCTTAGTAAGGTTGTCCTCCAGATTATTAAAACCTATTGAGTAGTAGCTTTTACATATAAAGGCTTTTTAATGAATCAAACTCTTGAACTTGATGGAGGGGTCCTAAGCTGGACCATCTATCATATTAGAATGAGGGGCTTTTACCATCTTATATTTGATACAAAAATTACTCTTTGAATTTCTCCTTAATCTTAAAGTTATTGAGTTAGGCCTATTAGCAATCAACTTTAGATTTAAATAGCCATATATTCTTATGTTTAGGTGTTATTCATATTTCCTTTTGACCAAAAATGAGTTTTTGACTACTGGTAATCTCCATACCCTCTTTAACTTCAAGGTTTAGTTTATGATCTTAACATGTAAATGCCCAATCCTCTTTCCTTTTGATATCCACATGTTTCACTCCACTTGATCCTGGACATGTATCTTCTTTTAAAGCTCCATTTCTAAAGAACCTTCTCAACATTTATTTTATGCTTTTGATTATATTCTTTAGAACTAGAAGTGAAAGCACCTGTATATGTGCAAATTATTTAGATTAGCTTTAATGAATTGAATTTTGCCTATAATAGAGAAAAATTGTGATTTCCAATAAGAGATTCTGAACTTAATCTTATCTAGAATGGGCTTAAAATCCATTTAAAAGGTCTTTTAGTAGTTTTTGGAACACTAAGGTAATATAATTGAGGTTTTGAAAGCTTGATTCCAATGTTACCTACCAGTCATCTAGCTATTCATTTAGAATTGTAGACACAAAAAAGTGAGTTTTTGTATTTATTAATAACTAGTCATAATAATGTTTTAAATATATTTAAATTTATTTTTAAAATTTTAGTAGAGCTAAGATCAACTTTGCAAATTAAGATTAGATCATCAACAAAAGAGAGGCTCCATTCTTTTCCTTATAATTTAAAAATTATACGTGTGTTACTTTTGTGTTACCTGTATTGGTCTCTAATTTTAGGTGAGCAGTATATAGTCTTAAAAAAACTATTAGCTTCATATAACCTCAGTATAGACATAATTGATCCTCTTGATTACGGCAGTAACCTCATCAAGGTATGGCAGCTTGCCTACATAGATGCCTAAATGACTCAATCCCTTTGTTGTTCAATATTATAACAATATATAGTTCATATTCATCTAGATAAGAACTTGATTTTGTCCTAATTTCCTTACAGTAGAATAAGTTTGGAATTGAAGTGTCAGGGCCCATTTTCCTAGACTTTGTGAGTTGTTTTATGGTGAAGACCTTGAACAAAAACAAAATTTTCACTATTCAATTGTACATCTTGTAACCCTATGTTCCTCCACTGAAATCTGGCCTATATAATAACCTTTTTGTCCCAAAAAATAAAAACAATGAGAGTGTTATCCCTTTTTGTTACACCATCTTTCAATACATTTGAACTTGGGGATACTATAATTTTTGTATCTATTAAAGCTACTATAGTGAAGTTTGATAACGTATGCATTGTCTCCTAACACTTGCTTCCATGTCTTTTTTAAAGTATGATTAGTTGGTTGATTTGGACTTCTATTTAGCTTTAGATATATCCCTTATGTGAAAAATCAGGATGGTTTAAGCCTTCAAGTAAGGCTTCTAAGCGAGGGAAGTTACTTGGTTCAAGAATATAGGGTTCTAACATATATAGAAGCTAAAAAAAGTTAAAAAGGAGACATTATAAAAAAGAGTAAAAAAAGTAAGAGGGATAAGTAATCTTGAAAGTGATTCTCGAACTAGCTATAGACTATATAAACTTAGGGTAGAACCAAATATGATTTACTATGTCAAAATTTTTTCTACTAGGTTTAGTGATAGAAGTGTTTTAGAATGTGTCCTCTAGGTTGTAGAATGTCTTATGAGGTATTTTCTTAGGTGATAGTGATGTGTTTAGGACTTAGATTTTTATGTGTTTTGTTTACTTAGAAAATTAGTATTTTTTATATGTTTTGTTTAATGATTATTGATTAGGGAAAGAATTTGATCTAAATGCATGAGATGTTTAATTTTTTTTCATATGACAAGTTGAGATAGGGAACTTCAAGAAAAGTTGAAGAAGAAGCTGGAGGAAGAGGACAGTCACGATTGTGCAAATTAGCGATAAGGAAATTGTTCCTTGCACGATCGTGACAGAGGCTCTTAAGTAAATCCAACTTCAGTCCTGTATGAATTTCCTGATCATTAATTTTTTTGTATTGTTGATGATTTGAGGCTGGTTTTGGAATATAAAAAAATGAGGAAACTCTTGAAAGAGCTTTAGGAGGATTAAAGAGTATTTAAGGCAAACAAAAACACAAGAAAAGGCAGTTGAAACATCTAATAAGGAGATCAAAGAGGTGAAAATTCCAAACGAACAAAGTTGTGGAATTTTCCAACTCAAAGATAAGAAGAATAATACATTCAAGATTCAATCTTCTATTATTTCCTTTTCTTTCCTTGTTTTTAAATGCTGATTATGAAGAATTATGGAATTATTTTAACTATGAATTCCTAAATTTGTTTTTATTGTTTTGTTAAACTTTTATGTTCTTGATTAAATGAAAAAAATACTTTGTGGTGGTTATTGTTTTAATCTTTGGCTTGAATTAAGATATTAGGTTAAAATATCTTTCTTATGTTTCACAACGTAGAGCTGGTACCATAATAGACCTATAAACATCATATTAATATGCAATTGAAGAAAGATCTTAATTGCTTGTTAGTTACTTATATGGTTGCTTCAAATCCTATTGGATAGTTAGGAAGAGTTTTGAGAGTTTGATAGGTCACACTTCAATTCTTATCTATTTTAATTAGAATTACTTGGTTAGATCTCAAGAGATAGAAATCAAAATTATTGGATATTTAGGGTTAAATATTATTAAATTAAGAGGATGAGGTGAAAGAAACAACAACGAAGAAGTAATTCATAAGTTGTTATCATTAATTAACTACAAGTTCATTATTGCTTTGTTATTGTTCACTTGTCAATTTTCTTTAGTTTAGATAATTTTCTAGTTAAATTTATTTTATTTTTTACCTTAAACAAAGTACTACAAAAATTGTTAGGTGTCTAATATTTATACTATAAAGATATGAGCTGTATAATTGCAGTAGAATTTAAAAAAAATAAAGCAAACACGTAGGAGGTATAACTATCAACTCATTAAATGTTTTTTCAAGTCTTTGAATATTTTAGAAAGCTAAAATTAAACACATAAACACGAACATGTCAACGATTGATATAAGTACACAGAATATGGATATACTAAAATATGCAATAAGTTCACTAAAAATAATATATATTATTTAAAAATTTTCACATTTCAATAAATTTTCAAATGTATCTTAATGTTTATTTTGTAACGCTACATATAATGTCTTACTAGCATATTTCTATTATATTACGGTTTGGTTTTCGATTGCCAATTTCATTAATCAATAATAAGGGTAAGTTACTCCTATGACCTTTTAGAATTCTATAAATATAAAAAAATAACTTTAAGTTAATACATTTAACTAGTAAATTATGTAATGAGCCAATTTACCTAATTACAAAAGAATCGTAACTTTACATTAATAATGTGTAACTAGTAAGATTTATTTAAATTTCTTTTTTAACTTTTAAAATTACATTACTGTAGAAAACTTTTCTACAAATTTTAGTTCACGTTTCATAATTAATGAGAGTTAACTAAGTCTTCTTTAAGTCTCAAAAAATATATATTGGTAAAATATTTTATACAAATTTTAATTAAGGATAACTATGAAGAGTTATGCGAAGGTTTTCTACTTTTCTTTAACATGCTACATTTTTTAAAATGTTATAAATGTGGGAACTTTTTAAGTGAATATCACGTACTTAGGAGAGTTGTAATAAAATCCTTTTTATAATTATTTTACATAAATTTGAATTAATATAAATTAACTAATAAGAGTTACAAAAAAAATCTTTATCTATAATTGCACCCATAATTATAACTTACATTATATAATTAGTATATGCAATTGATTAACACAGCAAAAATTGTTCATCATTATTTTGCTTTATTTTTATATGCTGATATTAAGTAATAAGAATATTAAAATTAATGTTGTGTCCCTAATATATAAATTTATATTTTCAGGTTATTGCTCAACTTACAAATTTATCCACCTATAAAATTCACCTTACAGTTACTCCTTATAAAGGTTTATTAAATATTATAGACTACTTAAGGAGCTTGTAAAGCTTCTAAGCATTTCTTTAAACACTTAATTTACTACATGCTGACTTCACTCTCTCTTCTATGTCTACTCCAACTAATCTATTGTCTCCTTTCTTCTTATTCTAGTTCTTGATATTTTGCCTACCTTTCTCTAATTTTCATTCTCCTTCTTGTGATCACATCCTTTCTCATCCAGAATTGCTTGTTTCTACCTCCTCTAGTTACGCAATTTTGATCTTCCTTTTGCTCTTCTTGTTACTCTTTTATGTGCTTTTCTTCTGTTTTCCCTGTGTGTTTGAGGAACCTCTAAAATCTTCCTACTTAATTTCCCACCTTTTTCAGTCTTTTGGAACTTTTCCTCAATTTATCTCGTATAATTTCACTCCTTTACACTTTTCCTTTTTTTAAACCCCAAACTTAGTCATTAAACTATTTATTCCATATTTAACTCAAACCATTACTTTTCCTTTTTTGATTGCTCAATCATCTTCACAAGAACAAGCTCTTTTTGCAACTCCGGCAACCAAAATTACTGCCAATGCATCACACTTGAACGCCGTGGAAGGTGCTTTAACGTTGCGTTTGGTTATTGTCTCCAATCTGCAGAGACGGAACGAGATAAAAATTTGGAGATAGAACATAATAAAATTTGCAGACAGTGAGGTGTTTAGTTGTGATGGACGAAATAGAAAAAATGTCTCCGTCTCGAGGACAAAAATGCGTTTGATTGCCGTTGACAGATCATAAAAACAGTGTCAATGACTAAAACACCCCTGCAGTATAATATGATTGAAAATATGTAATTCATTTATTATTTTAAAACGAATGATTTGTATTAGTAAAAAAGTTAACAAATAATAATAATAATAAAAATAAGAAATTAATTTCGTATAATAATAATAATAATAATAATAATAATAATAATAATAATAATAATGAATTTTCTGCTCCTTTACTATGTGATCTCTGAGTCTATTTTTCCAACATTCTTCGATTTTTGTGTGTGAAAAACTGCCAAAGAAACATTGGAGAGAGAAGCAGAGATTAGAAGAGTTACAGAAGAAAAGTAGGAGGAGAGATATTGACCTATTTATTAATTGGCTTATAGGTTTCTTGAGATTGGTCTTTATTATCACTCTCCCTCTTTCATTTCTCTCTCATTGTTTACTTATCCGGCCTCCACTTCCTCTGCTTCTCTGCCTGGCGTCTACCACTTGGCAACACATAACCTTCCTTATTTTTCTTTTTCTTCATCTTAAAACTCTAAACATTGCATCTCTAACAGCTGTGGTAAGCTCTTCTTTTTTCTTCCGCGGTTTTATTCCAGTCATGCTTTCATCGAGTTTTTATTATGTGTATAGTTGGGTCACTCTTGAACAAGACTAATTTTTTTGTTTTCTAAATATGTATCATTTTTGTTTCGTCATATCTTATCTAATGTTTATTCCATTTTTTCTTTTTTGTTTACATCATTTTATCTCCATGTTCATCATATTATGTTAATATGTTACAATTTTTTTTTATTATCTTATCTTCCTTTTTCAGTTATTATTATTATGTTTTGTAAAATAAAAAAATTCCCATATGTTGATATTTTTGACTTTTACTTCTCCTTTTAAGGCTGTACTTTATATAACCAATTAGGTTTTTATTCAGTATGATTTAGATAAATTACAAATAAATTTCTGATTCATGAAACATTAAAAGTATTATTTCATTAGTTTAATAAGTTCTTCATAAAATAATTAAATTGA
>JANSVA010000003.1:26821123-26832629 GCA_025504915.1 Erythroxylum reticulatum | reverse complement strand
ACATGAAGCGGCAAGGTAGAAAGAATAGTGTGAAGATCTGATTGACACTCAATCAAATCTTCAAGTGGGAGAATTGTTAACCTTGGCTGCTGTCAACATTTGTTGGCAGCAACCTTGGCTTTCAACAATTGTTGGCTGCCTAACATAGCCAAGGCAAGCCAACATTTGTTGGCTGCCTAACACAAGTCTCCTACCTATAAATAGTCAGGAGATGAAGAGGAGGAGCAGAGCATAAGAGAGCGCAAAAAAAATAGAGAGAAAGAGAGGTGAGAGAGAAAAAGCGAAGGAGAGAAACAAAAACATAAATATTTTGCATATTTTTTGATCTAGTTTTCTTTGTAATTCTCCAGTTTTCTCTGTAGTAAAAGTCTTCTATCCTTGCCCGTAGTTTTTACCCTAATTTGGGGTTTTCCAAGTAAAATCTTTCTGTTCAATACTATTCCCCTCAGTCCTATTTAGCTGCGAACCTGCTCTAATCCAGTCGATTTTCACAACAACAATTGGGTCCAACTGAGCACCCTAAGTCCGCAATGTAAAACGAGTTTGAATTAGAAAGAAGATGTGTTACATCGAGTCTATCTAACATTACCTTCTCAATCATCCCCTTCACAATAACAGAGACATCTCTCTGCATAAATATACGAAGTTTCAAACATGTCAGATACGATGAGTGTCAACTTCTTATGCACCTATAATCTACATAGCGTGCTAACCAAAAAATCTTGTTCTTATTTTATCTTATAAATCCTTTCACTAAAAATTTTCATTAACTAATAATAGTATTTTATTTATATATTATTCATATCAATTAAAAAGTTCAGAGTATATCACAATATCCCATTCACAACAACAGAGGCATCTCCTTGCTTAACTTCGTTTTGAACCCTATATATGTATAATGGATTCTTACTAATTAGGAACTAACCAAAACAATTGAAAACTTGATGAAGAGCCTATAGGCTGAGGAATACAATAAAAATTACAATGTGAAGATGGTATAGGATGCAGTCTATAAGTCAAGATACGAGGAATGTTTAGAAATTACTCTAATTAACTTCAATAACAAGGTGTTTGTGTCTAAAAGATTATAGAGATTAATGGTGAATAAGAAATCTTTATGGATTATTTGGGTTCATACATATGTTTTAAAAGATGACATGCATGGGAATACAAGATTAGGCCTTCAACTTCATGTTTTATGTGCCTATTTTTAAAGATAAGAGAAAGATTAGCAGATAGCATCAAATGCTGACTATAGAATTGGGAATTAGCCTCAATTTATTTTGATAATTGATGTGAGGCTACGAATATAGAGAAGTTTCCTAGTAACTTAAAAGTTAAAATTTGGATCAATGAAGCACTGTCTGAACAGAACTTGTCTCGACCTTAGCAGGATAGAGCCAAACAAGGAGAGAATGGAATATTATGTTTGGCTTAAACTTCCTTCGGGTGTGTTAAAGAATAATTCTTGTAAGGAGCTACTTAGGATAAGGGGACAAAAACTGAAAGGATCAACAGTGATTTAGAACAAGAATGTGTCACCTAAAGTTACATTCTTGTTATGCTCAGTGGCAAGGAATGGGATTAACACAAGGGACATGCTAGGATACTAAATATTGTAAATAGATGCCATTTATACAAAGAGCACCCTAAAACTCAATGCTACCTACTATTTGGATGTAAGTTCTTTAAGGATATCTAAGGAAGGATAATGGACAAATGTCATCTTGTCAATTACAAGTTAAGATATTTGGAACTATTGCATTGGATGGAATCTAATAGAACAAGATCAAAAGCAGTTTTGATGATAGCATTTGAATATTGTATGTATAACTCATAGGAAGAAAGGAATAATAGGTGCTTTAAAGGAGTAAGGAAAAACAGGGGAACAAATACCAAGTGAAAACTCACTGTAAGTTTACTTTTACTTTTTTGCTGTATCTTGTTTAGTTATTTACGAATATATTGCATTCATTTAAAAACATTTAATTTGCATTTTCTTTTTTTTTTCTAAGAAGAAATTATATTTAGTATGAATTCCAGTTAGGATATTAACGTTATTTTTATTCATTTCTTTATTTAAAATTACATAGTCTCATAATGAATAACATTAATTAAAGTTTTTTTACTTCTTAAGTATGCCCTTATTTCATATTAAAATAATCTTGTTATAATTAAAATTAATAATATTTACACCCAATTAAAGTGAAAATTTCCTTATATATTTTTCTCATAAATATTTGTGATTGCCACTTAATCAAATTTTCATTTTGGTATAGTTATATAATAACTTTATCATCATATATACATATGTATAGTTAGACTATATTAATATCATGAAGTTTAGAGAGAGACTATCACGTCTCTTTAGAATGGAGTTGATACCAAGCCAGTGGATGTTAATGTCCTACAAACAAGTGACAAGTGATCCGTAGGTCTATCCTTTACCATCAAGAAAGCACCAGAATTGTAGTTTCTTTTTTTTTTTAATGGCTCTGATTATGTGTTTCAAGGAAAGGAACCATGGGGCAATTACATATATTTAGTCATTTATTACTGATCCTTGGATCGTTTGGGGTGATTTTAATAATATTCTTTATGCTTCAGAAGCTGATAGCCACTTTAACCTAAGGAACTTCTCCAGTGACTTCAGAGATTGTGTAGAGAAGCTTGAAGCCACTAATCTTAGATATGTGGGACACTTCTAGCCATGAAGCAATAAATAGTTGATTAGGAAAAAGTTGTATAGGTACTTTGGTGAATGGGGATTGGCTCACTTCCTTCCTTAAGAGTAATGCCATATTTATGAGCCCTCTGTTCTCGGGTTACTCTCCCACTATTATATAAGATATGTTTAGTGGAAGGAGGAAACGTCCTTTTAGGTACTGAGATTGAAAGGTTCTCTAACGTTGTTGCCAGGGGTTTCTTGCAATCCCACTCATGGTTACAAAACCTTTATTTATGTCCAAAAAAACTAAAGTTGATCAGAGTTGAAAGATTTAAACCTAAAGAATAGGAAGTGTACATTTAAGTCAGCGGAATCTGCCAGACGTAGCTTGGTCAAAGTACATGGGGACTTATGTAATAATCGAAAGGACCTTGTGTTCCTTAACGAGGAAAGGACTAACATTTTCTTATAAACTAATGTTGTCTGGTGTCATAATTCACTGCGTAAGTAGAGGTCTCACGTTCAAAGGTGATTCTAGAAGGTGGACAAAAAAACAAGGCCCTTTTTTTTGTATTGAAGGAAAAATAGAACAAATAGTTACATAATGTTGTGTGGGTGTCGAGACTCCGCCATATCCTCTAGGAGGATCGAAAGGCACCCGAAGGGCGCATTTACAAAGGAGGTAACCCCTAAATCAAAATTGACTGCAAAAGCGGCTAACCAGTCTGTGCACCGATTGCCTTCCCGATATGTGTGACACGGTAGAACCGTCCAGTTACGGCTGAGAAGTTCAGTAATGCCGAAAATGAGGGGATTAGTAGAGACAAGGCGGGTGTCGGAATCAGAAATGGAGTGCAGGGCTACCTAGGAGTCCAACTCCAAGATCACCCTACGGTAACCAAGATCCCAGGCCAGTTGCAAACCTGTAAAAACGCCCCAAACTTCGGCGGTGAAAGATGAACACCAACTTAGGTGTTGAACAAAACCACTAAGCCAGGAGCCAGTGCTGTCCCTGATAAGGCCACCCACGGATGCCAATGACGGGTCTGTCCGACACGCTCTGTCCGTGTTGAGTTTCACCCATTCTGGCCCTGGAGGACTCTAGCCGATGAGTTGCATGTGCCGCGTGTAGTGTCCTGGCACTACTGCCCCGGACTATCTGGAAGCAGCGTGGATCTGGTGCACATATTCAAAAATGTTGTGAACTGGAGAAGTAGGCAGGGAGAATTGGGGGTCAAAAATTGACCAATTCCGCCACGACCACAAGAACCAGCAGGTCGTCCCGAAAAGAATGGACCATTCAAATCCACAAATCTGACGAGAACTTTGAAGATTTATGGAAAGCCAATCATGTGCCCGAAGAGTGAAAAAATCAAGTGATAGGGCCTGTGTAGGGAAGCTGAGCCACAAATGTCTAGCTCTGGTGCAATCTCGCATCACATGGAGAGAAGATTCCTCTGCCTGGCAGTGATGGCAGTCGGCCGTCGGATGAAGATGCCGTCGCAGCCGTTGTTGGTTGGATAGTAGCTTATCTTGGGCCAAAATCCGGTGGAGTCGTGGAGATCATGCTCCATAAGCATAGAGTACGCGGAGGCTGTAGAACACTTGCCAGAGTCCGACCGACCCTAGCTCAGTCTGTCTGGCCCAGAATGTGGTTGAGGCGAGGGAATACCTGCAATAAGTAAACAAATAGAGTGAGAAATGATAGACTGAAACTCTTGCCAAGCCTAGTTACCTGTGTGATCCACATATTGCTGTGCACTGCGATACTGCTCAGATGAGGAGATAAGTCGCAGGACGTGAAAGAGTAACGGTCCCGAATCCTCGACCCAAGGATCCAACCAAAAACGTGATGTCGTCCTGTCGAATATCACCCATTTCATGTCTCGAATAACATGAGGCCAAACAGCTTTAATGATTCGCCAGGTCATGGACCCACCGGTGGCCACCAAAGCCGTAGGTGGATTGTACATATTCAGCTTATATTTGGCTATCACAATGCAAGTTCAAAGCTTGTTAGGTGCCGAGAACAGAGCCCACCCCAAAATTAGATAAAAGCTAGGAGAAATACTGATAGGATTTGCCCCTTAACTAAGTATAACCGTGAAGTGGTGTCTACCCATAAAGGTATCAAACATTAGGCTTCTGATTATTTTGAAAACATAATTGGGACTCCTGTTGTTAGCAATTGTACTATGCAAATGCTCAAATATTTCATTAACCATCCGTTCGCTAATAATGTATGAGATTTTCTTTGTATCCCTTTTAGAGCTAAGGACAATGAAGAGGGTGGCATTTAAGATGACTCCTGACAAGGCTCTCGACCCTGATGGCTTAAATAGTTATTTTTTCTAAAAGGCCTGGCCTTATATTAAATCTTTTTGAAAAAGATGTTGTGTTTAACAAGACTTTCATCTGTCTTGCTCCAAAGGTGAGCAACCCTAGCCCCTTGAACGAGTTTAGGCCGAAGATCATGTTGCAATGCAACTAGATTTAAGTGTGTGCTAGATCCTACCATTAGTGTTTCCTAAAGTTCATTCTTAGAAGGAAGATCTATACATGACAATATGATATTTTCAATTAAAATTGATTTTCACGAGATATACTAGACCAAACACTTTAACCGTAAGTAATATATTGTAACATGGGTAAGCAATAAGTTCTTGTAACCTTTCCCTTTATAAATATCTACAGCCTTTCTTCTCCTAATTATTTTCATTCTACCTTATTTGAAAAAAAAGAAACATAATGATTTATCAATAAATTAAACATGATCATTAGTTTACTTCTACCTGGCGCTTTTGGAACAAGTGGTTTATAGAATCTAAAATGAGATTGTTATTCAGTTAACTAGGCTTCAACTCCCATAAATAAATTTGTACAAGCGAGATATGGGGATGTAGATGAACTAAGTAGGAGTTAGTGGACTTTTAGCAAATAAAAGATGACAAATGTGGGGAGTGACACCAGCGATAGAGATGGAGTAAGAAGAAGCCCTTCAAAGATCTATACATAAAAGGGGTGTATGAATGAAGAAAGGGAGAAAAGCATCAGATTAGAATTATTTATTTTAACAGTGAATTTGAATATAAACTTTAGCTGAATCTTGATCATTACATCAAAAGATAAAATGGGAAACTCTAACAAATTAAATGAAGAGATGGACAAATTCTTAATAAAAAAATATGGAAATGAAATGTTCTATAAATTGAATAGTAATCAATTTCTAATTAAAATTTTGAAATGAAGTTAATGCTTAGTGAATACAACATTGAATTAAACACATAAACCTTTAATAATACATACGCATTAAAAGTTATTTTATTGTATTAGTGATAACTTGTCCTATTTATATCTTATTTGTGTTATTTTAGTAATAAATTAATAAATAATTGTCAGTGATAACTTGTGAATTTGTCTTAACCATTGACTTGGGTTCCCATCGAAGAATATTTTTTTAGTTCTGTTCATTCTGCTGGTAATCAATCTTATTCATGTCTTTGTTGCGGGAAATATTGGGAACAAGAAATTAATATTAAAAAAAACTTGAAAGTAAAGTTTCTTAAAGCACGAATTTTATGAGAAAGTAAAGAATGATAACAAATAGTTATTTTTTTATAACAAATAGTTTCCAACATGTGGTTTTGTGGTCTGAAGACTGTCGATATGTTCAACCATGGGCTCTTAAAAAAAAATCCTCAATTTAACCAAATGGCCGTAGGAAGCTCATTGACCATATCGAAGTTTGCTCAATACATTTTAGATCGGGTCCACCAACGTCTAGCAGGCTGGTCAGCCAAACTGCTTTCTTTCCCTGGCCGTATCACTCTGACTCAAACGGTCTTAGCGGCTATCCCGAGCTACATCATGCAGACAGTCCGATTGTCACACAGTCTATGTGATGCTCTGGAAAAAGTCATGAGGCAATTTTTGTGAAGTTCAACTCCTGATAAAAAGAAAAACCACCTAGTTAACTGGAAGGACGTTTGCAAACCTAAAGAGCTAGGAGGACTTGGTATTTGTAGAATTCGTGAAACTAACGATACCTTTCTAGCTAAGCTCGGTTGGTCCTTGATTACCAAACTTAATGCTTTATGGGTTCAGGTGCTTTCAGGAAAATATAACTTTGACGCCAATCACATCCTCACCTCCCTTGCCGCTACAGGAGGTTCAATGGTTTGGCATAGCATCAAGGCCACCTGGCATATCGTTACCCATGGTATGAAATGGATTATTGGCAATGGCCTCAGGACGCGCTTTTGGCTTGATCCTTGGATCACGAGAGTGGGACCTCTTCTTTCACACGTCACTCACCCTATCCCAGAGACTTCTGTCAACATTAGGGTGCACCATTTTGTGGATGATTCTGATAACTGGAATTGGACAACTTTCCAATCCTACCTCCCGACGCCGTTGTGTCGTTTAATCGCTGGCACTTTCCCGCCTAAGCAATTCCTCGGGCTAGATAAGTTGGTTTGAGGAGCTTCAGACCAAGGTCTCTTCACCATAGCTTCAACCTATTCCATGCTTATGGGCCACGCAGACGAGCCGATTCATAAGGTATGGAAAGCTATTTGGCAATGGCCGGGACCACAGCGCATCCGTTCGTTCTAATGAACTCTCACGTATGACCGGTTACTCATGAACCAACAACGCATCCGAACACAACTCACCACTGACGGTTCCTATCATTAATGTTCTCTTGAGGAGTCAACTCTTCACGTGGTTTGAGATTACATTAAGGCTCACCAAGTGTGGGTCTCTTTATCACCACTCCTAACTGCTTCGGATTTCTTCTTGCTGCCACTACAAGATTGGCTCCTCAAAAATCTCCAACTACACTGACGCACTCTAAGGCCTGACTGGCCTGTTATTTTTGGAACGACTTGCTGGTCATTATAGACTTGGCGTAATCAGTCTATCTTTGATGCTCATTTCCATAGGCCTTCCTCTCCTAACTCTTTCATTTTGTCTTATGTAGATCAAATTCACCAGGCTACAGGGTGCAGATGCAGAGTTGATCCTGGCTTCCAACCCTGACAAGACGACCTCATCAGCTGGCGTAAACCACCCCCTGGATGGGTCAAGCTAAACATGGATAGAGCAAGCAATTGCTCCCAATTCTCGGCTTCAGCAGGGGGCCTAGTACGAGACAGTGATCGTAACTGGCTAGGAGGCTTCACCCAAAACCTCGGATGGTGTGCTCCACTGACTGCCTAACTTTGGGGAGTCTTTGCTGGCCTCTCGCTCGCCTGGAGATTGGGCTTCCGTCGACTAGAACTAGAAGTGGACTCTCTCGCGATACACCAGCTCCTATCTTCCTCCACTAGTCGATCTAGGGTGCTACACCCCATAGTCCAGGGCATCCATGAACTTTTCACAAGAAACTGGACGGTTGCTCATCGTCATGTTTACCGAGGGAGCAACACTTATGCTGATTGGCTCGCCACTTAGGTTATTCTTTCTGATGATGGTGTTACCTTTTTTACTACTGCACCTCTCGGGTGCCAACGTATCCTCTTCGAGGATATGTCGGAGAGTAGCGTCCCACCCTAGTTTTGTAATCTGTAGTGTTTTGTGTTCCCTTTAATTAAAAAAAAAAGATCAGAAAATAAAGATGCTTAGTGTAGTGGTCTGGAAAATAATTTGAAAAGCATTCAAAATTGTTACCTTTGAAAATTTTAACATTACAACTTAAAAGATGGATGACTTAGGCCCCAACCCATCCACCTTTCTCTACCTCATAATACAAAGCAATCGTAGTTACTATCTCCTCCATTCATCCAATAAGTTTCCGGCATTTAGCAACGACGTCTATCTATCTCTCTGTATTTCTTGATGATGACAATGATTCAGGAGGTCATATATATATAAGTGTGGCTGTTTCTTTCCTGTGTTTGTTTAGTGATGCGATCCAAATATTCTACAACTATTATTTTTTCAAAATTTTACTTTATTAATAATCATAATGACTTACTGTTAAGAAATAATTAATTAAAACTAAATACATAAAAAATTGATAAAATTTACAACTTTGTAGATTATGAATATTTTAAACAAATAAAAAAGAAAAACTTATGGAAGATTAATATTGTGATTTAAATATTTTATAAAATGTTTAATTTATTCTTTACTATTATTTAAAGTATTAAGTTAGACTCTAATAATACTAAAATGAAAATTTAATTCCATGGGATTCTACTGAATTAATCTCTTCGTAATGTAACATGCCAATTGTACACTATCAACTTATTAATGTGGAAAATTTTAATAAAATAACATACTAAAAACAGGTGTGTTTTTACCATTGCGAATAATACGTTTCACCCAATATGTTATGCTTTTCCCTATAATTTTGTTAAAGTTCTAAAAAAAGTTTGGATTTTCCATAAATCTTTACCGATTAAAACTTTTTGAATAAATTATATTTAAAATATCAAATTTTATATGATTTTTGTTATATTACCTAAAACTATTATTTTTGGCAATCATACATAGACTTTCAATTTATTGTAAAATTAGCTCACCAATAAGTTTATTGTTAACATTACTGAAGTAGTATGCTACATAAGCTTGACTTTTAACCCAAGTTATGAATACCATAGTGATACCAATACTAAATTTTGTTCTAGTGTAGTATGATACCAATACCGGCAATATCGTGTACCGTTTTGGATAATTTTTAAATTTATAAAATAGCTCTTGATTTTTTTAAAATTTCAAAATAGTCCCAAAATACATTGTACTTTATAATTTATAATTTTACATCAACTGTGTCTAAAAAATCATAATAAAATAATTTAAAATAACAACAATTTATTTATCTTTATTAATATTACTTTTCATATATTTTATATATAAATAATAACCACAATTATTATAAAAAACATCATTTAATCATCATATAAATATAAAATTAAGAAAACTATAAAGTATTTAAAATGTTATAATTTTATCATATAATAAATTATAATTACATCAAAACATCAAATAAAAAATAAATATTTATAAATTTCTAACTATTACAATTTACAGTAAAAGTTTGTATCCGAGAAACAACTAATTAGAAGTAAAACCTGAAAACTGAAACTTGAAATAAAAATATTTACAATTATATTTATATTACATATATATAATTTAACATATACATCAAATATAAGTGAAATTAAATAAGGAGAAGAAATAAAAAACCTAGAATTTCATTTAATTAAATACACGCTCAAATTGTATTGATCTCAATTCTTATTTGATATAAAATTCTCATCACTGAGAAGAGGCTCGTTATTATCATCATTTAAATTATTGCATCGGAAGGCATGTCAATACTTTGTTATCCAAAGTTATCTTTCAAGTCATTCTCATCTATCAAACTCAATTTCTTAAAAACTCAATCCATCAAAAAATTAATATGATCAAGGCAAATAAAATTTACAAAACTAATTATTCTATTAAGATTTATAGTAAACAAATTAAACAAAATTATTAAGAAATTACAAAAATTATTTCCAACTTAATAATGCTAATAAGATTCATTTACTAAAACTTTAAATTATATCGAATAA
Organism: Erythroxylum reticulatum; assembly: GCA_025504915.1. Lineage (NCBI taxonomy): Eukaryota > Viridiplantae > Streptophyta > Magnoliopsida > Malpighiales > Erythroxylaceae > Erythroxylum > Erythroxylum reticulatum. Next base: position 26,822,399 of record JANSVA010000003.1, on the reverse strand, counting down.
AGACTAAGTAGTTCAATCTTTTGTATTCTAATCTATTCCTTTTCTTGGAATGAGCGAATTCAAATATGTTATAATTTCATTTTTACTCTATTGCACTCACATATTAACTTGGCAAATTGTAAACCTTTACAATTCTGAAACATCATTTTTAAATTAGTCCTACCAAACAACTGTGACTGATGTTTAGTTAAAGTTATGTTTAATTATGAGCTATTCCAAAATTACATTTCTCATAATTCAAGAGTCAAACCAGCCCAAAACTGGGTTTGAACGATCTTATTCCATTATCCAAATAACCCTTAATATAACTTTGAATTATACTAATTCAATAGCCAAACAGTCATAATTTTAGACTTAGGATAATTTGATCCTTATGCCTTGTTCATATTTTCAAACAACCCTCTTCTTTCATAGGAAACCTAAACTTCATAATTGAAACCCTATAATCCAGTTGCCGTTGCCCATTTCCCTGACGTCATCATCGATGAGACCATCTTCCTAGTCACCAATTTATTTTTTCGTGATAATCATATTTTTAAACCTCTAATACTACTTTAATTTCCCTAATCAGACACTTTTAGGCCCCATTTCGTTGATGACTTTTTAGTCATATTTTAACATATAGGAGAGTATTAGCTCTTTAACTATGTCAAACGGTTAATTATTTTGTTTTATTATCTGCTAATTAAGTTGATTGATTTAAGCAAATCAGTTAATTTTTTAAAAGTTCCTCTATAGGACCGTTTTAGTATTCAGTTGATAAAAATTGGGCATTAATAATGATTGTGCCCTCTAAAAAGAATAGAAATAGATCTAAGAGGGTGTTTGTAATTATTAAACATTATTTACCATTTAATTTATTTTGCTCTAAAAACATAACTGTCACGCTCGTTATAGAAATTGTCATAAGTGTAACACTTCACTTCATGCCTGTGACTTTTTTATTATGATATAAGTGTCACGGGCGTGACACTACTTGTCCGCATGTGACTCTTTGTTTTCTTTTTTGTTTTTTATCATTTCAATTTTAATTTGTTTTTATAAAATTTACAATGTTTGTGTGTGTGTCAGGCGACTATTTTTTTAATCATTTCAATTTTAGTTTTTTTATAAAACTTACAAATTGAAACAATATTTTAAAGATAGGAGATAAGGTAAGAAATTTAAAGTTGAAAAATTGATTAATTTACTAAAATTATTTAATTAATTTATAAATTATAGAAAATATTAAATTAAATTTAAAATTTAATCAATTTATTATTATTATTATTATTAT
>JANSVA010000003.1:26795874-26808370 GCA_025504915.1 Erythroxylum reticulatum | reverse complement strand
ATATCAAGCGCTTCTAAATGCCCACTGACCACTCAAAATTACCATTCTACCTTTCCCACAAGTAATGGGATGTTACATCTAACGAAGTAAGACTTACACTTTAAATAAACTTGGCCTGGTGACTAACTAGGATGATAGCCAATAAAGAAGCAATTCCAACTACCTAACATGAAAAATTTTAGGAAGTTGTCAATTGGTTTCTAACCAACTCCCTCCTAAAAAATAACAAAACACTTAAAATAATTGTTTATGGGACATATATATAGTTCTATAAACTTTGGGATGAAAGAAATGCTAGATGTCATAAGGGTGTGGAAAAATAAACTACTCAGCTGATAGATGAAATTGTCCAATGGGCAAGGGAACAAATAATGATGAATACAAATAACTATCAATATTATGGAGAATTTAATAGCATATACTCAACTAGGAGTCACTAGATACAAGCAATCATAAAGGCATCGATGGATTCTACTATGTCTAGTACACACATGTAAATCATCTGAAGGTAAGAAAGCAAAGGCTACTTACAAGAGAGATGGATGATGAAGTTAGATCTCTATAAACATAATGTTAAAACAATTAGAATTGGTTGTCATACTAAACAATGAGCACTAGAGACTAGTTTTGTCTTGCATAGTGCTCTTAACAGATATATATACTGAACCCTTAACACTAGACTTTCATGCTATGGAAGTCTAGGACACATAAGGTAGTGGAGTTGGGTGCGTAAGTCAATGCTTCTGGTACAATCCTACAAAATGTGTAAATTGATTACTTAACCATACATGTGTCATACCTGCAGAAAACAAAGAGAAGAATTAGAATTAGTGTACTGAATAATGAGAGCTTAAGATTACTTTTGTCCTATGACAATTGGATAGTGCTCTTAACAAATATACTGAACCCTCAACACTAGGCATTCAGGCAATGAAATTCTAGCACTGGTTGCGTTCTTTAATGTCTAAAAATCAAAATAATTCACAGTATGGAGGTTCCTACTCCATAAGTCTCAGTTTGCTGCCAAAAATTCTAAAAATAGGAACATTTGATAGCTTGATGTGATAAAAAAAAGTAAAAAAACTTTAGCTATACATTACCTTTTGGTGGCTTATCTTGACTTACAATATTCATCCTCTCTTTTAAGTTGAAAAACTTCCAATAGATTTTGATAATAAGCAGCAATGTATAACCACACCTACTAAGGATGAAAATTGCAATACACAAAGAGAGAAAAATAAAAACCAAAATGGACGAAAACATTTCTGCAGAAAGACTGATATAAAAAAACACTTGATTCTATACTCATCTACGAAAGTCATTTCTAAAAGTCTGTACCCACTAAAAAAGAGTTGAGGAAAAAACAGAACAGCCACAAATAAACACAAAAATGAGTTGATATTGAGACCCACCTATGTTTATCTCCAAAAAGCCTCTACTTTGCCTTCTCATAGTAGAAGACAACAACGATGGTGTTTCGCAGGCGTGATAACAAATTAACCGACAGTGTCCATACATAAAAATCCTTTACTTGGCAAGGAATTGAACTGATAACGAGATTGATAAGAGGATGATTAATGAGGGATGCATGGCTTTTGTAGTATGACAAAATAAAGGAAATTTCTAGAAAAATTGAGAATAAACACTAGGAGAAAGAGGAAATCTTATCTGTATCGTTAGTGTAATCCAAAGTTGGAAGGGGGAAGGAGGAAGACACTAATGTCCCAGCACCCATCTACAAAGATACTAAAGCATATAACTTGAATCTAGCATGAAGAAACCCATAAAGCAACGTTGATTGTGGCCTAACTGGTATAGAAGATCTGTAAATTAGATTAAAAACAAAGAGGAATTAGAAAGGGAATTAGGAATTACACCCTAATCTAGCATGCAGAAACCCACGAAGTAACATTGATCGTGGCCTAATTGGTGTACAAGATCTGGAAATTAGGTTAAAAGCAGAGAGGAATTAGAAAGGGAATTAGGAATTACATCCTTTGAAGCCTTTCACCTGTATGTTATTAAGTAGGTTGTAGTACTTGGTGTTTATGCTAACACGTGTACCAACCTTGTAAGCTTGGGGTTGATATAAAATAACAACAATTTAATTGGTACTTATACATATATTCTCAATTTTTTACTCATATATAATTTTAGCGCAATGATTTTTTTTAATTTTTTTTGTCTTTTTTAATGTAAGATAATAGTTTATTGTCGTTGCATCTTAATATTATTAAAGTCAACACTTTTAAAACTACTACATTATATTAATTTTAGACATCACATTATAAAACTGTTAAACACATGTTATTGCTTACAACTTTTTGTGGTGTAGTGTTTTTTGCTGTGACTATGATTCAGTCGTGATTAATTCCACCCGCAAATCAATTCAAGGATTTATTCAATCTTTGAATTAATGTAGGAGTCACTAATATGCGCAAGTATTGTCTTGTGCCCATATCTCTTAATTAGGTAACATATACCTTAAACCTCTCCACTTGAAACCCTTCTGCCTTTTACACTTAGAATTAAATTTCTAAGGTCAAGCTCGTTTAATAAGCCAATTTCTTAGTTTGATATTCACCAAAGTGAAGTCTTTTTTATTCTAATTTCTAATTCACGTCCAATTTTAAGTTCTAGTTCAAACATCTAATTGAAAAATCTATTCAAAGCTTTTTCTTTAGCTTACTTCTAAAATTCATTACCAGTGATATCTATTTATTTATATTTGTTTTAATAGTTTAAAATAAAATAGAAGTTTATCAGATTCTATATTTTCATAGTTAATTAGGAAAACAATTACTTTGGCCTCAATTAAAAAGGCACGCACGATTTTCAAAAATTAACTTTTGTGATGGACTCAATTCAAAAGAACCATACTAAAATCTCAAATTAAAATCCAATTTGAAAAATTTTTGCTTGGTCCAATGGAGAACTTGAGTGGAGAAAGAGAGACTAGTAAAAAATAAAATTTCAAAAGCTCAATGCACCTTTTTAAAGACCAAATTCAATTAACAATGATAACTTAAGAATCAGGAAATTAGTTGTCTTCCAGCCTAGTAGATAGTTTAGCATTTTCTTTAATTAATTCAACCTCCAAACAAGTTACGGGTGGTTGATAGCATTAAACTATCTACGAGGGAGGCTTTCTCCAGAAAATTTCAAGCCATAGCATTTTTCTTATCATGACGATAAGATGGAGACTGTAAAATGCATGTCCTCTCCAAGGATAGAAAAATGAAAAGCTTAACTTGGTTCTAATGTCAGCTATATCTCGGAATCACTCCTAAAAGCCAATCAAGAAGCTTGGAGGATTTAACACATTGTCGAGGAGTTATGCTTATGCAGGGTAACACATATAACTATAGATATATTTATAGCGTTTAACATGATAAATAACTCAAAACAAACGTGACTAAAGTAGGTACATATATAATTAAGAGCTTTATTTTGTTACAACTGAAAAATAAATTACTTCTTATGAAAAGCTTCGAAAGAAATCAATTCCATAAGAGTTCATATCTTCATGTTGGTTTTAAGGTATACATTTAGTTGTTCCACCGGACCTGTTTCTGAAGGTAGTTAATAAGTTTCCTGTCGACATGGAAGGCCTTGGCTAGAAGATCAGGATTGATGGGTGGGTTAGATCCAAAGACGGCGTTTGCAATGGTGATGACACCAGGATTTTGGCTGCTCAAACCCGCAAATGCAATAGCATTGCCTTCTCCAACATTAAGCTGGAAATGAATTTGTCCGATTGGGAACACAAACACGTCTCCAACGTTCAATACTTTGGTGAAAAGGGTATTGTTGTTCTGGTTAGATGCTACGAACCCAACATGGAGTGAGCCCTGCACGACTACGAGGATCTCAGTACCACGAGGGTGAGTGTGCGGTGGGTTTAGGCCATATGGTGCGAAGTCAAGCCGTGCAAATGAAATTCCAAGAGTGTTGAGTCCTGCAAGTTCTTCCACGGTGACTGGAGTTACAGCAGAACCAAGTGGGGTTGCAGAAGTGTTTCCAGGTTTGTTGAGGCCTCGCAAGAAGAAATCGTCTGCCTTCACTTTCTTTGGATCTTTGCAGAACTTTCCATTTACGAAAACTGCGTGAATGACAACTTCTTACATATATGAAGCGATTATAAAAAAATCACAAGAATGAATGGATTCGAATAATTATAATGAAAGAGAACATACCACCATCTGCAGGGTTATCGATGGCGACACAGAAGTCCTGAAGAGGACTAGGATCATAAGCAGAAGTAATTAGTGAAAAGGCCAAAGCCAAGAGAGTAATCACTGAAGTATATTGAAGCTTCTGCATTGTATAACTTTAATTTAGCTTTTGCTGTGCTTGGCTGAGTGGTGAGGGTGATGCTTTGGAAGCGAGCTACTTATAGATAGAAATCGTTGAATGAGTCCAGCGAACATACAATCTGTAGATGTTAATGGAAGATTTCAAGTCTTCATAGGTCTCTTATTCAAGCGTCGATGACGTATAAATACTAAGACCTGGCTCGTTCTGAGTAAATTGTTTGATTTCATCCTCTAGAAATTTTGTTTCAATTATTGTAGCAGTTGTGCTGTTTTGTGGAAAAAGATAAGCCGGTTTTGATCCCTAAAACTAAATCAACGAAGAAAATTTAGATTTTGATGTCACAGAATACCTATGGGAGAAAGAAAGGACTTGGAAAAATTAATTATTGTTGAAATGCGAATTGGCCTGTAATTTCTGATTCCTGCTATGGATACTAAATTATGGATGAAAAGTGAAAATGGCCTCTCTCTAAAACCAAACCAGCCTCTTTCTGTCTGTTCTTTCCTTTTTTTTCTTTTTCGTAACGGCTTAACTAATTTGAGTGGGACTTGTCCCGCTCAAGAGAGCCATATAGAATCATGTCTTTAGTCTAATATCAATTGTGTGATATGAAACATAAATGAATTTGGTAAAGTTCCATCTTATATTAAGAATAAAAAGATTGGAAAATTTTGGAGATCACACTTAGAATTATAGTTGATGTTTACATTATCCTTACCTTCTTTATCAAATTTAATAATATAAATTGATTCCAAATGGTCTTGTCATTGTTTCTTATGGAATTACCTTCATTGTAAGAAGAGAGAGAAGCTCTTTACTATTTCTAGAATCTAAGGCTTTTATGGGTTGATTATTCCACTTCCTATTGCCTTACCCTTTCCCGCTATTTGATTTTCCTACTCTTTGTTTCTACTTCCCTCTACAATTCTCTATTTTTCTCTTTCGACTTTCATTCCACCATCTTACCTAATATCTCGCTACCAATTGTTCTTTTTACTAGTTTTGAATTTATTTGCATATGTAAGTACTGTTTTCGATCTCAGCTTGGACGGTGTGATCTTTTGACTTGTAGAATTGTTTCTTGTTCTCTTAGTTTTATTAATTTATTCTATTTATAACTTGTTAAAAATAGTTTAGGAATAATACATAAATACAAATTGGATATCATAATTATGATTTTATCATAGTTTTAACTTTATAATAATTATTCTATGTACTTTATCTTTAATATTAAGTAAAATACAATTAACAAAAATACATAAAAATAAAGAGTACATTTATTGATTAAAATACTAAAGTCATACATTAAATTGAAACCTACCAATTGCCTTCAAGGATATAAACAGACACATTATATGAAACATACTTTAATTCAACAGTAAAGATAAAAACCATCCCTTGAAAACTGAAAGTTTTCATTTATTTCTAATTTATTTGTCACAAAAAGGAAAATTGTATTAAGATTTCATGATTCGATAAATGGAGAGGACCAAAGAATTACAATTACTTCTCTTATTCAGATAAGTCCCTAATCTCAAATGGTGGAGGGACTTCATGCTCCTGAGCCATGCAAACATAGTATCAATCGAAACTAGACATGCATACTTAGTATTGGGTTCTATTTTAGTCTCACTTTTGAAGTGTTCCTGAACTAGATACAAATAGTGTCCATCCACTTGTCCAACAAGAAATGGAGATTTTGTGAGAGGGCAATAATACTACACTTCCTATAATTTAATAAAAATAAGAGCTGATTGTAGTTACTTAGTTATTGAAAAGGTTACAACGGTGAAGAAAGGAAGCTCAACCACACCTAGCTAGGAAACTATGATATCTAAAATGGGAGAACTCAGTTTCGATCAACTCACACAAGGCAAGGAGATAAGTAATTATACATTGGCAACAACAAGTTAGCGTATGATGCTTTATGCTAATGTATTCCACTATAATTAATATACATTAGCATCAAAAAGTTAGAAAATGATGTTTATGCTAATGTATTCCACTAGAATTAGCTTCATTTTACTTTCAGTTCTCCTAGCAAACCTTCCTTTCTATTTTTCTTTCGGTTACTAGGAATTATTTCCCATAAAATTGATGACTATTATTGAAAAAACTGATTTTAAAGCATAGATTTTGAACATATTAGTTTGATTCTTGATACTAATCTAAAAATAGGGTAAATTGGTCGATTGATAGCCAAGAATTAGCGTATGTATCTTCATATAAATTGTATCTATTCCTCTAACATTTTCAAAGTCTCTTGAATTTCGTGATTCTAATATTTCTATCAAAAGTTATTATCAAAATGTCAAATAGTTTAAGTGGTGAAAATAAACATAGACTCTTCTTTAACAAAGTCTTCTATTTGAATTTAATATCAAATCCTAATTTCTTCTTATGAAATATAGATACTCTTACAATTTTCCAAAATATTAATACGAGACTTGTGAAAATAAAGTGGTGTTTGATGATTAGTTGAAGTTTGTTCTAATAATGAAATTCTTATGTTGGTTGAATTTTTATTATTTCATTCATAACAATATGTTTGATTTAAAGCTCAAAAAGGATTTCTTTTAGTTTTTGACTAGCCATAGTATCCCTAATACACTTGGTTTGAGTTTGAACTTTGAAGTGATATGTCACAAAAAGAATATAATTGGTTTAACCTTTTCTATGTTAGGTAACATGTTATTAATTGATTGATATCTGATCTTTTTTGTTTCTGTTTTGGAAAATATTTGGTATCTGATACAAGTCTTATAGGATAGCTCAACCTCAAAAGCTAGCTCGAAGGGTAAGAGAGTCTATAAACCTATATAAATCCCATATTAACCCCCCCATTTGACCAATGTGGGACTCAAGTCTCATAACTCGCAATTGGATCGTAACATTCCACCACGCTCCGTAGCCCAAGCACTGGCGAGCTGGTTGTGTGCTAGACCTTTTTTAGCCTTGAGTGAACACCTCCCTGCATGGAATATCCTTGTCCTTAAGGATGAATTCGCGGTAACTATGTAAAAATTGCCGCAAATTTTCCCAAGTTGCATCTTCAATTGGAGTTCCAGCCCATTTAACTAGGATTTCAGTTTTAGGCTAATACTTCCCTTTTGAAATTACACGACGATCTAGCAATTTTTCAGGTATAGGAAGGATGGTTGAATCATTTGATATTGGTGGCAACTTGTGAAGTGTGGGTGGACAATTCCCTATATATTTTCATAAAAGACTAATAAGAAAAACATTATGTATCGAGGAACTTGGAGGTAAAGCAAGATGATAGGCAACAGTCCCAATCTTTCAACAATCTCAAATGGCCTAAAAAACTATAAGGATATCTTCATGGAACTGTGAAAGCCACTGAAGATTAACGATATGGATGTAATTTCAAATACACAAAATCTCCCACTTGAAATTATACCTTGCGATAGTGATGATTTACTTGTTGCTTCATACTTTCTTGAGCCAAAGTAAGATTCTGTTTCAATTCACGAAGGATTATGGCTCAGTCTCCAAGGTGTTCATCTATAGCTTGGATTGCAGTACAAAGAATGTAGAAAAACAAACTTGGAGGTTGGATGCCATATACTGATTTAAGTAGTGTCATTTTTGTGGATGAATGGAGGCTTGTATTATAACTAAACTCAGCATATGGTAACCAATCAAGCCATTTTTGTGGTTACTCACTTGTAAAAAAATGTAAATAATGATCTAGAACCTGATTAGTGACTTCGGTTTAGCTATCTGTTTGTGGATGGTAACTTGAGCTCATTTTGAGTTCAGTCCCCTACAACTTGAAGAGATTATTCCAAAATGAGCTAACAAAGATCTTGTCCCTATCACTTACTATAGATTGTGGAATCCATGCAATTTAACAGCATTGGAGATGAAAGAGTTACTACTTTGGCTACTGTGAATGGATGCCTTAAAGGAATGAAATTGCTATACTTGGGAAGTCAGTCAAGTACAACAATGACCACAAAATGTCCCTACAAAAATTTAAGGCCCTCTATAAAGTCCATAGACACTTTTGCCCATGCTCTAGTTAGAATTGGGAGGGGTTGAACCAACCCTGCTGGACTTAAGGTGTCACTTTTGTAGCGCTGACATGTATTATGATAGAGAAAATATTTCTAAACAGAGTTACATATTCCAGGCCACCAGAAGTTTTGTCCAACTCGAACGTATCCGATGGAAGAAAAGTGACTCTCGGTTAAAATATATGGTAGTAGTGAGCCATTAGGACTCAAATAAACTCTCCCTTTGAAGAATTAGACCCCATCGCGTTGCATAAGAGACATGGTTTAGTTGTTTGAATGTTTTTGAAGCAAGGCATTATAGGATGGGTCTTGTTGTACTTCAATTTGAAGTGATCCCCACCAATTAGCTAATGGTAAGGAGACTGCCAACATATTGATTTTAGATCTATGGGATTAAGCATCAAACCACCCTTTATTCTCTTGTCCTTGCTTATACTCTATTGTATAGTCAAAACCTAAGAGATTTAGAAGCCAATGAGCTTAAGCAGGTGTAGTAATTCATTGTTTTAAGAGAAATTTCAAGCTCCTTTTATCAGTCTTGATTGTGAAAGTTTGTTCTAAGAGGTATGAATGCCATGTTTGAATGGTTTTTACAATATGCAACATTTCTTTTTCATATTTGGACAATATGAGAGCTGACCCTTTTAAGGCTTCACAAAAAAATGCAGTTGGTTAGCCTTGTTGAGATAGAATAGCACAAATTCTTGACCCACTAGCATTCCTTTCCATAATAAAATGGCTAAGAAAAATCAAAAAGGCAAAGAATAGGTAGGGAAGACAATGCCTCTTTAAGCTTATTGAATGCTAACTCTACTTCCTTTGTCCAAGAAAAATCATCTTTGATTAGAAGTTGGGTTAAGGGTGCAACGATTCCTCCAAACCCACTTATGAATTTCCTGTAGTACCCAGCCAGTCTTAAAAACCCACGAACCCCTTTAGTGGTAGTTGACACGGGCTAGTCCTTGATCAATTGAATTTTAGAAGGATGCACTGTAACTCCGTTTTTAGTCACAGTTTGTCCCAGATAGTCTAGTTGTTGTACTCTAAAGCGACATTTAGACTCTTTAACAATTAATTGGTGGTCCTTTAAGAGTTGTAAGACAATTCGCAAGTGAAAGAGATGCTCCTACAAAGTCTTGCTATATACTAGTATGTCATAAAAAAAAACTAAGATTAGCTTAGAAAGATATGGTCTGAAAATATTATCCATTAGGCTTTAGACGGTAGCTGGTGTGTTGTTTAGCCCAAATGGCCACAAATTCGTACTGCCCTTCATAAGTTTGAAATGCAGTCTTTGGAATGTTACCTTCTTGGACTTAAATTTGATGATACCTAGACTGCAAATCCAATTTTGAATAGAAACTATAACCATAAAGTTTGTCAAGTAATTCATCATTCACAAGAATAAGGACTTATCTATTATGATGATTTCATTTAATTCTCAGTAATTCACACAGAATAGCCTTCGATATAATTTTTGAACCAATAAAATTGGAGATGAAAATGGGCTACGAATTGTATGGATGAGACCTGATTGCAACAATTCACGAATCGTTCTCTCAATTTCTGATTTTTGGTAGTATGGGTATCTATATTATTTGTCATTAATTGGTCCACCATTAGGTTGTGGTTGAATGTGATGGTCATGATTATGGATTGGGGACAACTGAGTGGGTGCTTTAAATATTTTTTGGTACTTTATATGAATAATGTCAAGTGGATATTACTTGACTTCCATTGTTTCTTTTGTACACATTAACTGTAAAAAAAAATTGGACTATAAATGCTTTAACAATCTTTAGCCCTTAACATATTCAATCCCATTTGTTTGATCCTTTGAAACTTATGAGTCTTGCCTTCTTTATGAAAAGTCATGGTAAGTTTCTAGTAATCCATCTTAACCGGTCCCAAAGTAGCTAACCATTGTACCCCTAGGACCAGAGAACATGTTGCCACTGGTAGAACATAGAAGTCGACTCGAGTGTGGTTACCCTGTATGTTGAGTGACATTGCATGGAATTTTACCATACAATCAATCTTTTCTCTGTTACAACCATAACCCGAAGGAGTGATCATGAGTTACATCCAATCTATATTATTTCGCCAAGGCTTGGTCCATAAAATTATGAGTGCTACCCCCATCCACTAAAATCACAAAATCCTTGCCTTTCATCTTTCCCTGAAGGCATATAGCTTGAGGATGCTCAATTCCTTTAATAGCATGGAATGAAATTTCATGTAACTAATCTTTCTCTTGATGATCTTTTTGAGTTTCAATTGGTGTGACTGCTAGTTCTTTGACATCTTCCATCATAAAGAGTTGAGGGCATTGACACCTATGACTAGGTACGAATTGTTCATCACAGTAATAATAAAGTCCCCTCTCCTATCACTCACGAGCTTCTTGACTTGTAATCCTCTTAAAAGAAGTAGGATTGTTACTAGTTATAGGTAGTGATTTTAAAGAGGGTGGTGGTCTTAAGATTCTAGCCACGTTGTTGGCACCTGTTTTAGTCGAAATTCTAGTTGTAGGGGGTCTTAAGAAATTTACTCCCTTTTTCTGCAAGTCATTTCTTTCTTCCACTAAACGAACCACACTAATTGCATCTGGGAAAGAACGTGACTGTTTTATTTCTATGTACTGTTTTATTTCTATGTATAACCAAATCTCTTCCTTGAGTCTTGTAATAAAACAACCAATCAAGAATTTTTCAGGCAACTCATCAACTCGATGAGAGCCTTTCGAATTCTTCCCGATAAGCTGTAGGTAACTTGCTTCAATCTCATAAGTGCCTTGGAGGGGTCCTCAATAATCTGTAGGACTGAAATGAATCTGTAGAGCCTTCATGAATTCTTCTCAGGTTAGTGGTCCTTTAAACTTAGTTAACCATCTATGCCATTGGAGGGCAATACTCTTAAGGTGGAAGGAGGCTAACTGAACCTTTTACTCCTTAGCCAGTTCTTTGAAATCAAAATACTACTATGCCTTATAAACCCATCCTTGTGGGTCTTCTCCATCGAATTTGGGAAAGTTTAATTTCAAATGATGGGTACTTCAATCTATGGAAAATTGACCATGAATAAGTGATGGATGGTACCATTTTGGAGAAGATTTAGTAGCTACCAATGTGTTTACTTTAAGGTGATTGATGGGGTGGTTCTACAAATCTTGAAGTTTATCTTATACGATTTGTATGGTGGTATATACTTCGGTAATACTAGATTCAAATCGTCCCAATATTTTTAGAACTTCACTTCGAAATTTAGCATTTGTTTGATTCCAGATAGTCATAAATTTTACCTAAGAGTATTGCCCTCCTTTTAGTCCTCATTCCATGGGTGGTGACATTGGAATTGTAGTGTTTGTCCGAGGCTAGAAAAGGTCTAGCACACAGCCAACCCACAGGTGCCTGAGCTGCGGAGCATGTTGGAATGTTACTGTCCAATTGCAAGATATGGGACTTTAGCTCTACATCAGTAATATGGGGTGTTAATGAGGGGTTTATATATGCTTATGAGCTCTCCCACCTTTTGAGCTAGCTTTCGGGTTAGGCTATCCTATAAGACCTGTATCAATTGGTATCAGATCCAACATCACTCCTCCAAGTCCTTGTGTCATGGGTGATGACGTCGAAATTGCAGTGTTGACCCAGGGCTAGAAAAAGGTCTAGTGCATAGCCAACTCGTGAGTGCCTACGCTATAGAGCGTGTTGGAATGTTATGATCCAATTGCAAGATATGGGACTTGAGTCCCACATTAGTCATATGAGGGTTTAATGTGGGGTTTATATGGGCTTATGGGCTCTCCCACCTTTTGAGCTAGCTTTTGGGGTTGAGCTCTCTTATAAGGCTTGTATCAGTATATGCTCTTATTGATCAAGTTTTGGAAATTCCAATTTTACTGGGAATAATTATTCCCTTTGGGATCTATCTTAGTCTTTACACTTTTAATGATTTGTAAAGAATAATATTTTTCTTTTAAAAATTTAATAAACGCTTTAATTTTTAAAAATGTAAAATATAATTGTTTGATACTCTTAAATTTTCCCAAAATATTCATACGAGACTTGTGAAAACAGAGTGGTGTTTGATGATTAGTTGAAGTTTGCTCTAATGATGAAATTTTTATGTTGGTTGAA
>JANSVA010000003.1:26698968-26711110 GCA_025504915.1 Erythroxylum reticulatum | reverse complement strand
CTTTTGTACATTCATAAACTCACCAATCACAAATGCTCTACTAGCTTTATGACTTGGATAAGATATTTGGTTAAGTTTAAAAGCATAAAATGTAGTTTATACAAAAAGAAAGGTATAAAGCTCAAAGGAGTTTAATAAAGGAAAAACCATATCAATAGGGTAGGCTATTTGGCTAATTAGTTCAGAAAAACAAAGTTCCTAATTATTTCCATATTAATGCATGTGATAAAAATGTGGTTTCGAATAGAAATTTAAGGCAAAATTAGGATGTACATATCATGAATGTCACACATTATCAAAAGACAATGAGACTAATATAAATGTGTCAGTTAAATAAGGCTCAAAATCTCTTTGGCTTTGCCTACCACTAGTTATTACTCTTTTAAAGATAATACACATCAACCAATCACAAGAATAAAAGTACATACTAAAGTTGGTACAAAATTCTTTAGTCAATTTATACTCTAATCATGACTATATAGTCCTAGAAGCAGTAGAAAAAGAGAAAATGTTTGTTTCATTTGTTTTATTCTTTCTGTCATTTTGATTAAAAATTTAAAATAAGCAAGGAACAAACCAATAAAGAACACACATGTATATAAAAAGAAATGTGAAAAAGTAAAGAAAAGAATTTTACTTCCCTTAGGTTGCCTCCCAAGAGGTGCCTTTGTTTAGGGTTGCTGGCTCAACTCTATATTTCCTCCTCAAATGACAAAATTGTGATCTTCAGGTGTCATATGCGGCTCCTACAGATGAGGTTCTTCAGGATAGGGTCTCAGTTGATGACCCATAATATTCAACATCTTCCCTATCCTCTGACTTTCAATCTTGACTGAGTCCATACACTCTGGAAAGATCTCAAATATCTCTTCGCCTTTTTCCCTATCCTCTGACTTTCAATCTTGATTGAGTCCGTACACTCTGGAAAGATCTCAAATGTCTCTTCCTCATTTAATTCCTCCAATCTGCTATATAAATATGAAGAGTTAGTCTAAAAAATAATCATGAACTCATTACTTACCTCCGAACTAAATGATATGTCCTTTTCTAGTTCGAGTTCCTACTTAACTTCTTCATCACATGCAATTCCTTGAGTATTGCTTTAAAAATTCTCAAGCTCCTCATCATTTTGTAAGGTTTTCGCACTAACGCCCCCTAGGTATACCTCAGGTTGATATGGATGCTCTTCTTCCATTTTTGATTCTAGATAGTCGATCTTTGCTGCCATCTTACCCATTTGGCTTGCCACGTTCTAGCTTCTAGACATTATATGCCACATTTCCTGTTGGAACAGTTACAACTGCTATTGTAGGCTTTGTTGAAATTGGAGATTGTTAGCAATCACAAAATTCATCAATTCTTCTAGAGATGCACCTAAGTTTTGACAAGAAGCTTCTGGTTCACACACGAATTGTTGTATATTCTACAAAGTATTATATAACTAATTCTGATGGTCATCCCATCCATAACCAAAGTTAGGTTGATCAGTCCAACCTTAGTTATAGGATTGAGAATAAGAATTAAAGAAAAAATTACTTCCATCTATAATTTTTTATATTTTTTCACAAACACAAAAGAAAAAAATGAAAGGATCATAAAATAACTAAAAAGAAATCAATTATGAACAAATATATACAAAACATCAATTAAAATTTCAAATAAAAACTAAAACACCTCACTCCCTAACCAAAACGCCAAAATTGATAAGAGTTGTAATGCGAGCAAAATAAAATAACTAGACTTCTAGTATAGTGGTGGTGAGTCTAAGTCAATCCCACAGAAAGTGAGTGTAAAGTTGTTGAAATGAAAGTAACTAGTGTTTAGGTTTAACTAGGGGTTTTGGATTTTTAAATAAGAAAATAAAATAAAACTAGACTAATAAAAACAAGCTAGAGAAAACATGTTAACAATGATAAAAATGGAAAATTCGGTAAGGACTCGATTCTTTGACTCAATCTCAGCCTACACCCTTATTAATCATTTTTTATTGATTTGTTGTTCTCAAACCTCTCCTAGCAACTATTAATTGCAAGTTAATAATTAACCCAAGTTTTTTCTTAGGTTTTGTTTAATCAAGATACGATCATTAATTAAACCTAACCATCAAATAACCTAGAATACAATCTCTATATTCAATTACGCAATAACATTATGAATTAGGAAAACTGATTAATCAAGGCAACAACCACATACGATGCGTCATTTAACCTAGGTCATGCTATCTCTAATAATTATGAATCATTAGTCACTACACATGAATTTCATCATAACAATTACAAATTATATCGAAATTCTAGCAATGGGTTTGCAAATAAATAATTCATTGAATGCATTAAAATAATCTCTTCACAACACCTAATGGGTTCATACACAAATAACTAAACAATAAAAAAAATCCGATTGTCCATACATAACCCAAATCCATATGCCTAAAATAACACATT
This sequence comes from Erythroxylum reticulatum, assembly GCA_025504915.1. NCBI lineage: Eukaryota > Viridiplantae > Streptophyta > Magnoliopsida > Malpighiales > Erythroxylaceae > Erythroxylum > Erythroxylum reticulatum. The sequence goes on along the minus strand of JANSVA010000003.1, from coordinate 26,708,666 downwards.
AAATTTCTAATGAAAGAAGAAACAAAAAATAGTAAAATACACCTAACCTAGGTCATCGGCATCGATGTCACCTCTGAACCGACATCGAGAACTTAGCCTTCCATGGTTCTCTCCTGGAAAAATGCTTCAGCCCCATTAATAACCCCTCCCGAAGATCCATAGTAGCTTCTCTTCACTGCACCTCTACTCTGTTCTATTTCATGCTACTGCTCTCTCTTCACCCTAGTTACTATTCTCTTGATATGACAAATTAATATTTGATCCACTTCCTCCATACTATTCTTTTATTAAAACATCTGCTGCATCCACTAAAAACATCTGCGTTTCGAGGATGTGAGATGTCTCCTAGTTGCTACGTCGTTTCTCCTAGTTGCTCCTCACTTCTACGCTACATTTTGCTCCTTCATCTGTTGTCATTTTGCTTCATTTTTCCAGTAGCCTCTTGCCTTCATTTAATTCCATAAAACACGTTGCATGGGCTTGTATGGTCCACGCACAACAGCGACTTTGATTAAGTTTTGTTTCCATTTTTCTTGTCTTCTTATTGTCTTTTAATTTTCTTCTTCATGCTCTATAAAGACAAGTGAAAATTAATCTTCAAAAAATGACCCAAATGTTATGCTTTCAACTTACTTTAACTCTTTTGCTTCTAAACTGTGCCTAAAATCACATACAAGTTAAAGTAAGTTTCTTAAATAATTTTATGTCATTAATCGCTAAGTGTTATGAAATAATAAAAAATTAATTAAGCATATGTCAAATAAAAACAAGTCTAATCTCAAATGTTCCTTTTATGAGGGATCATATAAAGTAAGAGATTGCTAGAACAAAGCAAACCATTTTGTTTTAGTAAAAGAAAGGGAGGCATAAGAGAAACTAAGAGAGGAGGCAAAGATGGATTCTTTAAATATCCTTAATACCATTAAAGGAAAGGTTGAAGAGCCTAAAATTAAAAAGAAGGGACGTTTATATGCCATGGTGAAGGTTGGAGGCAAAATAATGAAAGCATTAGTAGATACTGAAGCTTCCAACAACTTCATACAAGTAGAAAAAGCAAATCAATTAAGCATAAACTATAATAAAGAGTAAGGGTGGCTCAAAACCGTAAACTTATAGCCAAGAGCTATATTTGGAGTTATCGGGGTGTCAAGGTATGTCTTGGAGAAAGGCATGGTGTAATAGATTTTTTTTTTTATAGTTCCTATGGCTGATTATCTTATAGTGTTTGGAATAGAATTCATGGACCACATTAAGGTTGTACCTATTCCTTTTACCATTACCATTTGTATTTTGAAGGAAGGAAATGCATGTATGATATCTTTATCAAATGAAGGAAGTTTATCCACCAAGCAACTATCTACCATATAATTCTCTAAAGGTGTCGAGAAGAAGCAACCCATACATTCAGTGGCATTAAAGGAAGACGAAGAGAGGAATCTTCACTAATGGAGTTACCCAAAGGAATCTCTAACGTCCTTGAGGAGTTCAAGAAAGTGATGCCTCTGTAATTACCAAAGAATCTCCCACGAAAATCTGATGTGGATCATAAGATTAAGATGGTGTAAGGTGCTACCCTAACTGTTATAGTACGTTACCATATGGAACCTTCCAAACTTCAAGAAGGTATTAGAATCACATTATTTCCTTGGTCTCATCAACTACTATTAGAAATTTTTCAAAGGTTATTCCCTCTTTGCTTCTCCACTTAACAATCTATTGAAGAAGAATAGAGAAAGTGATTAGGATGGAAGGTACGAGAAGGCATTTCATGCTTTAAAGAAAAAGGTAACAAAGAACCCACGTTGACCCTTACCGATTTCATTAAGTTATATGTGGTACATAATGATCCTTTTAATTTAACACTTGCTGGTATTTTGATGGAAAATGGACATCCAATTACTTATGAGTTTCACAAGCTGAATGATGTTGAACGACATTACACCATCCAAGAGAAGAAGATGACCACATTTATGCATTATTTACAAACTTAGAGAGATTACTTGTTAAGCTCTAAGTTCATTATGAAGATGGATAATGTTACTGCTAGCTATTTCCTCACATAAAAGAAGTTGACACTAAAATAAGTTAGATGGCAAGCATTCCTGGCAGAGTTCAAATTTGAAATGGAGTACAAGCCCAAACTGATCAATTTAGTTATTGATGCCCTTAATAGAAAAATGGAGCTTACCATCATCACAAATCTAAGTTTTTCTAGTTGACCAAATAAAGGAGTGTCATAGGCAAGATTTGCAAGCTAAGAGCTTAGTGGAGTTGCCTAAATGTGGGGAGACATGACAAATTCAGCTTTAAGATGGCATGCTTATCACCAAAGGTGATAGGATTTGTATGCCTAAATGGTAAGGGTTGCAAAAGAAGATCATTAAGGAGTTTTGTAAATCTAAATGGGCAGGACATCTTAGAGGAACTCATGTGTTGGCTCTTGTGAAATGCATATATTATTGGCCCTAAATATAGGATAACATCGTGCTTTATATAAGGACATGTCATATATGCTAACAAGACAAGACAGATCAATGCCATTTAGTTGGTTTACTAGAGTCATTACTTATTCCAAAGAAGCAATGGGAGAGTATCTCTATAGATTTCATTATATACCTACCAAAGTCAAAACAATGTGGTAACATCATAGTAGTGGTAGATTGGTTTATACAGTGTTTTCGTCCCTATATTCGTGAAATTCATAGTTGAAGATGCCATACTCTTATTTTTCAAGCACATGGTATAGTATTAGGGTATTCTAAAGAAAATTATGAGTGATCAAGATACTAAGTTCATGGGGAGATTTTGGATGGAGTTATTTAAGCTAATGAGGTTAGAACTTAACTTATTCCTATTTTTCACCCCCAAATAGATGGGAAAATAAAGAGACTAAACATACTATTGGAGTTGTACATAAGGAATTATATAAGTACTAATTAAAGTAATTAGGCAAAATTGCTTGATGTTTCCCTTTTTCCATAAAATTTAAGAAAGAGCAGGTTGACATATGCCAGCCTAATTGAAATTGTAGCTAGCTAATAACCAATGACCCCACACTCTTACTATCATATAGAAAGGTCTAAGTCTTGCTAAATTTGAGTTCGCTAAAGGATGGCACGAGAAGGATGATATGGCACGAACACACTTAACAAAAGTTGTGAAGAGAATGAAAAAGTATGTTAATGTTAAGTGGAGGCATGTAGAGTTTAATGAAGGAGACCTAGTGTTGATTGTAAAACCAATTACTTATTTTATGCTAAAAACCGTAAGTATAGGGGTTATTACTTATAGTAAAAAGCAGATATCCTCCTACAGAGATTATGCTTAGGCATCATTTAATTCAAGTTGTGCTTTGTTTAAGACCCAAATTTGAATGATAACTAAAAAATAAAATAAATTAAAACAAACTAGCAACAATCAGATAATGCAATAGTGGAAACTTGAAGAGAGAATTAATCAAGTTATGAGAGAGAAGATTTTACCTATCATTAATGCTTATTTAGCCTTTTATGTGTTTATAGGATGTCGATTCTAGACGATCATAGGGTGATTACTCTCTCTCGAGTTATAATCATTCCCTAAATTATAAACCCTAATCGAATTATGAAACTTGCAATCTCTTGATTCACAAATTACCCACAATTCTAATTAGTTTTAAAGCTCTCTAATAAACAATCGGGTCTCGTACGAGATCTCTCTCCATGAAATTACTGACTAGATTGATTAAGTGGTCAATTAGATTAACTAACTCTTGTTAATCCAATTTAATCATTTTTATCTGGTTTACCCTTTTGATTTGTTATCGAAGTTTTCAAATACATCAATCAATCACAGCACCCAACTTAAGTAAGCACAAATCAACTAAATTAACATTAAAGATAAGCAAAATCTCGAAGGTAAAGTTAGAACATCATCAACAACTCAGAATCCGTAATCATAGAACCCATCTCAATCATACACATTTAAACGAATAAAAAAGTAAATAGGGAGGAAATGAAACTCAGGTTAGATGATTCAGCAGAACCATGATGTCAGAAGATCACTTATTTCGGGAAGCTTCAGCATCAGAACCCTCTTCTTCTTTTCTCTCTCTCTTTTGGGTTTCCAAATGTAGGTAGAATGTAGACTCTCTCTTAGGGTTATATCATAATCTTTACTGATTAAAGTAACCTTAATGTCTTTCCGAGCTCTAAAATGTCCAAAATGTCCCTCAAAAACTCAAATCTAAAAGTGACTCTGTGTTTGTCTAAGCTTAGGCCACGATCGTAGACCCTAGTGTACGATCGTGGCCTGGTTATTTTCTCTTTGCCACGATCGTGGTAGATCCCCCACGATTGTGGCCCTATGCTTGAGCTTTTGTCACAATCGTGGCAGATCCCTCACAATCATGGCCTTGTGTTTTGGTTTGGTCTCCTCCAAAACTCTTCCAACTACCCTGAAACACTAACAAATTCATCACAACACATCATATATATATAAATTGAAGCTCAAAAACATGTTGTCACCTAAAGAACACTGAAAACATAAATGTTTATGAACTAACACAATTCTTAAGCTAAACACACACTAAATAATTAACTTAACCACTAATCATTTATCAAATTACCTATAAAAATACAATGCAATCTACACTTATCAACATCCCTACGCTTAACCTTTTGCTTGTCCTTAAGCAAAGATCAAATACAACCAATAAAATTCTATCACTCCATTTTCACAAAGATTAAAGCATACAATCCATCAAATTTTGTCCAACTCAAATGTCAAGATACTACATATATCATGACTAATTTTCATTGGTGCACATAAGCAAACTTAACCCATGAAACCATCACTCAAAGATAAGTATTAATTCAAAATAGACCTTCCTTATAGATTTCACTCATTTCTTTCAAGTGTTTGATGGTTGGTGTCTAGCTCAAACTTCCTATAAGAAACCACACTATCATAGGCTTAGTAATACACCAGTTCTTCTCCACAATGATTACATGATATGATAGATCAGAAGGACTTTGTTTCAGATTGTAATGCAGCTAGAGTTGAGGTGGGTTAAATAGATTTTAGGGGTTTATCATAAGCATTTATCAAAAACTAAGTGTACAAAGGGATGACAAAGATAAACTTATAAGATATGCAATACTTCTCCACATTTATTGAAGCTACTACATGCTATTCCTTTTTCTTTTCATTTCATTTTCTTTTCGTTTTTCATTTGATTAGTTCTTTTCTCTTTTTTCTTTGTCTTCCTTTTTAATAATAAAGAAACAATGAATAGAAAAAAACAACTATATGTCATGTGCTCTTAACTTGTGATTCCATACTCAAGTATCACTTAGCTCTCTTTTAGGTAACGGGTTTGTGGGTGATTTCAATAAACAAAAGGTTAAAGGCTCAATGGGGTTAACAAGGGATAATAAAAGGGTAGGTCATTTAAGCCAAAAGTTAAAGCAAGAAGGTCTTAATCATTTCTATCTAGCATGCATTTAGTAGATTTAAAGTGATTCAAAGCAAGTTCTAAAGGTAATTACCTAAGGAGGCATCATAAACAAAGAAATGAAATGACTATAGAATGGAGTCATAAAGGCTATGTTCCTCATATAGGCTCAAATGAAAATCCATTATACTTCTATACATTACCTAATTGATTAAGTGTTAAGTTCTGAGTAAGTTTATGCATCCAACTACTTTCATCACTCCATATGGTTCACTTTCCACTCAAGTAGCCTAATTTAAGTTCCCGCATGCATTTAATCTCATTCCAACTAGCATGATCGAATCTCATCGCATCACATTCGTCACAAAGATTCAAATGTAGGGGAAATGACACACCTTATACTAACAACCTAACATGCATCCTATATGACATGTAAAAATGTAAACATAAATGCTAAGATTACCTCCCCACACTTGAAAAACACATGGTCTTCAATGTGAAAAGAGAACATCCAAAACCAAAAAACAATACCATGAAAAATAAAACATGAAACATAAAAAGAATAATAGAAAAGATTAAGGTTAAGATAAGCTTATGGTGGTGGTGCTGATGGAGGTGGTGCATTTAGAAATGCGTATCTTAGGTAGGAAGGTAAGGGTTTTAGTTCTACAATAGGGGGCTTTACAATGGAGGGTGGTGTGGGTGCATCCGCTCTCTCTAACACAATCATCCACAATATCAATCTTCATACAAGCACTTTCATCCATTGGTTTCTTCAAAGAATTAGTCACATTGAATTCAACCTACTCATTACCAATTCTCAAAACCAGTTTTCCTTCATACATATCAACTAATACCCTACCAATATTCACAAATGGCCTACCCAAAATCAATGGACAATTCCTATCTTCTTCAAAATCTAACACAACAAAAATAACAGGAATTATAAAATTATCCACTTTTACCAGAATGTCTTCGATTACCCCAAATGGACTTTTGATGGATTGATCTGCAAGTTGGATAAGCATGGATGTTGGCTTGACATCTCCTAACCCTTAATTTCCTGAAAATAGACTAAGGCATCAAGTTAATACTTACACCTAAATCATATTAGCGTTTAGAAAATTCAAAATCACCAACAAAATATAGAACAGTAAAACTACTTAGATCTTTTAGTTTTGAAGGCATTATGCTTGTGATGATCGAACTACAATTCTCTGTCAAGGTCACCATCTGATTGTCTTCCCAAGTGCGTTTGTGTGTCAATATGCCATTGAGAAACTTCCCATACTTAGGCATACATTCCAATGCTTCCACTAAAGATAAATTAATCTTGTAACAGCCCAGATCACCCGCTCACAGATATTGTCCGCTTTGGAGCTTAGCCCAGCCAAGCTCTCACAGTTTTGCTTTTCCCGAGGCCTTCCCAGGAGGTCACCCATACTATTACTACTCTCACCCAAGCACATTTAACCTCGAAGTTCTGATGAGATCCGGTGTATTAGGCCATGGAAAACACATATTTAAGGGAGAGGTATCCGTACCCTTATAAGGCGTACTTCGTTCCTCTCTCTAACCGATGTGGGATCTCACACTCTTCACCCCCTTTAGGGCCCAATCCTCTTTTAGGGTCTAGCCTAACTGGCACAACAGTTTAGGTACCAGCTCTGATACCACCTATAACAGCCCACATTACCCGCTCACAGATATTGTCCGCGTTGGGCCTTGGCCCATCCAAGCCCTTACGGTTTTTCTTTTCCAGAGGCCTTCCTAAGAGGTCACCCATCTTAGTATTACTCTCATCCAAGCACATTTCATCTCGAAGTTCTGATGGGATCCAGTGCATTAGGTCATGAAAAACGTGTTTGTAAGTGAAATGTATCTGTGCCCTTATAAGGCGTACTTCGTTCTCCTCTCCAATCGATGTGAGATCTCGCAATCTGGTAGGGTCGATGACTTATTGGATCAGTTAAGAAGAACTAAAGTGTTCTCAAAGATAGATATGAGGTTTGGGTACCATCAGTTGGAGATTAAAGAGAATGATGTGCACAAGACTGCCTTCTAGACGAGGTATGGACACTATGAATTTTTGGTAATGTCATTCGAATTAACAAATGCACCTGCAGTATTTATAGATTTCATAAACAGGGTGTTCCCTCCTTATTTAGATTAGTCTATCATAGTCTTCATTAATGATCTTCTGATTTATTCTAGGAATGAAGAGGAGCATGCTAGACATCTCTAGATTATGCTACAAATACATCGCGAATATAGTTGTATGCGAAGTTTTCAAAATGTGAATTTTGGTTGAGGGAGATTGCATTCCTTCAGCATGTTGTATCAGGGGAAGGTACTTTTGTAGACTCAAAGAAAGTTGAATTTATACTTGAATGGGAGCAATCCTAGAATGTCACAAAAATCTATAGTTTTCTGGAGTTAGCTGGTTATTATCGGAGATTTGTTGAGGGTTTCTTAGTGCTTATAGCCCTTTTGTCGAGGCTTACCCAGAAGGGAACAAAATTTCAGTGGGATGATAAATGCGAGGTGAGTTTCCAAGAGTTGAAGAGATGATTGACTTATGCACCAGTGCTTGCCTTCCCTATCCAAGGGGTTAGGTATGAGGTATACAGTGATGCCAGTCGCCAGGGACTTGACTGTGTACTTGTGCAAGCTGTGCGAGTGATCGCATATGCTTCTAGATAGTTGAAAAAGCACGAGCTAAATTATCCCACACATGATTTAGAGCTTGCAACGATAGTTTTGCACTCAAGATTTAGAGACACTATCGTTATGGGGGGACTTCTCGTATATACACCGATCACAAGAGTCTAAAGTATCTAATGACATAGAAGGAGCTAAACCTCAGACAAAGGAGATGGTTGGAATTGATTAAGAATTTTGACTTAATAATTGACTACCATTCGAGAAAAGCAAATGTGGTAGCCGATTTATTGAGTTGTAAGACCTATTCGGTAGTAACTAATAGGCAAGATCTTTATATAACATATTTGATGAGTGTTTGAAGCCTTGGGGTTAGACTCTTAGTGGCAGAGGATAATGGAACATTGTTAGCACGATTTGAAGTTCGACCTATATTATTTGAAAAAATCAAGAGATTATAGGCCGATGATTCAAAATTAAAAGTCATTCTGGAGAAATTGCCATTTGAAGAGAGTGAAGGGTTCAGACTGAGAGAAGACGGGTTGTAAGATTTTAGATGCAGAGTCTATATACCGAATGACCAGGGACTTAGGCAAGCTATCTTAGAAAAAGCTCACAATTCCGCTTATCCTATGCATCCTGGTAGCACCAAGACGTATCAAACTCTTAGAGAGAGTTATTGGTGGCTAAGGATGAAGCGAGAGATAATAAGATTTGTGGCTAAATGCCTTCCTTGTCAACAGATTAAAGCAGAGCATCAGAAACTAGCAGGTATGTTACAGTCTTTACTTATTCCGGAATAGAAGTGGAAGCATATAACAATGGATTTTGTAGTTGGATTACCTAGTAAATCGAAGGGTCACGATGCTATTTTGGATTATAATAGATGAATTAACAAAGTTTGTACATTTTCTACCTGTCCACACAATTACTTATTGGAGAGATTGGCAAAGTTGTATATCAATTAGATTGTGAAGTTACATGGGATGCCAGTTTCTATAACATCAGACAGGGATCCGAGATTCACCTCATGATTTTGGCTGAAATTCCAAGAATCTTTAGGGACTAAACTGAAGTTTAGTACTACCTTCCACCCTCAGACCGACGGTCAGTCAAAGAGGACCATTCAAAAACTGGAGGACATGCTGAGAGCATGTGTGATGGAATTCGAAGGGAGTTGGGACCGGCACTTGCCTTGATTGAGTTTACTTATAACAATAGTTATCAGACAAGTATCGGTATGCCACCTTATGAATCACTTTACGAAAGGAAGTGTAGAACACCTCTGTGTTAGGATGAGGTTGGTACGACCAAAATAGAAGGAGTTGAATTGATAGAAGTCACCACTCAGAAGATAAAAACCATTCGAGAGAAGATGAAGATCACCCAAGATCAACAAAAGAGTTATGTGGATAATAGGTGACAACCATTAGAGTCTGCAATTGGTGACAGGGTTTTTCTTCGGATAACATAGAAAGGTATCATCACATTTCAGAGTCGAGGGAAGCTAAACCGTCGATATATCAGACCTTTTTGCATCCTAGAACATGTCGAGACTGTGGCGTATCGGTTGAAATTACCACCAGACTTGGATAACATCCAT
>JANSVA010000003.1:26685082-26698868 GCA_025504915.1 Erythroxylum reticulatum | reverse complement strand
ACCTTATTATAGCCATCCGCACAATAAAGGATAAAATTACCATTTTGCCCTTATATTGGTTTTTCCTTCTAGATCTCCTATTTCACTTTATATGGTGATTAACACACAAGATCTCATCTTGGTGTTAAGAATTGATGGGTAGCTAGTCCATCAAACTACTGGCACCAGTTTAATAACCAAATTTCCTTAAAACATCTAGAAGTGATGATATCACTATAAACTCTTTATTTGAGTGAATGTTACCTGATACATGTTTCAATTGATAATTCCAACATGTAGAAACTAGATTAATACTCTGTAAAAATCCATTCTGATCATATCAAGAATTATAATAAAAAATATACGAGTTCACCACTTATCAAGATTGTGGTCCACAATAAACGAATGATTAAGTTGTATATTTTAAGATTAAAGTAATGACCCACTTTATTCTTAAAAACATACTTGATTCCAAATTTATTTAATAGTGCCATTATCGATAGTCAACTACTATCATGATATGAAACTCATCATTTCCTTTAAGTAAACTCCTTTACTTATATGGAGATAAAGCGCAACACTGCAGTCTAAACTGTAATCAAGCGACCAACTTGATTATTCAACTGTGAATCCATTAATTTAGATTCTTAAAATATACATATTGCCCATACATCTCTATGTATATGTATATTACTTACAAAAGAATCTTGGTTCCTTTTAACTAGATACATAATGCTCACACAAATAAAATCAAACTCTTTTGTTTTATCAATAATAAATATTTTCATTACATAAACTATAACTGAAGAAGATAAAGTTACATGTAAATACACTTGCTTTCTTGGGCACTATATGTACATAACTCCATCAATTAAACCTGAAGGTGTCACAAATCTCCAAGAAATTTGCAAAATGGGCATTGGAATCTTGGTTAGACAACCCATAAAACTACACACTGCTTTCAAGTACATTGAGGAGTGTCGGAATGATCTCAAAATTATTGGTTTGAATCACTGTCCTTACAACTCCTTTAGGACTAAAACCTGGCCTCATAAAATCCATCAATGTCCTCTCATCACCTCTTTGCTCTCCCTCTTTTTCCCATATTCCTTTTTATTTGATCTTGATGTCTGACTCTTCTTAGCTCTCTTTTTTTCCTTGTAATATCTGAAATTTATTATTCACTAAGCTCGTTAGACCTTCTCGTGCGCCTTGTGTTCATACATTTGAAAAAAAATCAAGGAAAAGTATCAAACACTCTTAAATCAATGTCACCTAAAGTAAATAAGATGCTAAACAGAACAATCCCTAACAACGACGCTAAGAACATGTTGATTGAAAAACTAATTTCTTGTTTTATGCTAAAAAGTGCAAATATACAGGTTGTTACTTGTAGTAAAAAGTAGATATCCTCCCACATAGATTATGCTTAGGCATCACTTAATTTAGATTGTGCTTTTTTAAGACTCAAATTTGAATGAATGATAACTGAAAAGTAAACTAAATCAAAACAAACTAGCAATAATCGAATAATGCAATAGTGGAAATCTGAAGAGAGAATTAATCAAGTTATGGGAGAAGGGATTTTACCTATCGTTAATGCTTATCTAGCCTTTTATGTGTTTATGGGATGTTAGTTCTAAACGATCATAGGATTGATTACTCTCTCTTGAGTTATAATCATTTCCTAAATTATAAACCCTAATCGAATTATGAAAGTTGCAATCTCTCGATTCACAAATTACTCACAATTTTAATTAGTTCTAAAGCTCTCTAATAAATAATCGAGTCTCGCATGGGATCTCTCTTCATGAAATTACCTACTAGATTGATTAAGTGGTCAATTAGATCGCCTAACTCTTGTTAATCCAATCTAATCATTTTTATCTGGTTCACCCTCTCAGTTTGTTACTGAGATATGTAAATACACCAATCAATCACAACACCCAAATAAAGTAAATATAAATCAACTAGATTAATAATAAAGATAAGCAAAATCCCAAAGGTAAAGCTAGAACATCATCAATAACTCAAAATCCATAATCATGCAACTCATCTCAATCTTACACATTTAAACAAATAAAGAGGTAAATGGGGAGGAAATGAAACTCAAGATGGATGATTCGGGAGAGCCCCCATGATTGTGGCCCTATGTGAGCTTCTGTCACAATCGTGGCAGGCCCCCATGATCGTGGCCTTGTGTTTTAGTTTGGATCTCCTCTGAAACTCTTTTAAATGCCCCGAAACACTAACAAATTCATCACGACACCTCATATATATAAAAATTGATTCTCAAAAACATATTTTCACCTAAAGAACTCTTAATACATAAATGTTTATAAACTAACACAATTACTAAGCTAAGCACACACTAAATAATTAACTTAACCACTAAACACATATCAAATTACCTATAAAAATATAATGCAATATACATCTATCACCTTGTTCTGGTGAAAGTTCTCCCTCATCAAAGTTGAAAATTTGTCCAATAAGTTGCTATAAAGGACCTTGTCCTATAGAGAAGTGAATTGGTAAACTAACTTACCTTTTAATGATGCCTTCTTATCTAAAGATGCACATTGTATTTTATACGAACCTTCTTAAACCTTACAATGAAGATAAAAATGAGCCCAATAGAGGTGAATCAAAGAGAGCCCTTACTGCCATTATTACGATTCCCAAAAAAGAAGTTGAAGAGATATTACAGCATTGTCTTATACTGAGGAGATATACCTATCAAATTTATATTAATTATTTTATTAAATGGAAGTGATTACATAATAGTGAAGCACGTTAGGAACATGAGCTCACATTGTGGAACCATAAAGACAAGATCAAGGCTTACAAGGAGGATGCATCGAGGACGATGCCAAATTGAGTGGAGGAGAATGTCATATTCTACATGTTTCAAAGCCCACATGAAGGGTTTGACCCTAAGAGTCTTCTAGAATTCTTCTTAAAATTCTAGAAGAGGAAATAAGAATCTAGAAACTTTTAGAATCTTGTGGAGTTTTATGGAAGACCTTGGAAGCATCTAGAATATGATAAAATCTTATGGAAGCTTATGGAACATTATAGAAGAATGTATAATGTTATAAATAAGTACCTAATGTATATATTGTATGTAGAATAATATAGAATATTCTAAAGAATCAATGTAGGCCATTAAAGCAAAAGGTCATAGCCATCTATTTAGGGGATGGAAGACTATAAATAGCCTTAAAGGCTTCATTTGCAAACATCATACATCCTATAACAGACATCTAACATTCAAGAAAAAAATTTTCTTTAAAAGCATTCTTTAAGCTTTCCTTTAGTCTCTTAAGTTACTTTCTAATTGTTTTAGTCTTATACCTAGCATTTTTTATTAAGGCTAACTTAGTGTAGTTCTACAAATAACACTAAAGTGTCACACAATTCCTTGATAAGAAGTCCAAGTCCATGACAATTATCAAGGAAACCAACCATCAAATTTGACATATTCCTATTTACTTTATAAAGACGTGCGTTATTGACATGCAAATAGATACCTAAAATTATGATTGTAGACGAATTAATGATCAACATGAAATCATACATGAAAGTATTGGTATCTTACAATTCACCTAATTTTATAATATGAATATGATATTGAATATTCTATAACACAAAAATGAAGGGCATATTCTTTAAACAAGTATCTTTTGGAAATGTGTATGTACCAACCATAATCTTCATGATAGTCTAATTTTTCTTTACCTCCATGTATGCAACTAATTAAGGAGTGACTAATTAAGGCTTAATCTCACACATAACTAATGTTCAACTTTCTTCTTCAACTCTGCCATTGATTGCATTGAATTTATAGAAAGAGATCCTATATGAGGAGAAACCTTACCTTCTTATCTGTGTATCTTACAATCCGATGACTTTATAGCTAATTTTATTTTACCTGTAATTACTTCGGGTAAATGTAATAGAAACCACCACATATTAATGCCACCATTATGATGTTGGTCTATATTAAACTGATGATAATATTTAACAATATATTTTTTTATATTACAACATGTTTTGAGAACTTGAATTAGAGTTTAGAATTGTTTATAAAACAACCAAATTGTATTAATTGATAAATTAGGAAATTGGTTTAATCTACGTGTTATATGATATTTTGTTACAAATAACTATACAATATGATCTAGATTCTTAGAACTAAAAAAAGAAAACATAAAGAAGGGAAAAAGTAAATAGGGATATGAAGATTTTTCCTATTTTAAAACCCATTATAAAATCATTAATTAATTAGTTAGTGGACAAATCAGAAAAAGTTGCAATAAAACTATATATATGCATTATAAAATCTCTTATAAATTACTAATTAATAAAAATAAGGTTAAAATTATAAAGATGTTGTCTTTTTTTATTACATTAGTAATGAATTTGCTTGCACTATTATAATGAAATTTAGTTAACAACTTTTAGTTATTCAAAACAAAAAACTATAACATTGAAATGGAATCCAATTTGGCTATTTCATTTTTAAGTTGCTAAGTACAATAGATATTAATTTATCCTTACCTTAGGTGAATATTAAGTAAAGAGATTTGTTTTTAAATATTCAACCATGTGTTTTAAGTATATGGCATAATTTCTTATGTTATGTTGTTTATGTCATTCAAAATTGTTGAGAAAATGTATTATAAAAAAAGAATATTGAAAGAAAAAGTAAAAGTAGAAGAAATTTTTATTGAGGTTCTACTAATTTTGTTATACCTACATCTTTGAAAATCTACAAAAATTGATTGATTATTGAGTATGATAATGGTTATAACAAACTAAATTAATAATATGAATATATATATATACATATATGTACAAATATTTATTGGTAATATTTTTTTCAAATAGCCCCTTTCATGTCCAACCAAATTTAACTATAACTTTAGTGAGTCCCACAATCGTTCTAGAGTTTAAAATTTACTAAAAAATATTTTTTATCTAAGGTTAGTTATTATAGCTATAGTTTGGTTTACTGTTATGTTAAATCTCACTTTCTTTCTTTAGAACATGATATGGTCTCCAGCGTACCAATATTCTTCATCCATAGATCCTCCTACTTATCTATATAGTAAAATACAATTTGGTACATTACCATATCATGAGTCAGGAATTTTACTACCTTCTTTATATTTAAGACATGGTTTATGACATGCACATATTTTAGACCATGTCTTTTTTCTAAAAATACCATTTCCATGCCAATAAGCCTATACCTTCACTTTTGATTTCCATAATGGAAAATGCTATGTCCATGCCCTTTTTCTCACAACAAAATTTAAGAAGCAATCATTTCCATCTTAAAACTCTAAGATTGCAAACTTTCATATATGATTCTTGCATGATAATCTCTACCTTGAAGAATATACTCTTTATATGCTAGGTTATACCATTTTTAATGCCTTAAGATATTAATTAAATTTAAAAAATGGTTGAACTTCTTTATGGTAACTAGATATGTTGATATGTGTTTCACTAAGTGTTATACATTTATTCCATAACACTTAGTGATTAATGCTATTAAACGCTTAAAGCATTCACTTTATTTCATATTTTGTTTTAAGTATAATTCATAAGTAAAAGAACTAAAGTGATTCAAAAGCATAATATTTGGGTTGCCTTCTTGAGAATCGCATTCATTTGTCTCTATGGAGCAAGAAGAAGAATGTTTAAAAGAAGAGGAGACAAGAAAATGCATAAAAATGAAAAGTTTATGTTGTAAAAAAATGGATCATAACCATGCATCAAATTGTCATGGGCTTGACCACCATTGTCATGCCCATGACTTATTTTTCTCACGGTCGTGATCCTTAACTAAGGCAATCATAGTCATGAGCAATATAGTCACGCTCGTGACTTTGACCAGTTGTCCCCAAACTCGACTTTTCAATATAAAAACATTGTTTTGACAATAAAATGATATTAATAGTTCAGGAAATAAGAGGGGAGACAAAAGCTTTCATTTTCGTAGACCCATGGAGGTCATAAAGGGCTAATCATCCTTGCATCAATTCATAGGGGATATCAAAGTCAAAGACTGTAACATTCCGTTACCCATGTTAAGGCTAAAATAGTAAATATGAGATATTACTAAGAAATTAGGAAACACGTTTCATGCTCATGTATTACATGATATGCTCATACACGTGAATATTTAATTTTTGTGCATAAAAATAATTGTACATGCATTTATTGACAATTTTTGGATATAATTGTTTATAAATGTAAGTATAATGAGCAATGTGGCTTTGTGTGTTAAAAAATTTATTTGGGGGTGTATAATTTGATTTAGAATTTTTGGAATTTTTGGAGAAATTTCTAGAAATTGTTGGGTATTTTAGTTAGGAAAAATTACCAAATGGCAAAACAATTATTAAATGGTGGTAGAAATTAATGTCCAATGGCAATGAAAATTTTGATAAATGACTTTAGGATTTATTGACAAGTGCCAGTGAAAATTGGGGAATTGTTGGAGTAGAAATTGAAATTGATGAGATTAGTTAAATAAAAGAACTAATCAAATGCTTTGGAAATTGGACATATGGCAAGTGACTAATATCACTTGCCAAACAATGCCTTAAGTCCACTAAGAATAAATTTTTAAAAGACCACCCCTTTTTTTGCAAACAACGCCTTAAGTCCACTAACCCTTAAATTTTTAAAAGACCACCCCTTTTTGGTTTTGTCTCACGATGCTTTCATATGAGGAGACTAAGTAAGTGTTGATTTTTATTCTTTTCCTTATTTTCGTAGGTTCTCTCCTTCTTCTCCTTCTTCGTTGGTTTTGTTGCCAATCTCCATAAACACTAAATCTAGATCTTTCATCTCTTACTTACTGCTCTTTCACCTTGCTTTCTCTTTCATTCTCTCTAAAAACCCAAGACTTTCAACCTCAAGATGATAATGAACGTGTGATGTTTGGGAGCTAAGGCTAGTGTTGTTTTTGAAGAATCTGAAGTGACACCAAGTAGGTTATGCTTTAAATGTTATGGGTATTGTTAAATGAAACTAGAATGATGAGAAATGTGGGATTGATGACTTGATTTTGTGAGTTGAGTATGTGTGACGTGGATGGTGAAAAATCTATGTAAATTTTATGTTTTTGTAATTGTAAATGATCATTAATGAGTCGTGATTTGTTATAGATATGTTTTGGAAGTTGGATGATCTATATGATGGTGTTAGAATGAGTGTAGAAAATCAATTATGAATGGGAAAATGTATGTGTTCTGTTTTTGGTTAATGATCAAATATAGATCATAAATTGATTTGTGAATGTTTTGGATTTGAAATGGAGTTGAGAATGAGGAGTGATGAGGTAGAAAAGGTGATCTTGGTATGATTTGTGTTAGGGTAAGATTTGGAAACAAAAATTGGTAGTTGAGCTGGAAAATGTTGCAGCAACATGACCTATGAGTATGCTTCTATGTTTTGGACATAACTTGCTCTATCGTTGTTCCATTGAGAAGATTCAAATGAATCAAAAATATGGTAGAGCTAGGACGGTTATGGTATGGGGTCTACCCAATGCTAGATGCATAGGCACATAATAGATTTGATATGAATATCATGAGCTGCCCCGTAATAAACCCTGTTATTGCTGATTCCTTCTTCTCGGTTCCTTCTTCTCCTTCTTCTATAACCCGAGCTCAGAGAAAAACAACATCGATGAAGACGTGTTGGTGCACTATTTCACGGTGGGGATTGTAACTTTCCATGAATTTTCCATTTCTCACTCAATGACGGAACTTGTTCAAAGATCTCAGATCGAATCGATATGGATTAAACTAGAGACATATAGCTACATTTCTTATGAAGACAATTAATTTAAATTCTGTCTTTAATAGTCTCAAATTTTGACATGAAATTAGGAACTAGCTACAACAAAATTTGTGCATGAATGTTTATGTTATGTTATGTTTTGAGTGTATGAGAATGTGTTATATTTTGGGTGTTTATGATCAAGTGGGGAATATGAAATGTGTATGGATGATGTTGAGTTGAAATTGGTTATATTTGAAGAATTTATCCATTTGAGATGATGAATCAAAAGAGTTGAGAATTGAGAGTGAATGAAATTTGATTAGTGTTTGAATGGTTATGAAGTGATATTGCATTAAAAATGGTGAATTTGGGAAGATTATGAGTGGAAGTGATGTTAAAATGGGTCTAAGATCTATTGGAGGGGTTTTGGAGAAGGAGAATTGAGTAAACCCGAAGGTTACATGGTCAGGCCATGTAAATTCACACTGACCATGTGTTTTTTATGCAAAAACACTACCAGACCCGAAAGAAACACGGACTACCCATGTGAATTCACACGGCCGTGTGTTTTGGCAAAATCTCATTTTTGAGTCTTCACAAAAGTTGTAGATCCAGAAGTCCTCTTTGAAACCGTCCAAAGATACATTAATCAGAGATCTACAGCAAAAGTTATGGCATTTTTCCCAAGATATGTTTATTTATTAATGATTGACTTGTCAATGTTGCACAATGAGATGTTTAAGCTTGTTAGTGATATTAAAGGAGCCCAACTGAAGTAGGATTGAGTTATTAATATAAGGAGAGTGTTCTAGGTGTTAAGGAATGATTCAAAGATCTTGATAATTGATTATGAGAAATGTATTAAGGATATACACCCGGGAATGTCATTGAACATGCATTGTACATATTTAATATACATATGTGTGCATCAATAGACACTTAAACAATTATGCAAAATTGTGATATATGTATGTTTTGCATGATATAGAGGAATATATAGAGCGCCATCATCCAGGAGTTTCCAGACCTTAGAAGCAAATGCTAATCTAGAGCATACTGTGAGTAGACCTATATGGTCTTACTTTATTGTTTGTTTTGTTTATATTGTGAATTGAGTGATTATGTGATGCGAATGTGAATTGCATTGTGTCGATTTTCAGACAGAAGGTCTGATGATTGTGAAATATGAATGGGATATTGAAGTGCTCATTGAATGTGAATTTGATGAAATATGTGATATATGATTTGATTGTTAAATGTTGGACCCAGTTTTGGAAGAAATCTGTGAATATGCATATGAATGCATTTGTGATACTCAATATTTTGTTGAATGCCGGACCACGGTCCGAAGGTGAATGTGAATCCAAAAGCATGTGATAGAGTAAAAATTATATGAATGTGATGCATTTCATTACATGAATGCATAAAGACAAAGGAGTTGTGACCAGAGTAGCCACCGAAAAAGAGCTGAAAGCTCAGAATGTGAAAAAGAGCCTCATGCTCAGAAAATGATTAAGAGCCAAAGACTCACTATGTAAAATGAGCCCAATATCTCCAATAGATATGAGACAGTTATCAATGAGCCCAATACGGGATAGTTATCAATGAGCCTAATATAGGAAAGTTATAGGCACTTGGTCACAACAAAGAAACAAATTGAAAGTGAGTCCCATGTGTACTACATATGCATGATATGAATCACTATAATGATTTGAATGATCTTTTGAATGTGAAATATGTCTTAAGTGAATCTGAAATAAATGTGATTAATATGAATTGTATGTGATATGTCACTGAGTGAGCCATCGAGGATAGTCACTCACTAAGTTCGCAAAAACTCATCCAAAATTTTGCAGTATTTTTTCAGGCTTAGAAAAATATCCCGTTAGGCAAACAGGAGTACACCTAATGCTTACAAGTGAAAGATAGAAGTCTGCATTTGTACTTTCTTATTTTGTATTGAATTGAGTCTTCCGCAATTGTTATAACTTATGTATTTGAATATTTATGTTTGTAATAACTTTCTAAGTTGGAAAGGTTTGTAAATGATTTTAGAAAGGTAATAACATTATGCTCCAAGTATTTTTGTATTTGTAATAGGACCAAATGGTTATTATAACTCCGATGATTGTACTATTGTGTTTGAAAATGTTTCTGAATAAAAATAGGTTTGAATTTTTTATTACTGATTTCTGCATATGTGTGATAAAAAAAATTTGTACTGAGTTTCGAGCATCTAAGTATCGCAATGAGTATGTTAGCATGTCACCCTCGCAGGGCAAGTTCTCAAACATCACTAAGGATGTTGGGTATGTGTCTTGCAAGAGTGGGGTGCTATAAAGACACATTTTGGGCATCTGTTAATGTGTGTTGTATTCTTTCTCTCATAGGAATTGATTATGTTATCCTATGTTTATTTTATGGATATTGTTTAAAGATGATCTTAATGCATTTATTGTATTGTTTTATTACAAACCTACTGTAAAAATCTTCAATATAATATGTAATTGTTATGTTGAGATTTGTTTGTGGCCACTAATGATATCAAATCATTAGGGATACAATCTGTAATTTTTCTGTTTTCGATTAGTGGTGAATCATTAGGGATAATGTAACCTAGGTTAAATGACTCGGGTGTATGTGGTTGTAACCTTGATTAACCTATTTTCCTAACTCACAATGCAACTGTCTAATTAAATCTAGAGAGTTTATCCTAGGTTATTTGATAGCTAGTTTTAATTAAGGAGCTTCTCTTAATTAAACACCACTTAAGGGAAAACCAAGGTTAACAGAGCTTATTGTTAACCTACGATTAATATTTTATAGAAGGTATGAGAATAACAATTCTATGAAGTTTGTTTAATTGTGTGCAGGTCAACATTGAACCTATGACCAGGTCCTTAGCGTATTCATCATTTTTTGCATTTTCATGTTGTTTGATTTAATTCGCTTTTGTTAATTTAGCTTCATTTGATGTTCTTGTTTGAAAACCAAAAACCCCTCATAACCTAAACACCATTTATTTTCATAACAAAAGCTAACCACATGCTTTCTATGGGATCGACTAGCTATAGTTTTAGGTCTAGTTATTTTGTTTAATGTTATGACACGCTATGTCATCATATCAATTATATTGTATGAAATGTTAAACACTTTTTTACAAAATTTGTCTATATACAATCAACTCTTTTATCTTGTAAAATCTCACATCTATATGCTTAGTCCATATATGATACATTTGACTGTTTCCAAATAATTAAAACTTTGATAACAATATATTTGAATTTTATCTTGATTGATTCCATCCTCTTTCATTAGCATTATAAGCTACAATGCTTGCTTAGTAGCACTAGTCCCTACCATATACTCTACTTCAATTATAGATAATATAATTATAAACTATAATATTTATTTCTTACAAATAGGCCTTCTTATAAGAGTGAGGACATAGCTTATAATTAACCTCATATTATCAAAATCTCATTCATAATATAAATCTGCATATTTATAACTAAGTGAACATCTTTCTAATTACTAAACACAATATCATATTTTAATGCAATTCTTCAATATTTGATTATCTACTTGGTTGCTTTCCATCGTTTTCTTCTAAGTTTTGATATGTGCTTCTTAACTTCATTTGTAATATAAGCTAAATACACCCTCACATAAACTATTATATGCCTTAAACATCTAAAAGCACTAACATATAATACCTTAGACGTATTGTCAAACTTTGCATCTTTTTTATGGGTCTATTCTAGGATAACCTTAAGTAATAAGCAAATAGAGTACTTATTGACTTAGCCTGGATAATTTCAAAAATTTCGAAAACCTTTTTAATTTAACTAGATTAACCCTAAATATTTATAGCTTATATCCTTTTAAATCTCTATTTCTAGTATTTTCTTAGTATCACCCAAATTCTTCATCTCATATTCCTTTCCTAATAAGGTCTTTATTTCATCCATACCATGAATTATCTTTGCACCAATCATCATAGTATCTACATATAATAATACAAAACTAAATTATCCATTATCAAGGATCTTAACTTATACATATTATTTATATGCACATCCTTTGAAGCAAATTAGGGTTATATTAGATTTAAAACTTTTATATTATTATTGTGAAGACTAAATTTAATCTAAACAAGACTTCTTTAATTTAGATATTAGATGCTTTTTTCTAAGTATACTAAACCTTTAGGTCACTCTATTTGCTCATATAAGTGACTATAAAGAATTTAAAAAAAAACTTTAAGCTTCAAATGTATATCTAAACTTGTTATTAATTTCATTAAGAACTCATAGAAGTAAGACAAACTACGTAATAAATCCCCTTTCATTGTGTGCCCATTTTTACTCCTAGTTAAGCCTTGAACTTTTCTCCTTTTTTCTACTAATGTTGGATGCTTCTTGATCCTTGCTTTCATCCTATAGACATTTTATTTTAAAAAGCTGTAATAACTCCTATGGCTAGTTTTTGTTTCAAAACTCTACCTCCTCCACCATATTTCTAATATGTGCTTCATTGTTTATACATTTACTCCATAACACTTAGTGATTATTGTCGTGAAATACTTACGATACTCAATTTAGTCATATTTGGTATTAGGTATAAGTTTGAAGAACAAGAACTAAAATGGGTTAATAGCACATCCCTTAAGCCAAAATTTTGATGTTCAAACTCAATTGCCCTTGTGGAACAAGAAGGAAATGGATTGAGATGAGGATTAGACAAGAAATTACAAAAAGAACAACAATTTAACAAGACCTAGGAGATACACGGCTGTGTACATATTTGGAAGATATTTTTTAGATTTACATGGTTGGATAGATGGTATCTTCACAATTTCAGATTTTTTGGGGTTGCATTGTTGGATGCACAACTATGCACTTAACCATCCATATGCCCAAAAACCTAGTTTCTTTTCTACAAATTGACATTTTTGTTGATCGAATAGAGGATTAATCATTTGGGGATAGAAAGGAGGGGTAGAACACGCATTCTTTGGAGACCTATAGAGGGCTAAACTTGTCTATTCTAATTCAAAGGTGAAATTGATGTCAAACATTACATTTTGGCATATTGTCATCATACATTATTGAATCCTTCATTCTTTCAGGATTGTTTACGTTATTCATTGCATATTGAATTGGGTATTTGTGTAATAATGATATAAATGCTCTATTATATTATTTTTATGTAAACCCATTGCAAAAATCTCAAATACGATGCATAATAGTTATGATTTAGACTCATTTATGGCAACTAATAGTGTTGAATTATTAAGGATAACATAACATAAGTTAAATGATCCAAGCTTATGTGGTATTGCCAAGATTGGTCAATTTTCCATATTCATAATGCGATTATTGAACCAAATTTAGAAAGCTTGTTCTAGGTTGTTCGATAGCTAGGTTTAATTAAAGAGTTTATTTTGATTAAACACGATCTAAGAGAAAATTGAGGTTAATAGAGCTTATTGTTAACTTACGATTAATAGTTTCTAAGAATGGTACGAAAAAATATGACAATGACTTATGTTTGATTGTATGTAGGCTGAGATTGAACTGAGAACTGGATCCTAAACGCATTCATCACTTTCTTCATTTTTGACAATTTTCTTTAATTTGCTTTCGTTAGTTTAAATTTTACTTTATTTCCTTAATTGCATCTAACCAATAGCCCCTTTATCTTAAACATCAATTATTTTCAATGCAAAAGTTACACGTACATTCCTTATGGATAAGATCTCGACGCATTGCAGCTATAAATCTTTGTTTCCAAAGTTAGGTTTATTTTCTAGTGCATTCGACAGGCATTAAGAATTTTGGCGTTGTTCCCAAGGAGTGTGGTGCTCAAGTTTTTTCTTTTGCCTTTAGTTGGTGTTGTATAAATATTTGTTTATAATCGTTTCTTTTAGATATTTTCTTAATCTTTACACATTTGTTAGTTTTTATTTATGATTGTAACAAGATCTCCTTATAATGAA
>JANSVA010000003.1:26655152-26684982 GCA_025504915.1 Erythroxylum reticulatum | reverse complement strand
CCTATACAATTTGATCCAGAGATCGAAAGGACATTGCAGAGATTACAAAAGGAAGATAAAACATCTTTAGAAGTACAACAAGCTCTTAAAATTGAAGAAATAATGGCTAATCTGAGAGCATTAAGGGAGTTAGCTGTACCAAACTTATCTCAAAGACCATTATGCCTTACTTTTCCTAATTTTGATGGGCATGACAACTTTGAACTTTAGTCTGGAATCGTTCATTTTTTGCCTAACTTTTATAGACTTGCAGGTGATGATGCATATAAACATTTTAAAGAACTTGATGTGGTCTAGTATGGAATAATTCATTTTTTTGTCTAACTTTCATAGACTTGCAGGTGATGATGCATACAAACATTTTAAAGAACTTGATGTGGTATGTCTGAGCATGAAACCTCCATAGGCAACTGATGAGTTGATCATGTTAAGACCTTTCCCACTGAAAGATGCAGCTAAAGACTAGCTATTTGATTTGCCTGCTAGGAGTTTGAACATTTAGATTAAGATGAAGAGGTTATTTTTGGAAAACTATTTTCCAGCATTGAAGACAGCAAGTATACGGAAAGGAATAGGTGGCATAAAGGAAAACAATAGATAATCCCTTTATGAGTATTAGGAGCGCTTTAAGAAGTTGTGCGCCAGTTGTCCCTATCACAACATATCTAAACAACTCCTTATCTAATACTTCTATAAAGGATTGTTAACTATGGAGAGGAGTTTGGTAGATGTTGCGAGTAGTAAGGCATTATATGAGAATACTTCTACAAAGGCTCGTATTTTAATTAAGAGAACGACTGCTAATACTCAATAATTTAAAACTCGTAGTGATGTTTATTGTGTAAATGAGGTAAGTACTTCATCCATTGAACATCATTTAGATGAGCTAACATCTTTTGTTAGACAAATTACAGTTGGATAGGCACAAATAAAGACATATGACATATGTGCAAATATAAGCCATCTAACTGATGGGTGCCTGACCTTACGAGAGGGGAGTATGGAATACGTCAATATGACAGGAGGGAATTTTCTTAACCATTATAACCTGTATTCCTAGACATATAATCCAACCATCTTAATTTGAGTTATTAAGGAAATAGGTAGTAGAACTACTTCACAAATAGGCCACAAGAAGCACAGCAATTCCAACCAAGACCACAAGTCTTTTCTTTGAACTCAGGTACATCTCTGGAAGACTTGGTTAAGTCTTCTGCTACTATCACTTTTCAATTTAAACAGTATGTAAAATCAAGCATCTAAAATGTGGAAAGACAAATGGGTTAGATGGCGGTGACTATCAACCGTCTAGAATCACAAAGTGGAGGAAATCTACCATCTCAATATGAGGTGAACATAAGAACATTAGCGTTATAACCTTGAGGAGTGGAAAGGAGATTAAGGTTTCCAAGAGGAACCCACCGATGATTGCCACTGAAGAAGAGATTGAGAAGGAGTTGCAAAATGAAGAAAACCTCTCGTTTAGCACAAAGATAAACTTCAAAAGCCCTAATATAGTTAAGACTAATCCTCCACCTTGTCCTAGCAGACTAGCAAAATCGAACAAGGAGGAAAAAGATAAGGAGATATTTGGGACTTTTTGGAAGGTAAAAGAGAACATACCTTTTGTTAGATGCAATCAAGCAAGTACCCAGGTACGTAACATTCCTTAAGGAATTGTGTACTAATAAAAGAAAGCTAAGAGGTGACAAGAAGGTGATGATAGGTGAGAACATTTCTACAATCTTTAAAAAGAAGATACCTCTGAAATGCCAAGATTAGGTATGTTTACTATCCCTTGTAAAATTTGTAACGTCGAGATCAATAGAGCTATATTAGATTTGGGAGCTTTAATCAATGATATGCCTTATTCAATTTATACTTCCTTAAATCTAGGCCCTTTAAAATAGACAAATGTTATCATACAATTAGTTGATAACACTAATGCTTACTATGATGGTGTAGTTGAGGATGTGTTAGTGCAGGTGAATAAATTGGTATTTCCTACAGAATTTTATATAGTTGACATGAATGATGAAATCTTGCACAATCTTATCTTGCTATAGAGACCATTTCTTAACATGACTTAGACTAAGATAGATGCTCGTGAGGAAACCCTCATAATGGAATTTTATAGGAAAGTAGTTTGTTTTAACATTTTTGATATAATGAAACATCCTCATGATGATTATTTTCTTTTCTTTGTTGGTAAAATTGATCTAATAGTGCAAGAAATGTTTAAATTAAGTTTCAAGGATCAATTAAAAGTAGTCTTGACTGTACACATGGAATCAGAAGCCATTAATGATGTTGAAGTGGAAGAAATGCTTATATAAATGGCACTTGCCTTAGAATCATTGGAGAACTCTCCCAAATGGCATGACTTGGCTTCCATACAGTTACTTGAATCTTATTAGAGGTCTTTACATTATAATGTGCAGGTAATTGATACAGACTAAAAACCATTCCCCACCTTCCTAAATTATGCATATTTAGGAGATAAGTAAACCCTTCCAATCATTATTTTGATAGAGTTGACTTCTAAACAAGAAGATAAACTTTTAAACATTGAGAGAGCATAAAAAGACCATTGGATGGACAATCGCTAATATTTAAAGAATAAGCCCTTCTATATGCATGCATCATATTTTGTTGGAGGAGGATGCCAAGTACACAAGGCACACACAATGTAGATTGAATCCTCCAACGATGGAAGTAGTGAAGAAGGAAGGGTTAAAACTTATCGATGCTGGGGTTGTTTAACCTATCTCCGATAGTAAATGGGTAAGTTTAGTTCACGTAGTTCTAAAGAATTCTGGAATCATGGTAGTGACTAATCAAGAAGGTAAGTTGGTTCCCATCCGTGTGTAAACTAGGTGGTGAGTTTATATTAACTATAGAAAATTGAATGTTATGACTTATAAAGATTATTTTTCATTTCTATTTATTGATTAAATGCTTGAAAGATTGGCTGAATATGACCATTATTATTTTATAAATTTTTAGGTTATCTTTAGATACCTATTACACCGAAGGATTAAGAAAAGACCACCTTTACACACCCATTTAGTACATTTGCTTAACAAAAGATGCCATTAAAATTGTGCAATGCACTTAGCACTTTCCAAAGATGTATGGTGAGAATTTTCTCTTAGTACGTTGAGAAAATAATTGAGGTATTTATGGATGATTTTAGTGTTTATGGTTCTTCTTTGATGAATGCCTAAAGAATCTTGCTCATATCTTAGAACGATGTATTGAAACTAACCTTGTGCTTAATTGAGAAAATTTTCATTTTATGGTTGATCAAGATATAGTTTAGGGCATGTTATGTCTGCTAGGGTTATAGAGGTAGATAAATCTAAAATTGATCTCATTTCCTCCTTTCCTTACCCTTCAAATGTATGGGAAGTACATTCCTTTTTAGACTATATAGGTTTCTACCATAGATTCATGAAGGAATTCTCAAAGATGGCCTTACCATTTATATAAGTTATTACAACAAGATTTCTTCTTTGAGTTTGATGATAAGTGTAAGGAGGCCTTTAACAAACTTAAGGAGCTTTTAACATCCCCACTAGTGATTTAACCTCTAAATTGGCACCTTCCCTTTGCGATCATATATAATGGAAGCGCTTATATAGTGGGGAAGTTCTAGGACAAAGAGTGAGCAAAGCTTCATATGCCATCTATTATGCTTTGAAGATTCTTAGTCTAGCTCAATTAAATTACTCTACAATTAAAAAAGAACATTTTTGTGGATTTTGCTTCAGAGAAATTTCGGTCTTATTTTTTGGTGCTAAGGTTATTATTTATTTTGATCATGCAACTTTAAGTGTATTTATTCATAGAGATGAGAGATAAGAAGGGCCAAAAAATATGGTTGTCGATCACCTTAGTCGTCTGATCAAAAAGGAAGATGACATCACTGTAAAAGAGACATTTCTAGATGAGCAACTATTTTCTACCAATTTAGCACCTCTATGATATGCAGATATCATGAATTTTTTAATTACTAATAAATTCCCTACTATTTTTTCAACCACTTAGAGGGATAAATTGAAGAATAAAGCCAAGTACTACATTTAGGATGACAAATCTATGAACGCATTACGCAAATCAAGTCATCAGGAAGTATGTGCCTAAAAGTGAGACCCCTTAAATCTTAGCCTCCTGCCATTCATATGAGTGTCGAGGACACTTTGGGGTAAAGAGAAGTACCTATAAAGTTTTAGAGAGTGGCTTCTACTAGCTATCATTATTTAAGGATGCATGTGTCTTTTGCATGTCACGTGACAGGTGCCAGCGGTTAGGTAACTTATCCTATAAGAACCAAATACCACAAACTCCCATTCTTTTACTGTGAAATTTTTTATGATTGGATTATTGACTTTATAGGACCATTTCCTCCTTTTTTTGGTTTTAATTATAAATTGCATTCATTCGATTATGTTTTCAAATTGGTGTAAGTTAAAGGCATCAAAACTAATGAATCCAAAGTTGTTTCGGGATGCCAAAGGCAGTTATAAGCAACATGGGAACCCATTTTTCCAATAAGATGATGTAAATGTTGTTGAAGAAATATCAAATCATCCGCAAGGCTTTAACCTCTTACCATCCATAGACTAGTGGCCAAGCTAAAGTGTCAAATTGAGAAATTAAGTCAATCTTAGAGAAAACAATTCAACCTAATAGAAAGGATTGGAGCATGGGGCTGGAAGATGCATTATAGGCTTATAGGATGAGTTATAAGATGCCAATCAGGGTGTCTCCATATAGATTAATGTTTAGGAAGTTGTGTCATATTCCAATGGAGTTGTAACATAAGGCGTATTGGGCTATAAAACAATGCAATATGAATTTTAATGATGTGGGAGTGCATAAGAAGTTGCAATTGCAAGAGTTGGAGGAGACGCATAATGACTCTTGTCAAAATGAAATGATATATAAGAAAAAGATGAAGGCTTTTAATGACAAGATGATCTTGAGGAAAAGCTTAATTATAGGTCAAAAAGTGTTTCTTTATCACTCCATACTCAAATTATTCCTATGTAAGTTGTTTTTTTGTTGGGTTGGTCCATCGGTTGTTCTCATGTCTTTCTTTTTGGTGCAGTCGAGATACAGAGTTTGAAAATAAAAATTACATTCAAAGTGAATGGTCATCACCTGAAGTCGTATTATGAAGGCTCATAAACGGAGAATATTGAAATATTGATGCTTGAAGATGGAAATGGCATCACTTGATGAGTGTAATATTGAATTGAGCCAATGACATGAAACAAAGGCACTACTTGGGAGGCAACCCAAGGGAAGTTTGTTCTTTTTATTTACATTCTCCCAATTAGTGTTTCCATTAAATGCTCCATTTCTTACTTTTGATGTTTAATGTAAGTTTTAAGTGTGGGGGTGGGGATCTTAGTTTTCATACACATTTTTAAATTTGTTTGATGCTTAAATATGTTTTTTAGGTTTTTTAAAATCAATCAAACAAATAAACAATTTTTATTTTTTATTGCTCTTAAGACTATATAGTTATAATTAGAGAGTGAATTGACTAGAAAAAATCTGGAAACTTAAGCACGTACTTTTACTCTTGTGATTGGTCAATATACATTATCTTTAAAAGAGTAATAACTAGTGGTAGACACAAGTCAGTGACATTTTGAGCCTTTACAGACTGACACATCTATATCAGTCTCATTGTCTTTTGATTATGTGTTACCTTTATGCTATGTACATCCTAACTTTTCTTTGATTTTCTATTCAAAATCACATTTTTATCATATGCATTAACATGGAAATGATATAGGCATTCTTTGTTTTATAAGCTACACTAGCCAAAAGCCCACCTATTGATAAGAAATTTCCAATTGTTAAGCCCCCTAATGCTTTAACTGCCTTTTATTTTTATGTTCACTAATTACATGCCTTCAATGTAACCAAAAACCTTACCCAAGCCTTAAAGCTAGTGGAGCATTTGTTATTTTTTTATGATTGTCGAAGCACAAAAGTATAAGTGTGGGAGTGTGCATATATATGGGTTGGTTATAATTGTTGGAATGTCATTTTATCTCTTATCAATGACTTCCAAATTTTGATGTATCTTCATTTTATATAAAAAAGAGAAAAAAGAAAAAGGAAAGAAAAATATATGTTTAAATAAAAGTATCAAAAAGGAAATGCAATTGCTTTGCAAAGTCATTCATGATTAGTTTTTCCTTCTAAAGTTGTATGGAATGGGTGATTTGAGTATGATGCATACAAGGTAGATGTTGTTTTAAAGGATTACCACATATGGTTACTATATATTGTTTGTTATCAAATGTGTGAGTGACTCCTTCTAATTGGCTATGCTTCATGTGGTTTATGGTGTGAGGGATTGAGTCTAAGATATGGAACATAGTTTTTGCGTTCATTATAGCTGATGGTACCCATTTTTAACTGAATGTTAGTTTTTGAGCTTGATATTCCATTGAGTGTTTTCTTGTTTCACTAGCTTTGATGGGTTTTGCACTACATTATCCAAATACATCTCACCTTAACCCTTACCCATATTACTACTTTAAAAAGTCCTTTAATTTATGATTATGCATGTGAATCCTAGTGGTGGAGAAATGAAATTATATGCAAAGTCATGGAATGTCATAATTATAAATAGTGTTTAGTGTAACTATAAATCTATCTTATTTAAACACATTTTTTCCCAAGTCTACCATAATATTGCTCAGTTTCTGAAGTAAATTATATGTTTATTGATCATGAGTAGAAGCATTGGATGTTAAGTTCTTGCTATGATTTTGAAAGTTATTTCTCTTTTCTTATTGCTATCTATTATTGGGAATATGGAAATTATAAAAATGTTTTATTTTATGACTTTAATTTTATTGTTTTGCTTGAGGACAGTCAAAAGATAAGTGTGGGGGAACTTGATGTGTGCTTGATTGTTTATACATTTACTCCATAACACATAGTGATTATTGTTTTGAAATACTTAATATACTCATTTTAGTTCATATTTGGTGTTAGATACAGGTTTAAAGGACAAAAAATAAAATGGGTTAAAAGTATATCCCTTGAGCCAACATTTTGATGTTCAAACTTAATTTTTCTTACAAAAAAAGAAAGAAATAGATTAGGGTGAGGATTAGAAAAGAAATTATAAAAAGAACAACAATTCAGCAAGGCTTAGGAGATACATGGTTGTGTATCTGTTTATATGACCATGTACAAATTTAGAAGATATTCTCTGGATTTACACGGTTGGATACACGGCTCATGTATCCAATCTTGTAAATCTAGAGAATATTGCCGTGTATCCAACTATGTAAGTCCAAGGAATATCTTTTGAATGTGTACATGGTTGTGTAAGCATATACACAAACATCATGATCCACCCGTGTATCTTTATGATTTTTAAATTTTCTAGGGTTGCATGACTATATACCCAACTGTGCATTTGTGCAGAAATCTAGTTTTTTCTATAATTGACATTTTGGGCAGCCAAATGGGGGATGAATCATTGTGGGACATAAAGGAGGGACAAAGCACGCATTCTTTAGAGACCCATGGATGGCTAAGCTTTCCTATTTGGATTCGAGAGTGAAATCAACACCGAACATCACATTTGAAGATATCACCATCATGTATTGTTAAATCTTTCTCTCTTTCAGGATTTTCTACGTTATTATTTGCATATTAAATTTGGTATTTATGTAAAAATGATATGGATTCTCTATCAAATTGTTTTTACGTAAACCCATTGTTAGAATCTCAAATACAATATGTAATAGTTATGTTTTGGATTCATTTATGACACCTAATTGTGTTGAATCATTAAGGATAATGTCACATAGGATAAATGACCCAAGCTTGTGTCGTTATTGCCTAGATTGGTCTGTTTTCCTTATTTATAATATGGTTATCTTATTAAATCTACAAAACTTGTTCTAGGTTGTTCGATAGCTAATTTTAATTAAAGGTTTATATTGATTAAACATGATATAAGGGAAAATTGGGGTTAACAAAGCTTATTATTAACCTATGATCAATATTTTCTAAAATGATGCAAAAACAATATTACAATGTTGTATGTTTAATTGTATATAGGCTGAGATTGAATCGAGAATCGAATACTAAATGCATTCATCACTTTATGCATTTTTGACTATTTTCTTTAATTTTCTTTCGATAGTTTAAATTTTACTTTATTTCCTCAACTGCATCCAACCAAACCCCCCTGTTTATCTTAAACATCAATTATTTTCATTGCAAAAGTTACATGCACATTTTCTGTGGATATGATCTTGACTCACTGCAGTTACAAATCTTAGTGTGCAGAGTTAGGTTTATTTTCTAGTGCATTCAACATACATCAATCTCCCATCCATCTATCCTTCTCCTAATTATTCAAAGGCCTCTAGAAAGTTAGTTTGATCCCCACTACTTATAGTGAGTGCAAAGTATGATATGTCTTCTTAGATATATCTATTTAGTGGCATAATGGTATATCTTTCTCTATTGGTGACTATATTAGGTTGTTTTTCTTCTCCTATTATTGGTTTGTTTTCTAAATTAGAGTTTCCAAACTCTTTTAAGTTTGCTATAAGATAAATTAGTTTCATTTATATCATCTTTGTACTACAAAGTTTCTTATCTTAAGACATCCTATCAATATGATTACTTCAACATATAATACTTATCAAACATTACATCCCTACTAATCGCCATCTTCTATTATGATGTATCCAAAAGGTTATTACCCTTATTTAGGGTAGTCATTATAGATACATTTCCTCATATTTTTATCAAATTAAACATCTCACTATTGGAAACATACATATAAAAATGATAACTAAAGATTTTAATTCCAAAGAAATCAATCTTACTTCCTATCCACTCTTCTTTAACCACTCTCCCAACTAGTAATATTTGAGGTGATTTATTTAATTTTTTCTTGAAAAATTAAGGAGTGTTGTATTTGGACTCAAACACTTAGTCCTTTTAATTATATATTTGTTCATCCTCTCCAAAATATTATGCTATATTGCTTCCAAAATTGTTTAATGTCTCTAAACCCCATTCTTCTCACAACACTTTTAGAATGGTAAATCTATGTACTCAATACTTTTAACTTATTTGAAGCACTTGATCTTTTTACTTGTTTAATTCTCCACCTTAGCCTTCCATACCTTGAATCTTGTAAAGACCTTAAATTTTTGTTTCATCAAGTATACTTAAAATATTCTTAGAAAAATATTCATTAATTTGGCAAAGTACTAAGACCACTTAATAATTACTCTCTAATAAGGCCATAAATATTAATATATTGATAGTCAAGAATTTCAAAAATTATAGAAATCTTGCTAATAAAAATATTCATTAATTTGACAAAATATTAAGACCATCCAATAATTACTCTCTAATAAGGCCATCAATATTATTATATTCATAGTCAAGAATTTTAAACATTGTAGAAATCTTGCTTATAATATTTGAAACCTTTCAATAGTCTCCTCTTTTGAAGTTTTGTCATTCCTCCCTTACTAACATGATCCGTTTGCATAATCTAAAGCACAATACTATCATCATCTAACTCTACTACAACAACTTCTCAACCTGCGATTATGCTCTCCATTAGTTTGTAGATGCTTCCCACCAATCTTGTCCCTTTCATCACAATTAATATACCTTTTATCATATTTTCTCTTCGATTTGATAGTTAAAACTATACACATATAAATTACCTAAAGAAATTAGTTTCTTCCATAAATCAAGTATATATTGAGTATCATACATCATCTTGATAATACCATAAAAAATCTTTATTTTGACTTATCCTATTAGATGATTTTGTAAGTTTTATCATCTCCCACTTAACTAGTGCCAAGGATTCCTAATATGTATAATATAAATTAATTATTTTTTAGTGTCATGTAATGTAAGCACCCTAACCTAGTATTCATATGTTTTATAGTTATTGGTTGAAACATAGAGCATATAAGTACGAATGCAATCTAAGTCCCTACTTTACACTATATTAGTAAACCTTGATAAATCATTAAACTTACTTTCTTCATTTTGTCTCTTTTTGTCTGGATAGTTCCTTTTGATATATCTTCTTACCTCAAACTTGTAGCACTAGATTGTAATTTCTAACCTAAATCCAAGGTTTATAACTTTTCCTTGATAAACCATCTTTATTCTTCTACCTCTTATAGTCATGATTTCCTTTTACACGCAACCTTTCACCTTGAGAGCTTTCACTAGTACTGATTTTTTATCAGTTGTGAGCCAATAACTCAATATTACTGACCTTTAAGTAACTACCTCCTTACCCAATATGATCCTAGTCATCATATGTTCATAGAAAAATGTAGTAAAAATCAAACTCATTACTTTATGTTCAACCATAGTAGCATCTCGAATCACAATAAGTCAATAACTATTTGGTTGAATACATTAATTTTTTATTCTACATCTATTATATTTTATACCTTTAGGTTGTATAGTTTTACTTCATATACATCTTACTTGTGATTGAATTTACTATGAATCGACTCTCAAGTTTCTTCCAGATCTCTACAATAGATATAATCTCCATAATGTGGCACATGACTTAACTCTTACCATAAAGCTCATCCATATCTTCTGGATGTTATAGCCTTAAATCCATTATTCTCAATTAGTATAGTTAGAAACTCTCAGTTTCATTAAACTTTCCCACTTCAATCATTACAACCAAAATTATTGTTTCCTAAAAATGCTCTAATAGGCCTTGTTGAGAAAGTATATAGTAAAAATATATAATAATGAAAGAAAGAAAACAAGAACATAAAAAGTTTTTAATAAAGTTTAGTCTATTTGAGTATGGCTACATCCTCAACATCTAGGCTTGGCTAACTCACTATTAAATAATTATGATGATAGTTGCAAGAAACTAAAGTTTATAACTATATATATGCAAACCTTAGTTGTCATAATTTTACTCAAATATCTCCTTTACTAAGGTTAACCTATTTTAACTATAAATTTAATGGGTCTTATATTATAGTCCTTTCAGAGTTTAAGATACTCGAAAAACACGTTTATAGATAAAATTAATAGTTGTAAACACAACCTTGGACGCAATTGTGTCCCAAAGTATGGAGCTCAACTATCTGCCTCACTAACATGACACAGTCTCTAGTATGATATGTCATTGATATTGTGTGTCATCATATTTTTTTCTATCTTGAGATGTGGTTGCATCCTAAACTATAAATTTTACTACTTTATCTATGTACAGGACGTAATTATGTCTTAGAGATTTCTTTCACCCGAAACACCTCTACAGCAACATGTTCATATCTTAATAATCAAGTACGTGAGTTATATGCAATAAAATTATAATTTTTATTTTAAACATGATGAATCTCATCTAATCAATAGTAGACTATATTATTAGCACAACTATTTATTTTTATAGAATTTTTTGTGAAATTTTTAGAATTTCTACCCTATAAAATAAATACACTTTTCAATCATTGAAACCATCCTAAAGGGCACGATAATTTCTCATACTATGAGAGGGATAGATCTAAGATTTCAAGTTCATAGAGGAAAACCATTTTGTGAATAAATTGATTGGGCTTCAAATAAAATTTTGTAAAGAATTTGCCAAGGAAGAACAAAATTACATGTGTACAAAGTTAGCTAGCAAATTAAAGTCAATTGAACGGGTTTCTAAGTTACGGATAGTAAAGTTTTAAGGGCTCAAAAGACAAACTTCCCATGTACACGAATAGCATTTATTCGTCCAGCTGCTCATCTAACGAACTGCAATATTATAAATGCTAGATTACTAAATAAGTCGTAAATGTTTAAAGCACGTAATAGATGACATGCACTGCCTACATACGCTTGCACTTTAATTGCAATACTAAAGGATAGTGAGACTTAGCTTTCAGTGGTTTTTTTTTTTTCTGTAGACATGTTTGACTTTCTTTATGTACCCCTATATTTAATTGATCCCTATTAAGAACCATACAAGCTAACACCCTATATTTAGAGATAACTGTGCTTGTGATTACATTATTAATTTATCTACCAAGGGGCCTATTTACATTGATGATCGGCACGTATTTTTAACAATTTTAGCTTCACTAATTTTCCACTTGACAAAGATTATTGGATTATGATATGATTAATTTAAATCTCACAACTCGCATTGTATGGTTGAATAAGTCCTTAACAGTTGTTGCCGGGTCACCATATGTTAAGAAATTAGAATGCTGTAATCATAAGAGTAGACCAGTTTAGATATTAGATCTAAACAGTATATAAAACGAAAATATAAATTTGAAACTTCCGCTAATATCATTTCTAATTCTAGTCTAACACTTTTTAGTTAGTCTTATTCTAAATTTCTAATTTACTTACAAATTATTCATACATTGAAACAAGAATTTCAACTTAAAAATAAGGGTTCATTTTCCATACTCAGTAAGCAATATGCATTATATAGCGATATCTTTAGTTTTGCTAGTTCATTAAATGAACACGTTTAATAACTAGCTAGATGAAGTAATCTAAGGCGACATTTAATGGACTGACGTAACTTCAACTTCTAAGTTGATGACGAATGATTACATGAGAAAAGAATTGCTACACGTGAAAATGAAGAAACAAATTAGAGCGTCGTCTGAAGTATTCAATAGTAAGTAAAGACTACTGACACGCAAGTATTACCACCTAATCATGTTTGAGGCTTTCAATGTTATATAGTATCGTGGAAAATATTAATGCCAATGGACTATTAATCAGTCATTCCATAAATCCATTAATCAGTCATTCCATAAATCCATTATATTGTATTGGTTGAATGAATCCTTGACAGTTGTTGCCGGGTCGCCGTAATTAGAATGCTAGAATCATAAGAATAGACCAGTTTAGATATTAGATCTAAACAGTGACGCTTCTATAAAACAAAAATATAAATTTGAAACTTCCGCTGATATCATTTCTAAGACTAATCTAACACTTTTTAGTTAGTCTTATTCACCTATTTACAAAAGATAAAACTATCAGTGAATAAAGGAATTTTGTAAGCATAGATATTAAATTTAATAAAGAGTAAATTATCTGAAAATTAGTATATACACGGTAAAGTCGCATTAATACAAATTTTATTTTCCACAAAAAATCACCCACTATTTCGATGAAGTTAACAAGATGTTAAAGCTAGAAATTAACAAAGGTTAATGTACACTCGTTGAGTTTTCCAAATTTATTTAGATGAAAAATTGAATTTTTATTCAAAAATAATATTCCAAACTGAAGAATAGAAACCGAAAATAATAAATATTATTTTTGTATTATTAACAAGCTTTAAATATAGTTTTTATTTCTGTTCTTTAGTGTTAAATACATTATTTCATATACACATTCTTTGAAACACTATGTAAATAAAGATATTATGATGGATAACAACAACCATCAAGTTTATCATGTTTGAAGCTCTCAATGATGCCGACTCTCATTAAAATTTGGCCACGTCTCACATCAAAAGGTTAGCATAAAATAAATAAAAAATAGAACAAGTCTGAAAGCTTTGCCATTGGCCTCAAGATTCTTTTTTATCTTAGTTGCTTTAAAAGATTAACTATTTGCTTTGTGAATTTGCTGCTTCACTTACATCAAACATACAGAATTGACATATTATTCTCATACGAAATTTTACAACAATGGATCATTCAAGTATTAGATCAAGGCCACAATATTATGGGATACGCAAATTAAAAATAGGATAAACTAATAACAATAAAGGCAAAGCATGATTCACTCTAATTTCTCTCTTAATTTGCTATTCCCCTTTTAGAAAAGTGTTATTAATTTTAGTTAATAATTTTGGTTAGGACTCCTTCCCACGCAAGTTTACCTTTGGCTTCTTTCTCAAGTGGGAAAGAAATCAGCTTCTCCCCTTCTCCTTTATTACCAGGCTCAGGGAGTCTCCAGGTGGCAATAGTAGTTCCATTCCTGTTTTTGACTCCTCTTCTACTAGCTTATCTCTCCAATCTCTTCTTTAGCTTGCCCTTCTAATTTTAGAGACTTTCAAACATCCCTAGCTCAACCACATTCTATTCTTTTAACCTATTTAATTTGACCTTCTCCTAAACTTAATAACAGCTTGGACCCTTCTTTCTATAACTCTCCCTCGATTCCTTACAATAATGGCCCTCCTTTTGATTAATTCCTTCCTCTTTCCTCTCTTATTCCAGCTCTTTAAGGAAATTCTTCCAAAATGGTTGTTACACCTTAGTGCTCTTCCAAGTAACCCTCTAGTAAGAAGTAGTGTAGGGTTGTATTTGATAATGGGTTTTGAAGCATAGACACAAATGGTGTATGACTAACACAAATGGTGTATGACTATCATTCGCTCATGCAGCAAGGCCAGTTGCTTTATTTTCTCAATGTGCAAACTCAGGATAATTAAGTTGCGTACCCTTGGAAAGCCTATAATGTTTCAAAAATGGATGCCTGATTTTGGTTTGAACAAAAAAAAAAGAGGCACATGGTTAGGTGGGTAACTTTCACATTATTCCTTTAAAATATTAGCAATAGAGAAGATACTTGGTTATGGTTTGATAACTGGTTCCCAAAGTCCACTAATAAAGAGAGAAGATCTGTCATTACTAATGCGTAGAATGTATATGCACACTAAAGTTTCCAATGTTATAAACCAAAATGCTTGGTTAGCTATTGGAAGGGGAGTTGAGAGATTATTGAATTATTATCCCAGCTACTTGCTTAATTCCTCTATCAAGGAAAAAACCATCTGATCTATTAAAAGGAATGGTGAGTTCTCCAACTCCTACTTAAAAGCTTTTAGACCTCAAGCTTCAACCACCCCTTAGTACAACATAGTGTGGAAAGGCTCTTTGTTACCAAAAGCACTCTTTATCGCCTGGCTAGTAGGTAGAGGGATAGATTATGTATTTAACCATTAATAAAATTTTAAATTCATTTAATCTTAGATATTAGTAATAAGTTTAAATCAAAAAGCTTAAGATAGATGTTTCCACTGACTACTCTAATTTTACTACATATCTTTAAGCGACTTTGTCAGATATCAAAGTTATCCAATGTACAAGTTTAACAATAATTCTAGTTTTATCCCTATCTTGAATTAGGGTTCTACATAGTAATATGTTAAATACAAAAATTAAATAATTTAATCTTAGATAAATTATGTATTTAACCATTAATCAAATTTTAAATTCATTTAGTCTTAGATACTAATAAGAAGTTAAAGTTAAATAGCTTAAGATAAATGTTTCCACTGACTACTCTAAATGTTACTACACATTTTTAAGCAACCTTGTAAGACATCAAAATTGTCCACCGCACAATTTAACAATAACTCTAATTTTAACAATATCCTAAATTGGAGTTCTACATAATTATACCTTAAATCAAAAATTAAATCATTTAATCTTAGATATATTATGCATTTAACCATTAAGCAAATTTTATATTCATTTAATCCTAGATACTAATAATAAATTCAAGTGACAAAAGCTTAAGATAAATGTTTCCACTGACTACTTTAAATGATACTACGTATCTTTAGGCAACCTTGTCAGACATCAATGTTATTTACTGTACAATCTAACAATAAGTCTAATTTTATCACCATCTTGAATTAGGGTTCTATATAATTATGCATTAGATAAAAAATTAAATCATTTAATCTTAGATAAATTATGTATTTAACCATTAATCAAATCTTAAAGTCATTTAGTCTTAGATACTAATAATAAGTGTAAGTCAAAAGCTTAAGATAAATGTTTCTACTGACTACTCTAAATGTTACTACATATCTTTAAGCAACCATATAAGAAATCAAAGTTATCCACTGTACAATTTAAAAATAAGTCTAATTATCACTGTCCTAAATTAGTGTTCTACATAATTATAACTTAAATAAAAAATTAAATCCTACAAATAATTATTTATCATATAAAAAATTATTTAAAATGACATAACAATCAACGTAGAAAATCATAATTAACATAAACTACCTATTATAATTCATAATGTACCTATAGATCATTTCGTTACAAAATTATGTTGTCGTCTACTTAAGTCTCTCTTATAATCATCTAACTTGAAAAATCTTTCTTTCCACTTGAACTAACCTCATAGCTTTTATGCACGCTTACCTCTCATTTCATCTCTATTACTCTCTTTTGTTTTTGTGAAAAAATAAGGCAAGTTAAGTCATTTTTTAAGAAAGAAGAATAATAGACATTGTCTAGTTGATATTTGGAGTTATGCTAGCTAATATGAACTCCAATATCTTACTAAAAGTTTTAAAACATCTTCTTAAGTTTTCATAGACTCTTGAATCACCCTAATGTTATATTCCTATTAAAAGTTAAGCCTAAAATTGCAAATAGTGTTCAGTAATTACAACAAAATGAACTCATTAACTTTTCCATCAAATGCTCTTATTGTTAAAGTGGAAAAAGCTCACTTCAGTAACTCATACAGCAACCTAAATATTAAAAAGTTTCAGGACCAGACATCCTCTACCATCCTTATAATAAGTTTTTTTTTCTTAAAACTTAACTAATTAGGAAGTCCAAAATTCATTGCCTAAAAATTCAAGCATAAATCATTTGTGATAAAATTTCAAGTGTTAATCACCACCCTTGTTCATGTAACATTGAGATGATAATATAATGGGTTTAAGGAAAAAAATCTAATGATTAAGCTAAACAAAACTAATGAATATTTCATCCTACTAATTAAACTGAACAACAATAATGAAGATCATCTTCTACGTTAAACCTAAAACTCTAGTACAACCATATCATGCCTGGAGCCTATGTTAACCTTAATAGACCTATAGTGGATCGCCACCTAATGGCAGGACCCAATCACTCAAACATCACTAAAGAGTTAAGGCTAATGTACCTAGAAAAATAATACTTGCAATAATTATCAAGCAATCGGAAATCTTATAAATAACTCTAATAATTCAACAATATGAAGTTGAAATCAAAACCCACTTACGTTTCCTTACTTTTGCTACTAACTCTTCACTTAACATGTATGACAACAATACATTGCTAAATATGAAAAAATCAAATAAAAGAAAATTAAAAACAAATACACTATCTGCAACAACCTTAATGAGAGCTTGTCAGGCACTAATCTTTAACCATAGTACCTACCAAGGAAAAGATATGCCATCCATAATTATAAAATTCATATTAATTATAATATAAGATGGTATCAAGACTAGTGTACACAATCCCATATAAATTCTAAAGATATTCCTTAAGTAATTTACCGTAGATAACAAACCCATACTAGTTTAGATATAGACTCGAATAAATTAGTCTAGTTAAATAAATGGTGTATAGCTCATTCTCACCTAAGATAGTTTCCTTTGGGAAATGGATTGTTATTTTCCCCAAACTTACATTGGCTAATAACCCTTGTCAACCATATTTACTACCATGCATCCCACATAAACATTAC
This sequence comes from Erythroxylum reticulatum, assembly GCA_025504915.1. Classification (NCBI taxonomy): domain Eukaryota; kingdom Viridiplantae; phylum Streptophyta; class Magnoliopsida; order Malpighiales; family Erythroxylaceae; genus Erythroxylum; species Erythroxylum reticulatum. The sequence continues at coordinate 26,667,456 of JANSVA010000003.1, read as the reverse complement.
TATGGCCCCCTCAGGGTCTAGATTTATAAAAAAATATTATAATAGACATTGAATAAACAATTCATGCATTATATGGCATCGAAAACTCTAAATATAACTTTAACAATACTATAGTAACTAATGATGCTTGCTAGTCAAATGTTGCATGCCTAGTAACAACAATAGACTCAGTTAAACACGATTCAAGATTGCAAAGTAAACAATTTAATGTTTAAAATTTTTTATCACTACCTTATATTATGATTCTTTATAATTCTGCCTGAAATTCATAATTAAAGTAAAGAAATAGTTAAATAGTACACACTAAAGAATTTAAAATTCACAATAACACAACAATTAGCATAAAACTTCCTAATAGGTATACACTACATTTTATAGTATATAATATACTAATAAATTCATTCCTTTTATAAAATTATGATGTCATCTATTTTAATCTCTCTTATAATTATTAGTATCAAACTTGAAAATCTTTCTTTAAACTTGAAATCACACCTTTAGATGTCATGCACACCTACCTCTCATTTTCTCTCACTAGTCCCTTCTTTTAGGAAAATTGATAACTAATGTTATTAGAAACCATATTCAAAAAATAAGAATTGTGGAAATTATTCATCCTAAATAAGCTCTAGACGTCTTATTTTGAATAGTAAAAGAGTTCTCCTAACTTTCTATAGCCTTTTGAAATATCTATATAATATATTTGTCATACAAGTTATAATAAAGATAGCAAACAATATTCAATGCTTATAGCAAAATGAATTGACAAGATTCTTTCAACAATGATCTCTTATTTGATTTCAACATCAAATTTTGTTGTCTTCATATTAAATACAAATATTTCTCTTAAATTTTTATTACTTCTTTGATTATCTCAACTCAATATTCATATCAAAAATTATGTTTAAAATATCAAATATTGTTTAATTTTAATTGCATAATGGACTAATACATCTCTCTATTTCACATTAGTCCATCTTAATACTACTAATAAATAAACGTCTAACATAAAATATTTCATGTGCATCAAACAAAAATTTCAAACTTTGAATTCTAACAAGACTTTTAAAAGCGAAATTATACCTTATAAATTCATTTAAATACACAAATACTAAAAATTTTGAGGGTCTAACATCCTTCACCCTCAAAATATTTTTTCTTCAAAATTTAACTCATTTGGACGTAGAACCCCGAACATAAGCCACTTATTAAGAATCTCTAAAATTGATCCACTAGCCTTATTCCTATTAAACATCTAGAGGACAGTATAATGTAAGTTTAAAGAGAAATTAGGCATTAAGGGAAGGTTGGTGCAATAGTGATTTAGACATCATTTGGCTGCTTAATGTATAACCTTTAGAGAGAAAGGAATCAAAGAGTCTCTTGTGGTAGAAGCTTGGATATTGCTTTAGTAACTTATAGAAATTCACTAGATTTCATAAACTTTCCAACTTTGTTGCTAAGCTTAAGGTAACATCTAAAATCTGTTGTCAACTTCCTTACTTGGAGCAACAAGTAAGGTAAAGAAAGACTTATTGAAAGGAAACTTTATAGATTTCTAATTAACAACTTTTGTCTTATTAAATTTCCAAATAGTTTTTCTACCTTTAACAGTCCTTTATTCTTATACCATACACCTATTATTATGGACCTGGATGTATAAAAACTATCGCCCTATTCAGATTCTTCAACTCATTACTACATCACCATGATTTTAGCTTACTAGTTATTAAAGGCTTGAAAACATAATGTAGAGGCACTCATGCTTTTAGTTCTTAAAAGTGATCAAAATTAGATGTGCGAGACTAATGAAAAAAGCTATTGATCCTTTTATATATAAGAAGAGAAAGGATTTTGATCAACTGAACAGTGCACAAGAAACTCTTTAGATCCTTATCTCAAATTGGTGAAGCTAGAATAACTGAAGAAGTACTTCAATGCTTTGAAGACATACACCTCATAACTTATACAAAAACCCAAGATTTGATTGATTCAAGAAGGAGAAAAAAACCAATAAATTTTTTCTTAGTGTGATACAATGAAAAAGGAATAATTTCCTAGCTCTTAATGATATAAGGGGCAAGATGGTGAATGATTAGTAGGAACTTAAGCAACTAAATAAGTAGCACTTCAATAATATTTGAGGACTAAGTAATTAGACTAATGAACTTCCCCAAGACTTAGTAGATAACCTTAGTACTTCAGTACCTTGTGATTAGATGTTCATACTAATAGAGGACGTAACTTTACAAGAGATTAACTATGTTTTATTCTCACTCTCTCCTAATAAGGCTCTAAGACTAGATGGCTTCAATGCAAGGCCTTTTCGAACTATTTAGGAGTAGACTAGAAGCTTGGTAACAGAAACAGTGAAGGGAATTCTTTAAGAATGATAAGCTCCTTCTTAAACAAAATAAAAATTTCATTCTCTTGGTTTCTAAATTAATTAGTCCCTCATCATTCAATGATGATGAACCAATATCTTGTTGCAATGTTATTTATAAATTAATCTCTAAGATTCTAGGTAATAGGTTAAAGAAAACACTTCATAAGCTTATTTACCCTTATTAAGGGCTTACGTTAGTGGCAAGAGAAATCCTGACAATATAATAACTACCCAAGAAATATTTAGGGGCTATGTAACTAAAATAATTAATAATTATACTTTGCAAATTGACTTTTAAAAAACATTTAATTTTGTGGAGTTGGACATCCTTCTAAACACTCTATAAGTTATTGGATATCCTAATAAGTTTATTGGCTAGATCAAGGCTTGCATCATTACTATATCTTACTCAATTACTATCAATGGGGAGCCTATATAACTCTTTAAAGGAGTATAAGGCTTCCCTCATCTCCTTGCAATAAAAATGCTAGTCCTCTATAGAATTACAAGTTTAGATTCCTTCACAGATGTGGCAAACTAGGCATCTCCTAAATCTCCTTTATAAATGACCTTTTAATGCTCTATGGCGTAGATACAAGATTTATAGAAATTAGTTCCTTAAAGGACTTTAAAGTTGTCTCAGATTTGATGTTTAATCCAAGGAAAAGATCCATTTATATTTTTGTCAATTCCACTCTAATTGAGAGACTACTTCCTTCCTCACGGGAGTTGGGGATTAAGGAACTTCCTTTTAAATAGCTAGGGAATCCTATATCCTTTAAAATGCAAAGTGCAACTAATTATTTCCCACTGTTGTTCTTTGTACGAAGCAGATTCAACTCCTAGTGCAACAGATTTCTCTCATATAGAGGCAGGTTATAGTTAGCCATTTTAATACTAAGTAAACTCTATGTATAATAATTTTTATACACTACTTTACATAAGAGCATCATGAAAGAAATTGACAAATCTGTTAAGGAATTCATCTAGGGCAAAGCTAGAGGCAATATAAAGGTCCTAAATATGAAATGGAGCATGCTTTGTACCCTAAAGGAAAATGGAGGACTTGGAATGATCTCTATAAAAAAAACTGTTCAAAGTCTTAATATCCAAAATATTATCGATAATCTATAAGCAAAAGGAAAGTTTATGGGTAATTTGGGTTCACACTTTCCATTTAAACTACGAGAGCATTTGAACCTTGTAGAGTTAATAAGCTTTCTCTTACACCTTCCAACAAATTTTGAAAACCAGGACCTTTATGTAGTCTCAGTTGAAATATAAGATTGGGAATAGAGAAACAACATATTTCTGGTTTGAAAACTGACATATATTTAGTCCCCTATACCAACTTAAGGAATTCTCAAACCTAAGACCAATTGTGCTAGCAAATGTTATGATAAGGAAAGTGATCAAAGATGGGAGATGGCATCGACCATTCCACTCATCTAGGGGATCTATGGTATACTCAAGCATATGCCAGACTATAACATTAGCTCCTCCTCCCCAAACTATATGGTATACTCAAGCATATTCCAGACTATAACATTAGCTCCTCCTCCCCAAACTATATTCGTTGTTTACCAAATAAGTTAGGGAGTTTCATTATTTATTCATGCAGGCAACTTCTAATGGGTACCTTGACTATAAGCCCTTGACACAAACTAGTATAGGACTCATACATTGCTCCATCATACTCCTTCATTTTATGGCTTGTCATTTCCATGAGATTAGGTGCTAGAGATAGACTTAATTTCCATATTGAAGACCTAAACTATAGCCTATACAAGTTAGAACTAGAAACATATGATCATTTATTTTTTAATTATGGATTTTCATTTGCTCTATGGAATTTTCTTCAAATTGTAATAGGGTTAGAATGCCACACTACAGGTTGGATGAATATACTAGCCTAGGTAGAGAATATAACATAAAAGAGTAAAGGTGACACAAAGATATATAGGTTAGCTTTTAGGATGCTTATACACCTTATATGGAAGGAAAGGAATAATGCTTGTTTGGAATCAATGAGATATACATTGTATCAAATAAAAACAAGCTACTACTAAGGATGAGACTAACAATTTTTGCTAGCAATATCATCTTTGAAATTTTTTATGGAATGAGATCTAGATTATGCTTATAATTAACTTAACTAGCTAACTTAAAGTTGATAGATTTTCAATACATTATTTTGACCCATTAAACATAGTCTTGCTCTTGTATATTTAAATCTTTTGTCTATAAATTTATTTAGCTTTTAAAAAAGTTATATGCCATATTAATTAAATAAGATTAAGATTTCAATTATATATTTAGTTACTTTTACTATTTTATTTGAAACAATATCTCATACAACTATTATGGAAAGAGTACTCTAATTTCTTTAATAGGCTAGGGTCTTATTCAAATTTATTAGATCTTGAGTTAGCTAAAAAAACTAATATTAGATTAGGTAGATAACGACTTTATTAGTCATATCTCAATTGATTACTGGATCTATTAAGTGAAAATTCTAGTTAGAATCTTATATGTTATTCCAAACGATACCTCTAAGTAATAGACCATATTTCTAAGAGCAATTTTGAGAATAATTTGATCCTTTATAACCAAGTTTTGTAATTGGGGAAGCCAAAAAAAAACCCAAACCACTCTTTAGGAATTGATGCAAAAATCCACAATTTTAATTTTTCACTCCACTTGAAGCTAAAGAAACGTGCAATTCAATATCAATCCAAATTATATTAACCATATAAAACACGCAATTTCTACAAATATAACCAAATTATATTGATAAAATATCAAGCCTTGTTTAATTATAATTATTGATCTTCGTAATCTAAAATAATATGTTTAATTTTTTGAATAATTAAATTAGATGGGTTCCTAAATGGATTAAATTCCTGTTCTAATTAGAAATTTATTTTGATTTAAAAATAATTCTCAAATTCACTTGAAAACTATTTCTAATTATCTTGAATCCTTTAATATAATTAATTAAAAATAATTTTAATAAATTATACTTCTTACTTGTTATAATTTAGGAAAAAATACCTTTATCAAATTTTTATAAGACATTCTAATCAAATTAGAAAACTATTTCTAATATAATTAAAAATAACTCTTATTTAATTTTAAAACTATTTCTAATTATCTTGAATCCTTTAATATAATTAATTTAAAATAAGTTTTAATAAATTGTACTTCTTACTTGTTATAATTCAAGAAAAAAAAACCTTTCTAAAATTTTAATAGGACATTCTAATCAAATTAGAAAACTATTTCTAATATAATTAAAAATAACTCTTATTTAATTAGAAAACTGCTTTTTAATTTTAAATAAAACTATTTCTAAAATTAAATAAAATATTTTTAAATGTTAAAAAGGATTGGTTTTTAAATCTACTCAATATTTTAAAAAATAAATAATATTAATAGGTTTATTATTTTTAGAAGCTTTATAAGAACAAGAAGAAATCATGCATAACTCAAAAAGAATCTCTGTAAAGTTGACAAATGAAGAGATGAAGTTTCCAACTTACAAAATGAAGACCAAGTCAAGAACGAAAGAAAAATAAGGAACATTGAGATCATTATTTAATATATAATGTTAATTGTACTATTATTTAATCACTTTGATGTTCTAAAAGACTTACCATATATAAATATTTTTTAGCACTTTATTGTATAAGTCTCGTCTTTCATCAAGAGGCATTGTAGCTTTTGGTTTTAATAGAAAAACATCTTGATCTTTCAAACACACTTTAAGGAAATATCTACAAAGTGTTTAAACCATAGTTATATTGAATAAATTTAATTCTAAACATTTGAAGTTGTTAAAATGATATCTTAGGGGGATTAGTTGACATGTATCGATTAGCAGTTGACAAATATAAATCAAAGTAATCAAATTTGATGTACTGAAATTTATAGTAACATTGATATGTACTAGTTGACCCAGTATTAATGAGCCTTTGTGTTTAAGCTACTATATCAAAAAAAAAACCTACCTTCATTTACTATGACTTGTCTTAATCCAGGTTGCTTATAATTATGTTGGGTTTATACATTCATTACAAGTAAGGAAAGTTCTTTATCTTAAAATAACTAAGCAATGTCATATCCGATTAGGAAGCTCCCTATATCAAAATATCAATTGGAGCGGTCACTATTCAGCTGTTATCTGAAAGCTTGGAAGGATAATAATGAAGTTTCAAAGAAGGCGATACATAACCTAGTATATGCAGCCACGAACGCTTATTAGTAAATGTGAAAGAGAAAGTAGTTGTTGAAGGGTTAAGATGCAAGAGGAGAATTATGACAAGGGATGAAGTATAGTTAGGGGATAGAAAAAGATGGGTTATAGGAAAGGAAAGGGAAATCTTTAGAGGTCAGGGGCATCGAGCTTAACATTTAGTTACAAAAAAGACAAAAGGAAATAAAACATAAACATTATTTAAAAACCATTGCACAAAAGTAAGTAAATGTTTATGAAATGAAGGAAAAAGGAAGAGGAAGGAAGAGGTCATACTATAGAGAAGCAAGATGAAAATGGGTAAGGGTGAAGAGAAATGCAAGAACTTAGCATAGATAAGGAGAGTAGCCAAAAATAAGGGAGAACCAAGGTAACAGAGACATAGAAAGAACTAGGAATTAGGACTAGAGGGAAGAGACACAAACACAATAGAAGAAAGATTAGCACATTAGAAAAAATAAATGCTAACAAAGGAAGGAGGGGAAAAAATATGAGTAGAAGAATAGATGTAAGCTTGAGATGGGGGAAATCAACGTCAAACAAGACATGTAAGATATGCCATCAGTTTAAGAGTAGCTAGAGTTTCTCTAACTAAAATTTATAAGTTGAAATTAAGATAATACTTCATCCCATGACGCTTAATAATCCTTGCTATCAAATTATAATTATTGATCATGTTTAACATAAAAAATAGAAAATTTTCAACACAAAACATAAATGAATTTGAACCAAATAATCATGTGAAAGTAACATGACCAAATACAAACATCATAATTCCATGATGATTAATTATTATAAAAAAATCTCATTCAACCATAAATTAAGTTGCCTCATGTAAGAATAATATATAATCAATTAACTTGATTCAAATAAAAATTAAATAATTTATCTTTATATTTATATTTGAGTTCATTCAAACTTTCTTAATTTAAATTTTTTGATAAAATATCACAATTTAAATCCATTTCTCTAAATGGTATGTATTGTTATTATTTACAAGTTTAATGGATTAATTAATCAAAATTAAAGTTTAAGATATTTAGTAATCTTTGAATTAATTAGAAAGGTTTAAATAAAGTATTATTCTAAATTTATATTTTACTTGCACATTAGTCATATATTGAAATTATTAAGGATTCGTTTTCTATAGTCAGTTAGCAATATGCATTATATGGCCATATCTTCATTTTGATAGTTCAATAAATAAACACATTTAATAACTAGATGAAGAAATCTACGGCGACATTTAATGGACTTACATAACTTCAATTTCTAATTACTACACGCAAAAATTAAGAAATAAATTAGAGCGTTGATTGAAGTATTCAATACAAGAGAAAAGAATTGCTAGTGATAGGCAAGTATTACTACCCAATCATGTTTGAAGCTTTCAATGTTACATAGTATCTTGGAAAATATTAATGCCAATTGACTATTAATCAGTCATTCTACATCCATTATATTGTATTAGTCTTCCAATTATTATTTTCTAAAAAGTTTTAATAATTCATCAAGTTTGATATAAAAGTGTGGGCATTCATTTATATTTAAAAACAAATAATTTGAATTACTTTACGAAGAGAGTTAAAGTCATTGATCAATGAGTTGAAACTTATATAAATTCTGAAATCAACTAGAATACGAAGAGAGGGTGGTACATAAGTGACATGTTTTATTGGATTACAAGGTCACAACAAAATAAAGCATGAACTCCAAAGATTACAATCACAAGAAACCCTCTTTATGTTGGTTTTTCATGTATGGTTGGTGAAGGTTGCTCGGCTGAATTGTTTCTGAAGATAGTTAATAACACTCTTGTCTACTTGGAATGCCTTGGCAAGAAGGTCAGCGATAATGGATGGCTTTGATCCAAAGACAGCATTTGCAATTGTGATGACGCCAGGGTTTTGGCTGCTCAATCCAGCGAATGCAAACGCATTACCTTCTCTGACATTTAGTTGGAAATGAATTTGACCTATCGGGAACATAAATACGTCTCCAGGATTCAGAACTTTGGTGAAAAGGGTATTGTTATTCTGGTTAGATGCCACAAACCCAACAAAGAGACAACCTTCCACAACTACAAGGATCTCAGTGCCACGAGGGTGGGTGTGAGGTGGGTTTAGGCCATATGGTGCAAAGTCAAGACGAGCAAATGAAATTCCAAGAGTGTTGATGACAAGGAGTTTTAGCGGTGTTTTAATACTAGTGATATTTTAGTAATTTTAATTGTTTTATTAATAAAATATTGTTTTATCCTTAAGTTTTTATGGTTTTCATCTTTTAGAGTTTATATTATCTTTTGTAGCTTAGTCATTTGAAAATATTATTTCATATTTCTATTAAATTTCATCAACTGACTAAAGTTGTCGCCAAGCGTCGCCAAGTGGCTACAAAAGATAATATAAACTCTAAAAGATGAAAACGAAAAAAACTTAAGGATAAAACAGTCTTTTACTAATAAAATAATTAAAACTACTAAAATATCATTAGTAATAAAACATCACTAAAACTCCGTGTAAGTTGAGCCCAGCAAGTTGAGCGACAGTCACTGGAGTCACTGCAAAACCGAGTGGAGTTGCAGCAGTGTTTCCAGGTTTGTTGAGGCCTGGAAAGAAGAAATCATCTGCCTTTACTTGCTTGGGATCTTTGCAGAACTTCCCGTTTACAAACATTGGAAATGGCTATAGTAACAATTTGTTAAAAATCCAGTAGTATAGATGACCAAAACCATTTTTCATTTGCAAAAAGACAAGCGACCAAAACAAAGAAAATTTAAGTACTGAGCAAAGTTATAGTAAATTATTTATATCAATTGTAATATCACATACCACCATCGACAGGGTTGTTGATCGCTTCACAGAAGTCCTGAAGAGGACTAGGATCATAGGTAGAGGCAACTAGTGAAGAAGTTAAAGCAAAGAGAGAGGGGAGAAGAAGGTAGCGAATCTTTTCTATGGTTTGCAAGACCAAACTAGCTGTAGCTCTTAGTATACGGCTTTTGGTGCTCTGCCGAGGGATGAGTAATGGTGCCTACGAAACAGGTTATTTATAGATGACTTCAGTTGAGTATTTCCATATAATTATGTGTAACGGTAGATAAGAGCAAGTCTTTAAGGATTCTACTTAAGAAAAATGTAATAGATGATGCTCTAACAATAACAACTACTACAATCAATTTGATCAAGACCTGGTTTTGGTAATGGGAGATTTGGTTCTATTGGCTTAATGATTAAAACTACTCTGGATTGTTTCTCCTGGTTAGATCATTTATGGTGTTGAATGCATTTCCTCCTTAAAAAGAGTGGCATTTTTCTCTTAATTTCTGCATACAGTCATTAGGTTTTAAACATATTTTACTTGCTAAATTGTTTAGTTTACCTAAATCTGCATTTATAGTGGATTCTGTTTAATTTGTAGGAAATACACTTGCTGCTAATTGAAAAAAAAGAGAGCCACAGCAACAGCTGAAGGAAAGGTAGCAAAACACAAGAGGAAAAAAAGCACACATCAGAAACACCAGTCCAAAATGCAATCAGAAGAGAGGTAAAATGCAGCAGCTAGGGACAGTCAAAAACGCAGAGACAAAATGGAGAAAACATTAGCAGCATGGGTGATAAGAAAAGACACAACATCATAGAGTGAAGAGCATGCTTGGAAGAGTTTTGAGGGACCAACACAATTAATTAGATAGAAAACGTTGTCGCAGAGGGAAGTATTGGAGAAAAGCATAAACGCAAGGTGTGAGCTGGTTTTAAGAGGAGTGAGCAATTAAATTGTCATATCTTGCTACAGTGGAGAGACCAACCAAAACAACACATCAAGAAAGGAGCTCCAGCAGACAATACACGCACCAACAGAAAGAGGATAGTTAGAAAGAAAAAAAAGAGAGCTAGAGTGTTTTTTGTTTAATCACAGCAACCCCACCAAGGACGCCCACAACAGAGACACACCACGAGGATCTCCAGATGCACTACACAGGAGAGGAATAAAATAAAAGGCTGAAAACACCAACAAAGAAAGAGAGTGCGGGCGGGAACTGAAGGGAGCTTTGGGAGATACACACAAAAAACAACCTAAAATGCTAGCCACCAAGGAGAAGAACGTGAGCTGAAAAGGAACGTGAGCTGAGGAGGAACGTGAGCTGCTGGGAGGCACAAGGAAGACCACTAGAAACAACGCTCCACCAGGAAAAGAGAAAAAAAAAACAAGGAAAATAAGTTTTACCTGGAGGAGACACGCAGGAGGCTAGCGGCAGAAAACAAGAGAGGAGCTCCAGCAGATGCACCACGCCAACACATGACACGCACCAAGTAGGCACCAAGTTACAAGAAAGAGACAAGTCATGCAATTGTTGGGAGACGCGAGCTGGAGATGCAGTGATGCAAAATAGGATCTTCAGTGCGTGACCACCAAAACAACGCAGAGAGGGACGCAAACAACACAGAGAGGGGGAACCCAAAACCCATTTATCCTCTATTTTATATCTGTTTTACCTCTCTTTCTATGTTATTTGCTGACTTTAATTTACGTGGTCTTCATTCTATTATGATTGAGTAGCTTCACGAAGCCTCAAGGTTGGGCTGAAATTTTTAGTTAATTTCTGTGGATTAAACCTTGGATGATTTATAAGCATGGATTTCTTGGTTTTGAGATTAATTTTGCTAGTATTGTGTTTGGCCAACCATTACTTGACATCATTTGTTAATTGAAGAACCGACAGGTGCAAAATAATAATGGAACTCCAAAACAGTGAACTTATAAATTTCAGATTTAGACATAAACTGAATTTATGAGAGAAACGGGTTAGCAAAGAACTAATGGGTTATGCTTGATTGCTAGTTTACGATAGTAGATTAGGATTATTGCATAATACTCTTTTGATATCTTGAAAAAGGGTCTAAAAAACTCTAGGCTCAACCTTCTATCAACTAAAATTCGCCTAATAAATTAATCCAGATAAAGTCCATAGAAAACGCTAAAAGTGAAACCATCCTTGAAGCTTACCACACTCCATTCAGATTAATCCCTAGAGATATTCGCATCTTTGTTTAGCATTGGTTTTATTTATTTATTTATTTATTTTGATTGTTGAATTTCTTTTAATTTAAATTCCCCATTCTTACAGAATTGCTTAGTCCAATTAATTGAGTGATCCAAGCCTAATACTTACACAATTACTCCCTGTGGGATGATATTATAATATACTACTTGGGACCCGTGAACTTATGGAATCACATCAAGTTTCTTAGCACCGTTGCCAGGAAGTAATCCCTGAGTAATATTAGGCGATTGATTATTTGGTAAAATTGGACATTTTCGTTTTTTCTTTTTTATTTTGTGTTAATAGATTTTGTTAAAATTGATTTTTGTTTTATTTTTTTCTCTTTACTGTCTACTTATTTTGCATTTTCTGTACCTTGCATTTGATCTTGCTGTGTTTTTCTTAGTCTATGTGAAGGGCCATCAGTGCTGAAGAGTTATTGTTTGATTTTGAAATCGAGAACACAGCTAAGGCATTAAGGAAGGAAGCCAAAGCTAGAAAAGCACGGGCAAAAGCATCTAACGCACAGCCTGTGCATGAACGCCAGATCGGGGCCGTAGCTCTGACCGTGGAAATATGCGGTCATACTCGGTCGAGGAAAAATCAGTGCAAACGAACC
>JANSVA010000003.1:26641946-26655052 GCA_025504915.1 Erythroxylum reticulatum | reverse complement strand
GAAATTATTCGAGTGAAGAAGTTACTTGGGAGACTGAGGAAAACATAAGACAACATTACCTCCATTTGTTTGATCACACAGTTAAGAATTTTGAGGACAAAATTCTTTAAGGGGGGAGAATTATTGGACCTGAACTTTTCTTAAAAGTTAGAACTATTAAATGAGAAATTGTTGACGATTATTCGTGTGTAAAGAAAAGGAGAATTCTTGAATTTTAAATGAAGTAGAACAGATGGTTTAGGTACATGATGAGTTATATGTGAAATGTTGGAAGTTGTAAGCTAGAAAATGTAGTTTAGACATGTTTGCTGAGTATGTTTTGGTATTTTAGCCATAATGTTTTTCCTAGTTATCCAAATGAGGTGATTCTTGATTTGGATTAATCTAAAGAGATAGAGCTACAATTCTTGATTTAGATTTGAGCTACAATCTAAGGAGATTTCATTAAAATAACCCTACAGAGAAATACGCTTATGCCTTATGATATTTGGAAAGATAGTTTGTCTCTGAGAACGGGGTCTAACATTAAGACCACCTAATAATAACTCTCTAATAGGGCCCTAAAAATTAGTACGTTCATAGTCAAGAATTTCAAACATTGTAGACATCTTGTTTATAATGTTTGAAACCTTTCAACAAGCTCCTCTTTTAAACTTCTGTTATCTCTCACTTACTAACAGGATCCATTTACATATTATAAAGCACAATACTGTCATCGTTTGACTCTATTACAATAACTTCTCAACCTATAATTATGCTCTCCATTAGTTTGTACATGCTTCCCGCCAATATTGGCCCTTTCATCATAATTAATGTATGTTTTACCATATTTTCTCTTTAATTTTATATTTAAAATAATTCATATACAAAGTGCCCAAAGAAATTAGTTTCTTCCATAAATCTAGTATATATCGAGTATCATACATCATTTGGATATTACCACCAAACATCTTGATTTTCTAAGTTTTTTCATCTCCCAATCAAATAGTGTAAAATTTTGCTAATATGTATAATATAAATTAATTTTTTTAGCGTCAAGTTAGAACATAGAGCATATAAGTATGACTGCAACCTATTTCCCTACTCTATACTATATTAGTAGACCTTGATAAATCATTAAACTTCCTTTCTTGTTTCCTCACACTTGTAGTCCCTGCTCTACTTTGTATTGGTAGACCTTGATAAACCATTAAACTCCCCTTTAGACATATCTTGTTTCCTAACACTTGTAGCACTAGATTGTAATTTATAATCTAAATATAAAGTTTAGAAATTTTCATTGATAAGCCACATTTATTCTTCTTCCTCCTATAATCACGATTTCTGTTTACATGTAACATTTTACCTTTAGACCTTTCACTAGTACTAAGTGATTGTTAGTTATGAGCTAATCACTCAATATTGTTGACGTTTAAGTAACTGCCTCCTTACCCAATATAATCCTAACCATAAGACATTCTTAGAAAAATGTAATATAAAATCAAAATCATTACTTTATGCTTATCTATAGTAGTTATTTTTAGTCTTAACAAGTCATTAACTATTTGGTTGAATACATTGATATATTTTAGATATGTTATATTTTAATATCTTTAGGTTATATAATTTTACTTCATATACATCTTCTTTGTGATTAAATTTGATATGAATTGACTCTCAAGTTTCTTCCATATCTCTGCAAGAGATACAATTTCCCTAATATGGTATATGACCTCTTCTACCAAATAAAGTCATATGGTTACAACTACTCATGCTTGTAACTCTTACCAGTAGAACTCATCCATATCTTCTAGTTTATGCACCTGTAGCCACTCCAACAAGCCTTGTTATACCCTCAAATCCATTACTCTCAATTGCTATAGTATGAAATTCCCAATTTCATTAAACTTTCGAACTTCAATCATTACATCAAAAATTATTGTTGCCTAAAAATGCTCTAATACACCTTGTTGAGAAAATAGATAGCAAGAATATATAATCATAAAAAAATGAAAACAAGAACATAGGAAGTTTTTAATAAAGTTTGGTCTATTTGAGTATGGCTTCGTCCTCAACATCTAATAGTGGTTAACCCACTATTAAATAATTATGATGATAGATACAAGAAACTAAGTTTATAACTACATAAATATATAAAAATATAAATAAATATATATGTGTGATCACAGTTTTTCGATATGTGTAATTTTTAATATTTTAACCTCGATATTTTGCAAGCTCACAGGTCGTTCGCTTAGTACCTAAGGTGTCGATCCTACAAAGAGGGTTAATCTAATCCTAAAGTCTAAGTTGGAAAATATTAAACATAAATTAAGCAAATAATGAATTTAAACACGAGAACTAAATAAATCTAATAAACCAAAATTAAGTAACAAAACACCAATTGAAAATTAACACTTAACGAAAACAATAAACAAACAACAGTTAACAATTAACAAGTTTAGATTGAACGTGGATAATCATCAATGAAAATTGATTGATTTATTGAACAATGATAGCACACCCTAGAATTCAACCTAGTGAATTAACCAAAAGAGAGAAAGGGAAATTATCTATCATTAATGCTAACCTAACCAATTAAGATTTATCAAATTAATGGTTCTAGGTGATCCTAGGGTCAATTATTCTCTCTCAAGTTATAATTGAACCCTAAAGCATAAACCTTAATTAGATTATGGGAAGTTGTAATCTCTTAATTTACATCCTATCTAAAACATAATCAGTTCTTAAGTTCTCTAATAAACAACTGGAAACCTATACATGACCTCTCTATACAAGTTTTACCAACTTGATTTAATTCTGAATCTATTAAATTACCTAACTCTCGTTAGCCCAATTTAATCAGTTTTTCTCTATTCACCCTCTTAGTTTATTATCGAGATATAAAGTGAAGAATTAAACCACAATTAATTCAATAAACATATAAAACAATCAGATTTCATTAAATCAAAAATAACATTCCAAAAGTGAGTATAGAACATCAATCAACAATTTGGCTCTATCGTCAAACTGTATATCCCAATTGTACAATCAAATAAAACTGAAATACATAGGAAATAGAACTCGAATGGACAATGGGAGGCCGCAACTTCGAAAAGCTTCTTATTCTGGGAAGCATGTTAGGTCTCTGTCATCTTCCTTCTTTTCTTTCTTGATCTCTTAAAGTTCTCTCATTTAGGGTTTCATTGTGGTGGCTGATCAAAAGCTCCTTTCCTTCTTTGTCTTATTCTTTATATACCTTTTGTTTTTAGACAACCCTAGGGTTTTTTCGAGGTTAAAAAGGTCCAAAAAAATCTCTTAAAACTTGATTTTTCTGAGTGTCTGCGTGTTTACCCAATGTAGACAACGATCATGGACTATGTTTTAGGCCTCTATCATGATCGTGGCAATTGGGCCACGATCATGAGCTATCTCCAATGCTTCTGTCACAATGATGGCATATGAGCCATGATCATGGGGCATTCTTTTAGCCCGAATGTCTCCAAAACTTCTCCATTCTTCATTGTTGGCCCTAAAACATTAACAAACACATCGAGGTACCTCAAAGACATAATAATTAAGCTTATAAACTTGTACTAACCCATAAAAAAACTTAATCACAATTAATTAACAAACTAACACAATTCTAGCCTAAACACATGCTAAACGATTAAGTTAATAATTAAAACCATATCAAACTAAGCCCTAAAATATAATGCAATTCACACTTATCAACATTCCCACACTTAACTGTTTGCTTGTCCTCAAGCAAACAAAACAACAAACACATACTAATTAACACAGCACATAGTGTAGTAATAAGATAATGGTTTCAACTTCATAACATAAATTTATTTTAAAATACAATCATTCAAGTCATTTCAAATTATTAACATGCAAAATTTGTATCTTGCGGCTTCGAACTAAATATACATATTAATCCAAACCCAAGTGTTAAATTGTTTACCCTTCTTAATTGCACACACTCATTAATAAGTGTTTGGTTGTTTAACTCTGTAACTAATCTTAAGTACATTTTTATAAAAAGTCAAACTATTACAAGTTCGATAGGTTTTATTCAAAAACACATTTTTATTTTTATTAACTTTTTATGAACATGGACTTAGTCTTTTTACGTGGAGGAAAACATTGGTAATGAATGTCGATCTGGTTACTCAACTAAATCATATTTTTTATTAAGCTACTTAGTTGGAATGTCATTCTAACCTATTTACATGAAGATACACATTTGTGATGCATGTCAATCCAGTTTCGCAGCTATATTATGTTCTCAACTGACTACTAGCTCTATTTATAACTCAAAGGCTAGCATAATTGTTACTTATTTTTAAAATAATAACTCTTTTTTATATAAATTTTATTTCCTACCTTATTGCTTTAGCTACTCGTTTTCATGAAAAAATACTAGCGAAGCTACTTAGATTAAAAGGTCACAAATTATGAATGAATGTGACAATTTAAAGGGTTACACTTAAACACTAATTCCTAATTAAACTGTATATTTAATCAAAGAACCCCCAGCTCACTATTTCTGTAAGCTAATAATTCTCTATAACATAATAGACCATGTTAAAAATTAAATCAATTTTAGTTCATCTAAGCCATTGACACATTCACATAATTTACATAATGCAACCTAACAACTATAATATGCAAAATTCACATTCAAATAAATTACATAACCACATCCCCACACTTGAACAACACATTTTCCTCAATGTGAGAAGGGGACAATAAACACATAAAGAAGGAAGAAATATAAATTAAAGTAAAAAAATAAAAATAAAAATAAAAATAAAAATGTGACTAAATTTAAAAAGAAAGAGGTGTTAGAACAAATCCTCATGGTGATGGAGGTGGGGATGGTGTTAGAGGTGGCAATTGAACACCATGAGCCTCGAAAAAGATATGAATGCAATGTATGTCCTCGTTCTGGCATCGTTAGGTTCGGACCATCTCCTTCATCCTTCTGGAGTTCTTCATAAGTGTATCCATAATTACCTTGGTGTTTTCAAATATTGTGTCTAATATCTTCTTCCACCTCAGTTTTTCTACATCTTCTTCCTCCTCGGATTCTTCTCTAGTTAAATCCTTGTTGAACGCTTGAACTTGCTTGATCAGTCCTGCCCTTGACATGTGTCTTGACACTAATATCTTGAAGTTCCATACTATGGAATTTCAGGATTTCAGCTCGCCATAAATGATGATGGTTCATAAAGTCAGGATGGTAGACTGTGATTCCGTTGCACTCAACTCCATAATTATTAGCTATGGTTAAAACCAAATAGCTAATTCCTAAATTATTTCTCCTATTCTTTTGAGCAGTAATAATTGCATTAAAAATGTGAGTGGCTGTGCAAATTGGGATGCTATGATCTATGCACCACAACATAAACTGTTCCTTCATCGAATATTTGTTAGTTTCCATCTTGTCAAAAATGGTTTGGCACATTAATTTGTGCATCAACAAGTGTTCATGACTCCTAATAATGTTGTTGTGTGGAATCTTAATGTTGAAACGCTCTAACGTAATCAGTTATGTCCAGTAGGGACTGACATGGAAATTGTCTTGTTGATCCACTATAGAAGACTCGAGGAAACCAAAAATTTCATACATGGTGTCATAATCAAGCCCATAGGGTTGTCCCAGCAACCTAAACCACAGTTCCCTAGTTTGTTGGATTCATATTGAAGAGAAGTAAAAAAATTCTAAGGTCAGCTCTTCATAAACTAATAATTGAAATTGAATGAACTGACCCATTGAATTTTTTCAACTAAGCTCTCAACCTTGTCTCGAATTTCTAATCTATCTAAAGTTTCAAACTGAAAATATTCTAGAGCCATAATTTTTTTACTATGAAGGGAATGGAAATGAGTACCTTCCTCATCTGAGAAGATCGGGAAAGTTGCTTCGTAATCAGCTACTTTGTTCCTCTTCCCTCATCTCGGGACTTGTGTTCACCCCACTGATTGATCATGCTTTATTGTTTGCTTGATGCACGACATATTGGCTTATAAGTTGGTGGAAGTCAAAAGAAATTTGGAGGTTTGAAATTTTGTATAGACAAGTGAGAGTGATTGGAGAGATAAAGTGAAAATGAAAGTGAGTGAAAAAGTGAAGTTAGAAATGTATTTACAGGTGATTGGATGGTAAAATGGTAAAAGTTTAAGTAAAATGTGTGTCTCTTTCATTTTTACCGTCTGCAGGCCATGATCGTGAGC
This sequence comes from Erythroxylum reticulatum, assembly GCA_025504915.1. Classification (NCBI taxonomy): domain Eukaryota; kingdom Viridiplantae; phylum Streptophyta; class Magnoliopsida; order Malpighiales; family Erythroxylaceae; genus Erythroxylum; species Erythroxylum reticulatum. The sequence continues at coordinate 26,648,830 of JANSVA010000003.1, read as the reverse complement.
TCATGATCATGGCCTGCAATTTTTCACAAATTTAAAATTTTCTTCTTCTTTTGTCATTCTTCACTTTCCGAAATCCCTTATTAACTCTTTATGGTTCTTTACTTCTCTTTGCGTATTTCATTGATCATTAAATTCATAGCTAAGCCATATGCCTTCCTAATTTTATTTGGACATGAAATAATCCTAATTACGGAATTCAACTTTCTAAATAAAACAAATAAGAGAAATAAATTTCCATGGGTTAACTCCCATGTAACGCTTCTTTTATTGTCAATAGCTTGGTGCTCTTCTTTGCTCATAATGGTTCAAATGAACGATGTAATGGTAGTGCAGTCGCTAATCTGACAATTTGCACGTGAGCTACCATGCTCTGGATTCCACCTTCCTTACTGTTCTTCTTCTTTTACCTTCTTCTACACGATCATTTCTTTCTGAATGCATTTTTAAGATCCTCAAGATCTTCCCATTGTCCTCGAGGTTCGATTTCCTTGATATTAGTTGGAGCTAAAGGAGATCTATTATCTTTCTTTGACACTTTGAAGGTCATTTGCTGCCTTCCTACCTTTAGAGTTAATTCACCCCCATCAACGTCAATTATTAAGCGAGCAGTAGCCAAGAACAGTCGTCCAAGGACCATAGGGGTTTCCACATCTTCTTCAATATCTAATATGTAAAAGTATGTGGGAAAGGTAAATTTATTAGTTTGTGCTTTTACATCCTTAATAATCCCCTTCGGTTGATGAACTATTATGTCGGTCATCTTTATTAACATTGTTATGGGTTCTAACTTCCCTAACCCTAACTTTTGACTAAAGGTGTGAGGCATCATATTGATACTCCCTCCCAAATCCACGAATGACCTGTCTATTTTGAATCCATTTATACTACAAGGAATGTAAAAATCCCTTGGATCCTCTTTCTTTTGTGTTATATTGGGGTTGTCTTCTACTTCGCGCTCCTTAACCTTCTTCTTCACCGATTATGTTAATATGAGCCTCATTTGTAGTTGTTCCATTATGCCCTCAACCTTTTTGATTCAACTTCCTTAAAATTCCTCATTACCTTACTTGAAATTGACTTCTACTAAGCTAGAATAGGTATTGGATTTTAGGTTGAGGTTCCCTAATTGGCTCAATTATGAGCTCACTTAGAAGGAATTCCATAATTGCTTGTCTTTTTCCTCCATCTTCGTATTCCTTTGTATGTTCAATTTCCTTTTCCTGGGTTTAAGTAATAGCTATGATCCTTTCCTTTGGTTTGGACTCGGTATTACTTAGAAGGGTCCCACATTCTAAGTAGATATTGCCTCCGCTAGTTGCCCTATTTGGACTTCCAGATTGTGTATTGAAGAGGCACGATTCTTGGTAACTTGCTTGAATTTGATTTCAAGCCTCCTGTGTGCATCCTCTATGCCTCCAATTTTATCTAAAATCTTATCCAACTTAGATTCCATTGAGCTTGGTTTCTCTTGTTGGAAGACTGATTGTTTTAAGATCTAAACTGTCCTCCCACATTGTTCATCTAAGAGAAGTTAGGGTGATTCTTTCACCCAGTGTTATAGGTATTGGAGTAGGCATTTTTGTCCCCTCCTCGTTCATACTAGGGTCCTATATAATTCACTTGCTCTGGATCACCTTCCTTCATTAAGAAACAGTCCACTGTGTCATGGTCTAATTATCCACAGAGTTCATACTTAAGTTGTACGACCTTGACCGGAGATGAGGAAGAAGCCTTCATGTTGTTAGGCTGTTGAGTTAAGTTATCAATCCTCGCTTGCATTTCCTTCATTTGATCAACAATCATAATTCCTTTTTATTCACAGAATGTAGTAGTTTGTCTACTCTGCTCATTCGTCCATAAACAGTTGTTACTCGCTATCTCCTCTATTAATTCTTCTGCTTCATCAATTGTCTTCCTTGTCAATGATCCTCCTGAAGCCGCATCAATCATGCCTCTCGTATACCGGGTAACTCCATTATAGAACTTTTACAACAAAAATTCCTTAAGTATATTATGATGTGGGAATTTCTGTTGCAAATCCTTATATCATTTCCACGCTTCATAGATTGATTCCCCATCACCTTGTTAGAAGTTGGTCATTTCCTTGATGACCTTTTTGGTCTTAGTTAGGGGAAAATAATTATCTAAAAAGACACGGACTAACTAATCCCAAATGGTAACATTAGCTAGGTTAAGGGAGTGATACCAAGCCTTTGCTCTATCTCTAAGGGTAAAGGAAAAAAGCTTCATCTTTCGATATCTGATGGTACATAAAGGTATCACAGATTTCTAAGAAGTTCACTATTTACACGTTGGGGTCTTCATTTGCTAGTCCATAAAATTGCATGTTTTGTTGAAGCATGTTCAAGAGAGTTGGTTTAATTTCAAATGATGCAGCATGTACAGTGGCCTAGCTACTCCTTGGTTAGTAGCATTGAACCCTAGTCTCATAAAGTCCATAAGGGTCCTTTGTTGTCATCCTCGGTTAGCTCCATGGTCCAAATCCTGCTGAAATTCCTCAGCCATTATTGTCTTCATGATTTCTTCTTATTCGTTACACTAAGCTTTCCTAATGGTTCGTTGTAGTCGAGTGAAGTCTAAATCTAATTTTTCAGTTGCGCGACTCAAACTTCTCGTAACAATTGTGTTCATAAAAAAGCATAATTTCATAAATAGAAAAGCAAGAACGAAATTAAAAAATAAAAACTAAACTAATCACTTTAAACTGTAAAACTAAACTAATTACCTCCCCGATAACTATTCCAAAAAACTTGATCGCGGTTTTCCGATATGCTTAAGTTTTAATATTTTAATCCCGATATTTTGCAAGCGTACGAGTCATTCTTGTAGTACGTAAAGTGTTGATCTCATAAGAAAAGTTAATCTAATCCTAAAGTCTAAGGTTGGAAACTATTAAACAGAAATTCAACAAACAATGAATTTAAACACGAGAACTAAATAAACAAAATTAAGTAACAAAACACTAATTGACGATTAACACTTAACGAAAACAATCAACGAACAACAATTAACAATTAACAATTTCATATTGAACGTGGATAACCATTAATGAAAATTGATTGATTTATTGAACAATGATAGCACTCCCTAGAATTCAACCTAGGCTAACCTAGCTGATTATGATTTATCGAAGGGTCGATTATTCTCTCTCAAATTATAATTGAATGCTAAAACATAAACCTTAATTAGATTGTGGGAAGTTGTAATTTATCAATTAACAACCTATCCAAAACCTAATCAGTTCTTAAGTTCTCTAATAAACAATTAGAAACCTATACATGATCTCTCTATGCAAGTTTTACTAACCTAATTTAATTCGGAATCTATTAAATTACCTAACTCTTGTTATCACAATTTAATCATTTTTTCTCAGTTCACCCTCTCAATTTCTTATCGAGATATGAAGTGTAGAATTAAACCATAATTAATTCAATAAACACATAAAACAATCAGATTTCATTAAATTAAAAATAACCTTCCAATGGTGACTATAGAACATCAATTAACAATTCGATTTTATCGCCAAACTATATATCCCAATTCTATAATCAAATAAAACTTAAATACATAAGAAATAGAACTCGAATATACAATGGGAGGCCACAACTTCGGAAAGCTTCTTATTTTGGGAAGCACGTCAAATCTGTGTTGTCTTCCTCTTCTATTTTCCTCAATTTCTTTCTCGAACTCTCAAAGTTATCTCATTTAGGGTTTCGTTGTGGTGGCTGACCAAAAGCTCCTTCCCTTGTTTATTTTATTCTTTATATATCTTTTGTGTTCTGGGCAGCCCTAGGACTTTTTTAGGGTCTAAAAGGTTCGAACAATCCCTCGAAACTTGACATTTCTAAGTGTCTGTGCATCTACCCGACACAAGCCACGATCGTGGTCCATGTCTTGGGCTTTCTTTCACGATTGTGGCAATTAGGCCACTATCATGGGCTGCCTCCAATGCTTTTATCACAATTGTGGCATATGGGCCACGATCATGGGGCATTGTTTTGACCCAAATGTCTCTTAAACTTCTCCGTTCTTCAATGTTGGCCTTAAAACACTAACAAACACATCAAGGTATCTCAAAGATATAATAATTAAGCTCATAAACTTATACTAACCCATAAAAAACACTTAAAAACAATTAATTAACAAACTAACACAATTCTAACCTAAACACAATTCTAACCTATCGTGAGGCGTTGTTTCGACCTGAATGTTTCTGAAACTTCTTGGTTCTTCGATGTTGGCCCTAAAACACTGACAAATACATCAAGGTACCTCAAAGACATAATAATTAAGATCATAAAATTGTACTAACCTATAAAAAAAACTTAAACACAATTAATTAATAAACTAACACAATTCTAACCTAAACACATGCTAAACGATTAAGTCAGCAACTAAAAACAAATCGAACTAAGCCCTAAAACATTATACAATTCACACTTATCAATATGCAAACCTTAGTTGGCATAATTTTACTCAAATATCTCCTTTACTAAGGGTAACCTATTTTAACTATGAATTTAATTGGTCTTATAGTCCGTTCAGAGTATAAACTACTCCAGAACACATTTCTAGATAAAGCTAATAGTTATAACCACGGCCTTGGACACGATCATGTCCCAAAGTATAGATCTCACTATCTCTTTTGATAATATGACACAATGTCTAGTATGCTATGTCATTGAGATTGTGTATCATCATATTTCTTTCTACCTTGAGATATGGTTATGTCCTAATCTATAGATCTTACGACTTTTTCTATGTACAATATATAATTATGTCTTATAAATTATTTTCACCAGAAACACCTCTACACCATCATGTTCATATCTTTATCATTTGCCTTCACCTCAAAATTCTAAAAAAGTGACATGACCTCTTTTGTGCCCATATCCTAACTTGTGTCTATAAAAAAAACTTGTAAAAACATTTTTATTGTAAAATTGCAAGATTAACACTTACGTGAGTCATATGCAATAAATGATAATTTTTACTTAAACATAATGAATCTCAACTAATCAATAGTAAACTATAGAATTTTTGGTGAAACTTTTAGAATTTCTACCCTATAAATGAGAAAATAAGTAACAAACTTTTCAATCATTGAAACCATCCTAAAGGGCACGATAATTTCTTATATTATGAGAGGGATGGATCTAAGATTTCAAGTTCATAGAGGATAATTCTTTTGTGAATAAATTGATGGGGGATCAAATAAAATTTTGTACAAATTTTTCCAAGGAAGAATAAAATTACATGTGTACAAAATTAGCTAGCAAACTAAAGTCAGTTGGACTGATTTCTAAGTTGTGGATCGTAAAGTTTTAAGGGCTCAAAGGACAAACTTCCCACGTTATACTACACGAATAGCATTTACTCATCCTGCTGCTCATCTAAAGAACTCGAATATTATAAATGCTAGACTACTAAATAAGTCGTAAATGTTTAAAGTACGTGATAGATGACATGCACTGCCTACATACTCTTGCACTTTAATTGCAATACTCAAGGATAGTGAGACATAGCTTTCAGTGTTTTTTTTTTCTTTTTCTTTGGACATGTTTGACTTTCTTTATGTACCCCTATATTTAATTGATCCCTATTAAGAACCATACAAGCTAACACCCTATATTTAGAGATAACTGTGCTTGTGATTACATTATTAATTTATCTACGAAGGGGCCTATTTACATTGATGAATACAATCCTTAAGGTTTTAGACGCCTTAAGTCCAGTTACTCCGAGTAGATCAAAGGTGTATGATCGCCACATATTTTTAACAATTTTAGCTTAACTAATTTCCCACTTGACAAAGACTATTGGATTATGATATGATTAATTTAAGTCTCACAACTCGCATTGTATGGTTGAATAAATCCTTAACAGTTGTTGCCGGGTCACCATATGTTATGAAATTAGAATGCTACAAGCATAAGAGTAGACCAGTTTAGACATTAGATCTAAACAGTGACGCTTATGTAAAACAAAAATATAAATTTGAAACTTCCTCTGATATCATTTCTAATTCTAGTCTAACACTGTTTAATTAGTCTTATTATAAATTTATAATTTACTTACACATTATGCATACATTGAAACAAGAATTTCAACTTAAAAATAAGATTCATTTTCCGTTGTCAGTAAGCAATATGCATTATATAGCGATATCTTTAGTTTTGCTAGTTCATTAAATGAACACATTTAATAACTAGATGAAGTAATCTAAGGCGACATTTAATGGACTGACATAACTTCAATTTCTAATTTGATGATAAATGATACAAGAGAAAATAATTGCTACACGTGAAAATGAAGAAATAAATTAGGGCGTCGTTTGAAGTATTCAATAGTAAGCAAAGACTACTGACACGCAAGTATTACCACCTAATCATGTTTGAAGCTTTCAATGTTATATAGTATCGTGGAAAATATTAATGCCAATTGACTATTAAACAGTCATTCTATAAATCCATTATATTGTATTAGTCTTCCAATTATTATTTTCTAAAAAGTTTTAATAATTCATCAAGTTTGATATAAAAATGTGGGCATTCATTTGTATTTAAAAACAAATAATTAGAATTACTTTACGAAGAGAGATAAAAGTCATTGATCAATAAGTGATAGTTGTGTATATTCTGAAATCAACTAGAATACGACGAGAGGGTGGTACACAAGTAACATGTTTTATTGGATTACAAGGGCACAACAAAATAAAGCACGAACTCCAACTATCACAATCACTGGAAACCCTCTTTATGTTGGTTTTTCATCCATGGCCGGTGAAGGTTGTTCAGCTGAATTGTTTCTGAAGATAGTTAATAACACTCTTGTCTACTTGGAATGCCTTGGCAAGAAGGTCA
>JANSVA010000003.1:26626911-26641846 GCA_025504915.1 Erythroxylum reticulatum | reverse complement strand
TATTATTATTATTATTATTCAATCTTAATTTGAAATTGTCATTATTATTATTTGTTAATTTTTTAATCAATATAAATAATTCGTAATAAAATTATCAATGAATTACATATTTCTAATCATATTAAGAACCGGAGAAATTTTTATCATTAGCACAATTTTTTCATTTTGTCCACTGCAACCAAACACATTCTGTCCTCGAGACGGAAACAATTTTTTCTGTTCCGTCCACCACAACCAAACATCTCACTGTCTCCAATTTTTGTTCCGTTCCGTCTCCAAATTTCTGTTTCGTTCCGTCTCCAGATACTGGAGACAGCAACCATACGCAAGGTAAGCATCTACTAACATACTCTGCAACATCTTTCTTCATTCTTCTCTACCAGAAGTGCTCTTTTAAATCTTTATACATTTTTGTACCCCATGGGTGCATTGCATAAGGAGCATTGTGTGCTTCATCAAAAATTTCATCCTTCAACTCTTGCATGTCTGGAATACACAATCTAGTACCTACCACCATCAATCCATCTTCTATTATCTCTATTTCAGAAGTTTTACCATTTTTAATCTCTTCTTTGAGCCTGCTCAAGTACTCATCCTATTCCTATAATTCCTTAATCTTCTCATTCAACACTAGCCTTATTATGAAATTAGCTAATATACAATTAGATTTGGTTTGCCTCAATGTTACCTTAAGTCTAGCTAATTCCTCCAACAAAGGTAGACATACTATCTCCACATGTGCCATAGTAGATTTTCTACTCAATGCATCTGCTACTACATTGGCTTTCCCCAGGTGGTAATCTATCATCAAATCATAATCTTTCAGTAGCTCTGACGACCTTCTTTGCCTTAGATTTAACTCTTTTTGGCGCATCAAATATTTGAGACTCTTGTGGTCTGTAAATACCTTAATGGTAACTCCATATAAATAATGTCTCCAATCTTCAATGCAAAAATTATGGCAGCTAACTCCAACTCATGCGTAGGATAATTCATCTCATAAAGTTTCAATTGCCTAGAAGCATAAGCAATCGCTTTATCTCTTTGCATTAACACACAGCCCAATCTCTTTCTTGGGGTATCACTATATACTATATACCCTTCACTACCAAAAGGCAAGGTCAAAATTGGTGCAGTTGTGAGCCTATTTTTCAATTCCTCAAAACTTTTTTGGCACTCCTCTGTCCACACAAATTTCTGATTCTTTCTTGTCAATTTGGAAAATGGGGCTGCTATCATAGAAAAGCCCTCTACAAATCTCTTGTAATACCTAGCTAAACCTAAGAAACTCCTCACTTCTGCTTTTTTTTAGGTGTTTATCATTTCATAACCACTTCTATTTTCCTCGAATCCATAAGTACTCCTTCCGAAATTACATGTCCAAGAAACACTACTTCCCTTAGCCAAAATTCGCATTTATTGAATTTGGTATATAACTCTTTCTTCCTCATTGTCTCCAAGGCAATTCTCAAATGTTCCTCATGCTCCTGATCACTTTTGGAATAAACCAATATGTCATCGATAAAGACAATGACAAATCCGTCTAAGAATGGCTTGAAGACTTTATTCATTAAGTCCATGAAAGCTGCAGGGGCATTCGTTAACCTAAAAGGAATAACTAAGAATTCAAAATGCCCATACCCTGTTCTGAAGGCAATCTCTGACACATTAGACTCCTTTATTCTCAACTGGTGATAACCCGATCTTAAATCTATCTTAGAAAAGGCCCTTTCCCCTTGCAGTTAATCAAATAAATCATCTATGCTTGGAAGCAGATATCTATTCTTGATAGTGACCTGATTAAACTTCCTGTAATCCATACACATCCTCAACGATCCATCTTTTTTTTTCACGAAGAGAACTAAAATTCTATAAGGCGAAATTGATATTAGAGCTTTGCCTAGAAGAAGCTTTATGGGAAACTTAATTTTTCTAGGTGGTGGTAGTCTTGGTAATTCCTCAAGAAAGACATCTAGGAATTTCATGACCACCTGAACATCTTCCAACTTCCCTCCATCTACCTTCATGTCTACCACATATGCCAAAAATGTTTGACATCATTTCCTCATCATCTTCTCTGCTGTCAAGGACAAAATAACTCTAGGCAGACTTACTCTTTTTTCACCATAAACACCACCTTTCTACCTTTGTCCAACACAAACTCTACTGTCTTCTGTTTGCAATCTAAATTGACACTATACTTTTCTAATGTATCCATGCCTAAAATCACATCTAATCCTCCTATCTTCAACGACATCAAATCTACCACTAATTTTTCTCCACCAGTATATAATTCACAATCTCTATATACTTGACTAATAATGATATATTATCCAATAGGGGTACTAACCATTAAAGGGTCATCTAATGGGCTTAAATTTCTACCATACATACTTGACGAAGCAAATGAATGGATAGACCCTAGATCAATCGAAACAATAATATCTTCATGAAATAATTTAATCATACCAGTCACAACTTCTGAAGCTGCCTCTGCATCCTCCCTCGTCATTGCAAACACTCTAGTTGGTTCTTGCTCCCTCGGTCTTCCTGGAGGATTAACTTTTTTACTTGCATTAGAGCTTCCTATTTCAGTTGCAGTCTTGGGTCCCATAGTCTCAAACCTCTTTGAAGCTTGCATCTGATTTCCATCTCGTCTGGAATAATGTGGGCACTCTCTAGCCATGCACCCTTTCTCTCCACAATTAAAGCAAGCTCCCATTAGCCTATAGCACTCCCCTCTATGAAATTTCCTGCATTGTTTGCACTTAGGAATGGGTGGCTTATCCCCCTCAACCTTACTACTGCCTCCCGCCATTAAGGCTTAATGAGAAACAGTTCTCATCTGTCTAGACCTGCTTGCTCCATGCTCATTTCCTTAGATTGCACAGGGAAGGTCCTGACACTCCTCTCTGATATAGGAGCACCACTTCCTATCTTGAACTATTCTTGTCATTTCTTTTTTCTATTAACAATGCTCTTTATATTTTCCACATTCTCGACCCTAAGTGCAGCTTTTACCAGCTGTTGGAAGTCACAAAAATTTTGCGCCACCATTTTCTTTCTAATGGCCAAGTGTAGTCCAACTTCGAACCTTCGACACCTATTCGCTTCACTCATCATTAACTCAGTTGTATATGGGGCCAATTGCATAAATCAGCGCTCATATTCAATTACTATCATCTCCCCCGGGTGAGACTCAAAAGCTCTCTCTGCTTTTGCTGGATATAAACCTTTAACAAGTACTTTTTCTTATAAACAGCTAGGAAGTCTTTCCATTCTAGCACTGGAGGCTTAGTCTGACTTCCTGGTACACTTTCCCATCAATGTAGGGCATAACCCTATAACAAACTCGCATCAAAGTCAACCTTCTCATCATCTTCACAGTCCATCTATTCCAATTCACGTACTATCTTCCTCAGGCATATCTCAGCTTCTTCCGAGTCAGTGGTCCCATAGAAGTTTACTGTCCCATACTTTCTCAGATTATCAAATTGCTTTCCCTTCTTAACTGGGGCCAGAGTAGAAGATTGTGACATTTAGCCCATGGCTTGGAAAAAAGCCTAAGCATAGGCCTGAAACATTCTCGGATCTAAGGGAGTAAGCACTTGCTCTTGTGAAAGTGGTGCCTCTTGCATCTGTAAGCGAAACAGTTCACTACCCTACCCTACTGAAGCCTCAGCATTCTCTGGGGCTCTATACTCATCTGTACCCTCCTCTCTTAGTGGAGGGTTAGTTGCAACCAATCCTTTCAAAACACCTCGTGTCTTTCTACAAGGTGGCATCTTACTCCTTCAATTCAAACACTAACGATTAGCTTATGTTTCCTTTAATCTCATTTCCTACATGAGATGCATGTCACTTAACACAAAATCAATCAATGCAAACAATTTAGTCACATATCATAACAATTCATAACACAACGTATTCTAAGCCTAGGACTCCAAAAAGCCTAAGCTATGATACCAAAATTTATTGGGCCCTATTTTCGGAGTCCAACATACCTCTGGTAACAAAAAATGTTAGGCCCAGGTCTCGTGACTAATCCTTGAGATAACCACTTGGGATGATCAGGTGAGGATCATGCAAGAGGAGAGTCAAAAACATTTAATTTGCAAGAAATTTCAATATGGTAGCAATGGTAAGTTCATCGCGGCGAACTAAATGTTTCGCCATGGTGAACTATGGAGGTCACATAGAGACCTCTCTGGAAAATTTCATCGTAGTGAAGTATCAAATTTAAAACAGAATCACCCTTCTGGAGAGGTTCGCCACGACGAACTCGGAGCCTCATCGTAGCGAAACCTTCGGATAAAACCCAGACAACCAACATCTAAGAACAAAAAATATACACACAACCTTAATTCTAGCTCTATCATACACTTCTATTTCAATCCACAATAATTAACCACTCAATCACAAGAGATAATACGAACATACACCCAAAGATTTTCATCAAATGTCAATTCATTACTAAATGAAAGAGTTAGTATAATAGCTTTAGTTACATATCAAAAGCCACATCATTGGCTCGGTACAAAGTACAAAATACAACTGAATGTTCATGTATGATATGCTTATAAAGCTATCCAAAATGTAGTTACTAACTTAGTTACAAAAGTTGCTATCTCTATCTTGGAGTTTGCCAAACTTTGCAAGGATTAACAATTCTCGTGTTATACAATTGTGCAGGAAAATAGTGGGTTGAGCTACAAAGATCAGTGGTTAATATATTTATAGCTAGCAATAACGAGGTGCATAACTAGGCATATATCACACACACACACACACACACAAATATATTCGTATATATGCATCTCACTCATTTAACAATAAAAATCCATAGTTCTATTTCTAATCTCACGGTTCAACAATTTCACATTTAAGCATATCATGTAACATATAATCATCAATATAACACTCACTTATGCATCATATTCGCAAATCAAAATGCAATGCACAAACAAATGGCTTGAGAGCCCAATGAAAAGAAAAGGAGAAATTGAAGTTTATATCGTGAACAAAACGAGTCCAATTTTTAGTATCTCACATACCACAAGCGGGCAGGTAGGAGAAGGCTTTAGGTTAACGTGCGCATGACAAATGAAATGGTTCCTTTCTTACCTAAACACAAGCAAATTCTTATGCTCAATTCATTTCATTGCATGCTCACACTTTCATGCTTCTTATGCTTTTCTCTTTTTCAAATATACAAAATGTCATACCATCAATGGAGGCGTAACATGGAAATAAATTATCATGTATTCTCTCAACATTCACAATAATTCAAGACAACAATAAACCATACAAGCAAGCAAGTAATTTACTAGTTATCACAATAACTATAAACATATTACCTACCTAATGACTTGCCAATCCCAATTCAAGATTGCCTTTCCTCTTGCTCTTGCCTTGGGTTCTCTTGATTTCCTTCAAACAACCAAATTCTCATTCAAACTAATATTCTAATGGAAAAATCTATAAAGCTTTAATAATCGAGACATAATGAAAATGATCTTAAACTCATTCTTCCCATAGTTTATCTAGGTTAGAAAACTCAAACCTAGGTTTTTTCTTTTGTGTATGAGTTTATCTAGGATTTTTCTTCTTTCTTCCTACACAAACCTCATTCTCTTCCTAAATCCTTTCTTTTTTCTAATCCAAGCAAGAAGAAAAGATGAAGGTTCTTACCTTAGCTTAGCCAAATCCTCTTCTTCCCTAGCCCCCTATGATTTTCTTCCCTTCTTTCTTTCTTTCATTCTCACGTTCTTCTCTTCTCTTCTTTCTCTCTTTCATGTTTCTCTTCTTTTCTCTTCTTATTCAAGACCAATTTTATTCTTGTCTTCCAAAACTAACCTTCTTTCCATTTGTTCTTCCTATTTTTCACTCCTTTTATCATTTATATCTTCTAACTCCTTCACTCTCTTATGGTCATTAAACTAACTTAATACTAACATTTCCATTCTAATTCTAATTTCTACTTCACACTTGCTAAATTAATAAACTAAATTCTAAGAAAATAAAATAATAAAGTTAAAGAAAAATTTGGGATCCAACATCTCCAGTCCCATCATTACTATCATTATTAATATCACAATGTTTTACATCATTGTTGTTACTATCTTCAACACCTGTATTAACAATTCTACTATAACTTGTTTCTAAACGTTCACCATGATAAAGCCATGAAGTATATAATTTATCTATTCCTAGGATTAGCAAGTGATTATATACCACAGTTTGACTTTGAATGTTCACATATAAGCAATCTATTTATGGACAATGAATAACACATTCAACACGCATTTGATCTTTTATAAATTGCATGAATCCCTTATCTCCTTCTAAGTATTCAGTGGACCATTTATGATGGGACGTCCACCTTTTATCCATCTATCTATACAATTTAAAGAAAATTAATAAATTACTAAATGTAATACTCATTTTATAAAACATAATGATTAATCGCTACAAGTTCATAACTATTAGTTCATAAATACAAGACAAAGAATGTCTTTTAAATTATTTTCTTACTAAACTGCAACCAATCGATTGGTTGTAGGGTATAAAACATTAATAATTCCTTTGAGCCCTATATAAAAATTTTAGTTATAGAGAATTATATATTAATTTTCTACACCCTGAATTCATAGTTAAGGATGTTCCACTTAATAGCCATTTCATTGCTAGACTCTATATGTATATTGTATGTTATGATCAATTATGGTGTTCAACTACTGGTAACTTTAATGAAATGATTAATTGTTTCCTTCGCTTCTTGCAAAGACCTCAAGTTCCATTATGTATATATTACATACACTATACTTCTAAAATAACTTTAAAGATTATACAATCATCCTTACAAAGTTGATATTTTTTTATCCATTTTGTAATAAAGAAAAATCAATCTATTGGCAACAGAGGTTGCATAAATGCTGAATATTACTCTATATTGACATAGCATGCTAACATTGAAAGAATAAGTGCAAGAATTTTTAGGTTCTTGATTATATAATTTACACAAGAGATTAAGAACTTTTGTTTTATTTTATCCTTTGTACTTAGCTTTATCTAATTGTAAACCATATAATAAAAGAAACTTTTAGGGAGTTTCTAAACCAAGCTAACCTATAAAGACTTTAAGGAGAAAGGGATTTAAAGATTTTCTAGTGATTACTCTTAAGCTGCGTTCCATCCACATAAAGAATTCTTCCAAATTAGCATTTGAGTTATAATTAGGTACATTATTTGAAAATCCTCAAATATCGTTTAACCAATCATTTCCTTTGATTAACTCTTTTACCTTGGTATGGTTTGATATCACATGTCTTAAGTTGTTTTAACTCGTTCATTAGGTGAAGGGGCCCTAGTTTATTCCAATTGCAATACCATATCCATGTGATGTTACCATTCCTAATTTATATTGTATCTCTTTGTATCGGTATTCTCTTAGCTTTAGGAGCTATAACATGGTCCAAAAGGAATCAACTTTATATTTTACTACCTAAAAGTTCTTCCTTTTCAAATATTATTTATAAATCCATTTCAATTACAATGATTCGTTGTCTATATAGAGTCTTTGAATTCTTATTGCATTCAACATCTTATTTCATCATTCAAATGAGGATGATGTTAAGGCCTTCCTCATGTTTAGGTAGAAACATTTCCAATTATTTGATTCTTTTTATTGGTTTCTTTAGTGGATCTAATCATTCCTTCAATTGTCTTGAAAATTTTTTAAGGAGGATTAAATGGGAGAACCAATATAAATCTAAGTTGTTGAATATATAGCTAGTGATTTGAGCCCTTCCTTCATTTAAGAGATTTCAATATTTAATGACCCATCATTTCTTGAATGTTTTCAATCAATGGTTGGCAATCCCTGTAAGAACATCTCTTAGTATTGACTAGCACTACGAAATAAGTGAATTTGATATTTTTGAGTTTACATCCTAAAAAATTAGGAAGCAAAATCATTAGATGACTATTGCATAATGAGAGGAATAAGTGACTTTTATCTCTATTGATCAAGAGGCTTAAGAGATTGTTGAAAATTTTTGGTAAATTCATTAAAGAATAAACTAAATTAGAGTTAATACCATAAAAAAGCAAGAAGTCATCAGTAAATGAAAGATTATAAATCGTGTAGTTCTTAAATTTGTTGCGATATTTTAGTTATCCATCTTTGTTTATATTATAGTCAATTAATTTGATTAGTACCTCAGTACCTAATGTAAACAAGGGAAAATGGGATACCCTCGTCTCAAAACTTTATGTGCCTTGATTAAATTAGTTTCCCATTTATCAAAATTATGGGTGAGGTGGTTGAAATATATTGGTCAATCCCATTGGTAGATCTTGAGGGGAAAGCAAAAGAATTTAAAGAATATATGATAAAAGAAAATTTTATATATCAAATACTTAACGAAAATCAATATTCATTGTAAAACTCTTAGGTAAATGTCTTTTGTGTTAATTCGAAGATAGCTCCTGAGCTAATAAGATATTATCTCTAATTTTCACCTTAGATTAAAGCTCCATGAGTTAGGTTAATGATTGATTTTAGCACTAGTTTGAGTTTATTAGCTAAGAGCCTAGATATGATATTGTACTTAGTGTTACGATATGAGATTGGTCTACAATCCTTTAATGAAACTGGATTTGGAATATTTTGCATTAGGCTATTAAATGTTTTATCAAGTTTTCTCAACCTCTTGCCCTTGTTAAAAAATTATAAAATATAGATATTAAACTACAATTAAATTTGGTTTCAAGATATTTAAGGAATATATGCATTTAACTCATAAGGTCCTTAAGCCTTGATTAGATTAAGATCAAGGAGAGCTTTCTCATTAAAAGGCCTGAGGAGATGGTCTGCTTCTACTTTGGTAGGAGAGCTTTCTCATTAAAAGGCCTGAGGAGATGGTCTGCTTCTACTTTGGTAGTCTATATAAAAATAGAAAATTATAAAACGTACACAAATGAACAATTGTTAATTTGTATGGCCAAAGTATTTTGAAAATAATTGTGAGCCTTTAAAATTATCTCCTTCTACTTCTTAAATAATTGTCCATCCTCTTTGAGCATCTTATTAGTGTTTGCTTATGAGAGAATAGTTTTGTGGAAGAAATTGATATTCTTATTCCCATCTTTGAATCACCAAATCTACTTCAATAGAAAGTTATGCACTTCTAGGACATCAGTGCACTTCATTAAAGCTATCCTCTACTGTATTTGCTTTGATTAATTTCCAAGGAATTGGAAAAGTTTGAGTTATATTTGGTGCAGAGCAATCTTAGCTTCAAGATTGCTTAGTGTATGTTGCTATAATGTTTCTAATTCAACCTTTTGAATCCCTCCTTCACTATCAAGTTTCCTCACATATATGTAAGCTTCATAACCATGAAATTTTGGACGTCACTCCTTTAACCACGACCTCCTCATAACCTTCTAGCTTCGTTAAGTAATTTTTGAATAGCAACGAATCAATAATAAACTACATAATCCGGAAAATCATTTTCTTCTATAGATATTTCCTTGACCCGAATTTTTAGGATTTTAACCCTAGCCATGAGAATGAAAAACACAATTTTCTTCGGCTACGAGGGAAATGGATCTAAAATTTCAAGTTTATAGAGGCTAACTATTTTGTAAGAAATTGATTAGGCATCAAATAAAATTTTGCATAAACATTACAAGGAATAATAAAGTAGCATGTGTACAAAATTTGTTAAACTAAAGTCAATTGGACCGATTTAAAGGTGGATCGTGAAGTTTTGAAGGATCAAAAGACAAATTTCCCACGTCCTTGAATATCATTTGGTCATCCAGATGCCCATCTAACGAACTGGGATATAATAAATGCTAGATTACTAATTAATAGATAGATATAGGATAAGTTAAATGTTTAAAGTACGTAATAGATGACAAGCACTACCTACATCCTATTGTACGCCACCTGCAATGCGAAACTACGCAAGTATAGTGAGACTTGTGCTTCTTTTTCTTTTCCGGACATATATGAATTTCTTTATCTACCCCTTTAATTTAATTGATCTCTATTAAGAACTAAACAAGCTAACACCCTATATTTATAGATAACTATACTACTGATTGCACTTTTAATTTGTCTGCGAAGGGGGCTGTTTACAAAGATGAATATACTCCTTTGACTCCCGTTACCGCTAGTAGATCGAAGCTGTATGATGGGCCCTGAATTTTTAACAAATTTAGTCTAACTAATTTTCAGTGTGACAAAGCCTATTAGGATTATGACGTGATTTCTCACAACTTGCTTTGTATGGTTAAATGAATCTTTAGCAGTTGTTACCGGGTCACATAAAGACCATATATTATGAAATTAGAATGCTAGAATCATAACAATTGACCAGTATACATATCAGATCTAGATAGTGACGCATATATAAAACAAAAGGATAAATTAGAAACCTCTGCTGATGTCTTATGCACCAATTTCAATAATCTTTAATATGAATGATTCCTGAAAAATATCAGTAAAAAGAAGGAATCTTGTGCGCCTAGATATTAAATTTAGCAAAAGGGCAAATTGTATTAAAAAAAAGTTAACTTCTTGCTAAAGTAGCTTAAAAAAAGTTTATTTTATAACAAGAAAATTCACCAACTATTTAGATGAATTTAACGGTCATAAATTTGTAAGCGTATAGGTTTTTAGAACTTAATTAGATAAAATTTTAGTTAGGACTAATATGTTTAAAACTAAAGGATAAAATAAAAAATGTCATCTATTATTTTTTATATTGTTCACAAGATATAAATATATTATTTTCTTTAGCGTTAAATATGTCATTTCAAATTAAAATTTTATTTTTTATTCCAAATAAGTTTGTAAAAATTCTCGTTTGGAAAAATATCGTACACGGAAATGTCTGCTAGTGTTGCTTCAGTGTACTATATACATAAGATATTTAAAAATTGCGGTATATTTTTTCTACAAAATAAAGTTAATATTGAACATGGGTTTTCAGAAAAAATAATATTTTATGGCAATTTATCCTTACTAAAAACAATTGACAATTATATGCAACAAGTAAATATAGCACGGTATTGATATGCGTAATGCTTTTTGTATCGAAACATTACTATTGGTTACACTGGACAAGCTCTAGCCAGTAAAGTACTACTAGAACAACATGGATTGGAAAAGTATACCTTTAATCTCCTAATAACGTTTTACGGTACAAAAGAAAATAATAGGTACGCACGAGAATGAGGGAAAAATGTGGATTGTTTTTTTCATTCTTTGAAGCACAAGTGTAAATAAACACTCATGACAGATAGATAACAATGACGAAGAATTTACGTGGGACATGTCCTACATTCATGTATATCCTATATTTACATATATTCCAATACTTTCTCAAGTTGGTGAATGGAGACTTCGAATGCCCAACTTACGAATAAGATAGTCAAAATGACGCTTGTTAAATGCTTTCATTACTATACCAGCAAGTTGAGTATAACTACGAACATGTTGTGTGACAATGTTCTTAGACTAAATCTGATCATGCACATAATAACAATCAACATCGATATGCTTAGGACGTTTATGGTGCGATCCTGAATGATTAAAATAGTGTTTTAAGCCATATTAGCTCTCTAAGTTATTGTAAACATTAATTGATATTCTACTTCAGCAAAGGACTAGGATATCGTGGTCTGTTTCTTTGTTTCCAAAGAAATAAGAGGAAGTACCTAATAGAACAAAATACCCAGTCAGTGATCGCCGGGTGAGAGCATAGCTAGCTTAACCAGAATCATAATAGGCATACAACTGTAAATCACTATCTACTAGTTGTAAAATACCCTTCCCAGGATGAGCCTTCGAGTAGCGAACCATTCTTAATGGCATATCCTAATGTTCCACGTAGGGCGCTTTCATGAATTGTGCTAGAATATGCATAAAATATCTCAATTTGGGTCACACAATGGTCAAATAAATCAACTTCCCCACTAGGTGATGGTACCTTTTGGGATCATCAAGTAATAGCTTGGAAGCCATCACGAGCTGATAACTCTATTCAATCGAAAAATCAATAAAGTTTAGCACCTAAGAACTCAGTTTTAGTGAAAATATTGAGCGCATATTTAAGTTGACCCAAAAAATTCCCTATGAACATCTAGCCACCTCAGTACCAAAAGTTTCATATGAATACAACAACTAAGATAGAGCTTAAAAGTGGCCAAAAGTTTACCATCATTGTTAGCAATAGTCAAATCGTCAACAAAAATAAGCACACACATAATAGCCACCTTGTTTTAAAAAGTAAACAACATATAATCAATATAGGATTGAGTGAAATCATAAGTTTCAAGAGCATTAGAAAGTTTAAAATACCCAAGTTCTGGGCATCTTTAATAGGTTATATAAAGATTTGTTTAAACGACAAACCTTATATAAATGAGGTAGCAGCGAAGCCAAAAGGAAGCTTCATATAAACTTCCTCACTAAGAAAGGCATTATGAATGTCTCTTAAGATCACTAATTATGCTTTAAATCATTTGATCATACCATAAGAATTGCACTTTATTTTGTTAACCAATTTACACCCAATTATCTTTTTTAAGGGGTGGAGTCTCAATAATCTAAGTAGAATTCTTTTTAAGTGCATCAATCTCTTATTTCATAGCCTCAGGCCATTATGGGTCGTGCACTATCTCCAAAACTTAAGTCAATTTAACCTTAGTAGACAATGTGATTGAACCCAAGTTTCTTATATAAATTTGTGACATTTTTACTATTTTTATTACACTCATTGGCTCTTATTTTTAGGTGTAATGTTTAAATTTGAATCTTGAATGTTTGCCTTTATTTTATGTGGTTTGAGAGTAAAAATTGTCACAAATAATTAGTAATTGCACTAAATTAATTTTTTAAAACAATTGATACTACAAACTACCATTTGTTTATTGCAGGTGACTCAAGGAGTAGAGGCAAGACGCAAGGAGTAGAGGCAACAACTGAAGGCTGAAAATGATGTCAACAATTTGGGCAATAGGAAAGTTTGTCGCGGCGAAAGGGATGTTTCGCTGCGGTGAAGTATGAAGAATTCACAGAAACTTTTCAGAAAACTTTCACCGCGGCGAAGAAACCAAAGACTCCTGGTAAAACCTTTCGGGACAAGTAAGTCGCGGTGAACCTTCGAAAACCTGAACTATTTTTGAAAGTTTTATCCACTGTTTCAATTCGACCCGACGACCTATTTTTAAAAGAAACCTACTTCGGGATAAAAGAAGGAGTCGACACTAGAAAGTAGGGCATCGCTGGATCATTCATCTTTTCTCTCTACCATTCGGATGACTCTTCCACGCACACACCATCATCTTCTCTCATCCTTCTATCCACCGTCGACTGCTACCATAGATTCTAGTGGGTTCTCGGTTGTAAAGTCCTTTGAAACTATGTGTGGCTAGGCACGTCTACCCCTCTTGAAGTTGTAAAAATGGCTTGAGTTCCATGGGCTTAAAAAGAGGAGTGACTCAATCCAAGTTTAGCTATCCTTTATCAATTCCTAGGTTTAGGATTTGAGATTTGTAGTTGAAGATTCTTGATTAGAGTTTAATCAAGTGTTGGATATTCAATATGTCATTGGGATTTGTTGATGTAGAACTTGGAGTTTGAATATATGAAGTCTCATATGTCATTTTGTGATCTTATTGATTCTCTTTTATTTGCCTAGTTATGTTTGATATTAAGTTGATTCTAGATCCCAAAGTGACTTATTGCATTGACTTACCCATTTCACACACTAAGAGCATTCAACGAGATCTTAAGAAATGGAGTTCATTGATTAAAACCTTAGACTTAAAGAGTTCTTTAAGGTTACCACTTGAAACTTAGTAATTCACTCCCATTAAAATTTATTTTGAACTATAGTAGCCAAAGCTCGTTTTCAAGAGGACACCATCACCGTTTGATTATTGTTTTTATCTTATTGCTTTTCTATTCCCAAAATCCAAAAAATACTTTTTACATATTTTTTCACAATTCATTTGATTTTGTTAAGATTTCCAAAGATCAAAACCCCCTTCTTTATCAATTTAGCTTCCATTTAATGACAAATAGGTTAGCTTAGATCCATTCAATTAGGTTCCGATTAAGTGAGAAGACCCGAGGTTGCATTCTATATTGCAATCCTTGGAATTAAATTTTTGATTTGACCTCCAAGGGTATGAACAAAAAGGCTTCAAATCAAAATGGCACCATTGTCGGGGAACTAAGCAAATGGTTCTTTAGGTTAACTTTTGTCATTTTTTCTGCTAAGTGAGGTTAGGAACCTTTGTTGAGGCTGCATTTTAGATAGTTTATGTTTCATACTTGTCAATAGTATAGGATTTCATTTTCTTTCGTTAGCATAGAATTTTGAAAACACTAACAAATAGGATTTAGAACTTTTTGCATTTTTCATACTTAGCATTCTTACACCTGCACAGTTTTGAACATTTCCTTATTGCTTTTTCATACATACATACTTTACTTGCATGCATACTCTCACATATACTTTCACACACCTATATACTTGCATGCATCGCATCTCACCTTTTATTTGACTTTGTGTGTTTATAAGTAAATTTTGTTACATTTTATTTTCAGTTGAATTGTTCTCGTGCATGCCCAGGAGAGTTAAACTTCTACTTTTCTACCCTAAAACTGAGAGCGTTTGAGAAAGATTAGAAAGGAGAGGAGAGAAAAAGAGAGTGAGTCGATAGAAAGAGTGATTATGGATGAGAACCCAGCTTTTCTGCAAAACCCTAACTTTTATGCTAACCAACGTAGGAATGGTGATAATGGACGTAATAGGGAATATGAGCGAGTTGGGGAGAATAATGGGTATCAAAGAAGGAGAAATATTAGGGAAGCAACCACCTTTGATGTTAATTATGATCCATTTACTAC
>JANSVA010000003.1:26597626-26626811 GCA_025504915.1 Erythroxylum reticulatum | reverse complement strand
CGAACCGCAGTTATCAAAGAAGGAGAAATATTAGGGAAGCAACCACCTTTGATGTTAATTATGATCCATTTACTACTGCTTGTCCTAATTTTGACGTGAATTTTGAACTTAAAGGATTACTCATTAACTCTCTTCCTAAATTTTATGGCTTGAAAGGAGAGGATCCCTACATGCATTTGCAATCTTTGTACATAATCTGTTATAGTATGAAATCGGTGGGAGCTTCACTTGATCAAATGCTATAGAAGGTTTTTCACTTGTCATTGGAGGGAAAAACAAGGGATTGGTACATGAGCCTCCCAAGGCATATGGTGAATGCCTACCATAATTGGACCAATTTAAGGAAGGCATTCTTGGAGAAATATTTTTCAGCCTCCAGAACTCGTCAATGAGGAAGGAGATCTATTCAGCACGTCAGGATTATGATGAGTCATTTTATGACTATTGGAATCGCTTCCAAGATCTTTTGTCCAGATGCCCCTATCACCAGATACCGGATGAGCAACTAGTGCAGTATTTTTATGATGGACTGAAAAGTCAAGATAAAGGTATGTTAGATGCGTCATTGGAAGGTTCTTTAATTGATCTTACAGCTACAGAGGCATAGGATTTGATCAAGAAGATGGCTTTGAATCATCAACAGTATAGTGTTAGGGAGACCAGAGGAGTACATGAGTTGGGAGCCTCAACAACCCAATCTAAAAAATGGAGAATTTTGGAATCTAAAGTTGACTCTTTGGAGAGTAGAGTAACCTCACAGTTGTCCTTCATCACTGCAGAAATGAAGAATATGAATGTGCATCGCCCGACATTTTCTATGGATCTTACTGCGCCCAGTTGTGATATTTATGGATCAGTAATGCATATATCTAGTGTTTGACCTAGTCAGTATGAAGAGGTGTTTGCATTGTATCTGGGTCGGAAAAATTAAAAATGGGACCCCTACTCTAACACTTATAACGAGGGATAGAAGGCAAACCCTAGGTTCAGTTAGAGGAATGAAGATTGAAGGGGCCTAAATAGATTTCCACATGGAGGAGGAACTGGTACTTCCATAAACCAGTTCCAAAACCAATAGCAAACCCTGACTGTCCCAACAAAGGAGGACACAAACTAACTTCTGCACAATATGATGGCTATGATTAAGGAGGAAAGGACTTCGAGCAATAACCAGTTCAATGCCATAGCTTCTCTAATTCAGTAAGACTCTTTAAAGAATGCTACTCGGTTCAACGCTCTGGAAAAAAGAATGGAGAAATGGGAGATGAAAGATGAAAATATCAACTCTTTTATTACTCAATTGTCCAAAAATATAAGTGAGAATCAAGCACGGATCAGTGGAGCTATTCCCTCCAATATCATCATAAACCCCAAAAGTTTAAATGCAATAGCTATCTGTAGTGGGAAACAATTGAGGTTCAAAAATCAAGATAAGGGAGAAGGCGAAGAGGAGATTGAGGGTAGAAAATTGCCTTTAACAAAGGACAAGGTCAAAAAGTTTGAAAGTTCCAAAGAAAAATCACTTTTGATTGAAAAGAAGTCCGAATTAGGGAGCAAAGGAGCTAATTCTGAGAGCTACAAGGAACAAGCAACAATAACGGAGTATGTGGAATCAAGCAAGCTTGGAGCCAATAAAGCCAATGGTAAGGAGGTAAATCTTCAAGACCTTCCTTTTCCTAATTCATATTTGATGAGCAAATGAATGACTGACACTAAGCATGAAAAAGATATCATTGATTTATTTAGTAAAGTGGAAGTCAATATTCCTTTGCTTGATCTTGTGAAATGGGTTCTTGCTTATGCCAAATACCTTAAAGACCTGTGTACCCATAAGAGAAAGTTTAAGCCAAATGAAAGAGTTCAAGTAAGCTCGAATTTGTCCACTTTATTCAAACCTCAAATCCCTATAAAATGCCAAAACCTTAGATCTTTCACTATTTATTGCACTATAGGTAAAGTAACCATAGGGGGAGCCTTGTTAGATCTAGGGGCAGCCATTATTGTTATGCCTAAGTCTGTCTATCAATCATTAGGAGTCAAGAATCTTAAGTTTACATCTGTAGTTCTTCAATTGGCTGATAGGTCTATTAGGCATCCTGTGGGCATTATAGAGGATATTTTGGTCCAGGTTAAGGGTTTGGTTTTTCCAGCTGATTTCTACGTACTTGACATGTCTTCAGAAGCTGTGCAGGATACTACCTTGATTCTCGGTCGACCCTTCTTAAAGACTGCTAGTACTGTGATTAGCATGAAAGAAGATACAATCACCATAGAGGTGGGAGATCAACAAGTGAGTTTTAACATGTATGAAGTTATGAAATACCCCCACGAGGATTATTCGCTCCTAGGAGTTAACATGTTTGATATTGTTATTGATGATGCATACTTTGAGTTTGAACTCCAGCACGTTTACTCTAACTTGGCAATGAACCTATTGATTGCCACAATTGTCACTGATGATTCCTTGGAAGAAGGATTTTTTGCTAATGTTTCAGGTAAACCGAGAAATATGGACGTTAACATCGAAGTGGTAAGTGGTCAAGTTGCCTTACCACAGTATAGCTATCTGTCAAACGTCCACCAGGAGACACAGGATCCACCGTAGCATCAGGTCATTTCTCCTCCTTCACTTACCACTTGCTTTTGCTCTGTGATTGAATATGATATTGTGGACATATTAATATGTTGAATAAGTGTAGGGGAGAAACCACCTCAGTAAGACCTAGGCTTAGTTTTCAGTTTATGCAGTTTAAATCCAATAATTCATTCCTTTTTTATGTTCGCTACACTTTGGCTTGATGCATGATACATCTTCCATGATTAAGGAATATGGTGTGGTTGATTGGATTGCACTTTGTTTTCTGATGCAGTAAGGCCTTATACATGAATTCTAAGTGAGTTGAGTATCCGGTTGAATCTTTGGAAGTAAAGTTTCGCATTTCTATCTTTGCTTATTTTGCTATCAGGAAAATATCGCCGTGGCATGGTTCACGTCGCTGCGGCGAAATCTCCGTAGAATTCTCTCAGGATTCTGTCAGGCAACCTTCACCGCGGCATGAAGTCAGTGTCACCACGGCGCACCAACCTTTTCTATTTATTTTCATTTTGGGACAATTTTGTCGCAGCGTGACATCACGTTGCCGCGGAGAAACATCGCTATTTTATTGGGTTTCGCAACTAGGGTTAGTTCGTCTTGGCAAATCTCACGTCTTTGTGGCGAAAGTTCAATCTGAACGAAATTAACGTGGTGAAATTACCCTTCCACCCTTATTTTCTCTTAACCTTTCCTTTTATGTTTGCCTTTTTCGTCATTTCATACCCCAAACCCTATTTAACCAAGTTGACCCCCCTCCTCCTTCGTCTTCATCCACCCTCTTCTCCACGGCCATCTTCACACTCTTCACCAAATATCTCCCCTTCCCAAATTGCTACTGCCACCGACTGTTCTCTTCGCTCCATTTCATGCTTGCCAACCTCCCCTGTGAAGCCCTTCTCATTCTTCAAACATGTCATGTCTTAAGAACACCCACCCTACTCCTCCTAGTGATTCCGATTCCTCTTTCGATAGCTTAACATTTCTGGAACTCTATGAGAAAGTAGACAGTAGGCCCTTCATAAAAGAGCAATCTCTTCCGTTAGCTCCTCCTGACCACCCCTTTATGCAGCAACTTGTTATTTCTACGCCTATGCCCGATTTAATAATACCATGGAACTTACCTTCCGTGGTATTCGAGCACCCATTGCATTCACTGTCGCTAATATCCGTCGACATTTTGCCCTTCCCAACATTATTCATTGCCATTATGATCAGCTTATCCATCATTACCCTTCGGACGATGTTATTTGCACCCTCTGTCAAGAGGGCGCCGAATGGCATAAACCCTAATTTTACCAACTCTATTTTAAGCTATCTGATTTCTTACCTGCAGCTCGTCCTTGGCTTCACCTAGTCTGCACCAACATCATCCTTACCACCCACCTCACCTACATCACCAAACAACAAGCACTACATATTTACCTCCTAATGATTGGTCGCTCGGTCGATATACCTCATGTTATCGCCCCTGCCCTCTCCGACTCCATCAATACTGCCAAATTCACCAATGCCATCATTTTTTCCCATCTCATCTCTGACATTTTTTTAGCACACCATGTCCCGGAGATGGATACTGATGGCTATTTTAACCTGGCTCCACTCTTCAGGTATGCCCGCCTGAAGCATCCAACCATTCACCCACCTCGTCCAACCCCCCTACTCAAGATGTTGGTGCAACCTCTACAGCTGTGGCACCAGTTGAGGGTGATCCTCTAGCTCAGGCCACCCTTGGGCTTATAACCTTACAGACCCTCACTGGCCGAGTCGGTGGCCTCTGTGCAAATCTTGCTACTCTTTGCAACACCCTCCCTTAGGAGATAGCCAGGAAGGATCAAGATTGGTGGTATTGCCGGCGGATGGATGCATTACTCGCCGCGCACCTTCACTTCCAACTACCATCTGATGAAACCCGGCACATCAAAAGTATGTCCTTCTAGCACTGGACATGCTCCTCCTATGACGTAGCTCGAGTTGCTTATTCTTGTGTTTTTCTTTATTTTTTTTTACTCTTTAGTTCGTCGGATACTCAATTACCTTTTTTCATGTAGAAACTTAATGGCTGAGTTTTTATATGCTGTTTTGTTCTTCATTAGCGTTACCCTTCCCTTTCATTCCATATTTCTATTAATTGTTCTTCACATTGAGGACAATTTGATATTTAAGTGTGGTGGAGGTTTTCCTAATTTACAATTGTGATTTATGCATCATTTTTGGCCATTTAACCACTTGTGCAAGTCACTGATGTGTAATATGCAAAATTTTGTAACTTGGTTATTGAGGTAAACTGCATTTTTCAAGTCTTTCTGTCATTTTTTGCCGTAGCGACGCTGCAAATTGTGTTTCGCTGCGGAGAACTCTTGGCTTCACCGTGGCGTCACTACCAAAATTGTCTTTAATCACCTCATTTTTATCATTCTTTCAATTCGGATTCTTTTTGCTCCTAAGTCTTAGAGTTTTTGTAAATTTCAAAGTGGTCCTTGTGTTTTTGAAAGCACCATCTTTGTTTTTAAATGATAGTTGATTTCGGTTAATTTCATTTTTGATGTTTTCACGAGAAGCAAGTGAAGGTACGCTAAGGAAGTAGCAATATGTTTTTAAACCTTGAGATTGCTTGATTGAGATACTACCCTTATTGGAAGGATATTTGAGCCAGAATTCTTTTAATTTTGTGTGTTATTTGCTTAATTTCATATCTCTCTAGAACTTGTTTTAATTCTTGATCAAAGCTTGATGAACTAAAATTTTGTTAATATGATAGAGGCATTTCTTTTCAAACCCTAATTACCCAAACACTTAACCTTTGCTAGCCTCTTGAGCCTTCATTTGAGTGCATGTATATTTCGCAATTATTATGAGTATCTCATCTCTAGTTTAAGTTGATTAAAAAAACAAAAAAAAGCAAAAAAAAGGTTTCTCTACAAAAGAGAAGAAAGAAAAGGAGTTAAAAAATGGAGAAAATTCCTAAAAGAGATAAGTAATAAAAATGTGTTTAATTATGTTTATTTTTGTAATACTTTCTTACTTATAGTTGGAGCTTGTTTCATAAGATAAGTAATTGTGGTGCATGTGCTCATTCATTTTTCCTTCTTCTCTTTAATCCATTCATTTAGCCGTCCGTACATTACAACTTTGAAAAGCCCTCTTGATTTTCAAAATTATAGTTCTTGTAGTGGAGTGGTAGAACTATTACAAGCCTATGGTAGAGAATGGACTAAGAAGATTTTAGAGCGAAATTATCCTAAGACAAGTGAGTTAAGCGATTAAACACATTACTTTGAGAGAAATCCCTTTTGCCTAATCTCTTGGATTAAATGCTTATAATGTTATGTTCTTCGCAGTCTTTCAGTACGCTTGGGTTGATTTATGAGGAAGTGACTTAATTGCTTTTCCGCTCTCATTTTTAAGCATGATCGGCATTTTCTTTTGCACTTGTGCCTCATTGACTTTTATAAACTTTGTCTAGGAGTACAAAGGTCTAAGTGTGGGGGAATTTGATTGAACCCAAGTTTCCTATATAAATTGGTGACATTTTTATGATTTTTATTACACTCCTTGGCTCTTATTTTCAGGTTTTATGTTTAATTTGACTCTTGAGTGTTTATTTTTATTTTATGTGATTTGAGAGTAAAAATTGTCACAAATAATTAGTAATTGTACTAAATTAATTTTTTAGAGCAAATGATACTGCAAACTACCATTTGTTTATTGCAGGTGACGCAAGGAGTAGAGGCAAGACGTAATGAGTAGAGGCAACAAGTGAATGTTGAAAATGATGTCAATAATTCGGGTAACAGGAAAGTTCACTGCGGTGAAAGTCATGTTTCGCTGTGGCGAAGTATAAAGAATTCATAGAAACTTTTCGGGAAACTTTTGTCGCAACGTGAAGTTCACGTTGCCACGGAGAAGAAATCAAAGACTCCTAGTAAAACCTTTTGGGAAAAGTTCACCATGACAAACCTTCGAAAAATCGAACTATTTTTGGAAGTTTTACCCATTGTTCCAATCAGACCTGATAACCCATTTTAAAAGAAACCTACTTTGGGATAAAAGAGGGAGCCGACACTAGAGAATAGGGCATCGCTGGATCATTCATCTTTTCTCTCTACCATTCAGACGACTCTTCCACGCACCCACCATCATCTTCTCTTATCCTTCTATCCACCGTACACTGCTACTTGGATTCCAGTGGGTTCTCAGTTGGGAAGTCCTTTGAAGCTATGTATGGCTAGGCACCTCTACCCTCTTAAAGATGTAGCAATGGCTTGAGTTCCATGTGCTTAAAAAGGGGAATGACTCAATCCATGTTTATCCATCATTTATCAATTCCTAGGTTTAGGATTTGTGATTTGTAGTTGGAGATTCTTGATTATAGTTTAATCAAGTATTGGATATTCAATGTGTCATTGGGATTTGATGATGTAGAACTTGGAGCTTGAATCTATGAAGTCTCATATATGTCATTTTGTGATCTTGTTGATTCTTTTTTATCTGCCTAGTTGTGTTTGATATTGAGTTTATTCTAGATCCCAAAGTGACTTATTGCATTGACTTACCCATTTCACACACTAAGAGCATTCAAAGAGGTCTTAAGAAATGGAGTTCATTGATTAAGACCTTGGACTTAAAGAGTATTTGAAACTTAATAATTCACTCCCATTAAAATTTATTTTGAACTATGATAGCCAAAGCTTGTTTTCAAGAGGACACCGTCACCATTTGATCATTGTTTTTATCTTATCGCTTTTCTATTCCCAAAATCCAAAATATACTTTTTACACATTTTTCTCACAATTCATTTGATTTTGTTAAGATTTCCAAAGATCAAAACCCTTTATTTATCAATTTAGCTTGCATTTAATGACATATAGGTTAGCTTAGATCCATTCAATTAGGTTCCAATTAAGTGAGACGACCCAAGATTGCATTCTATATTGCAATCCTTGGAATTAAATTTTTGATTTGACCTCCAAGGGTAAGAACAAAAAGGCTTTGAATCACAATGTTGCAAGAAAAGTTCTGTGTTTAACAAAAAAGTTATTATATGTTACATAATGAGCTATTGGAAATGGAGTACTTAAGGATGATAACAATGAAGATAAAGTGAGAGGGGGTTTGTATATAAAGTGAGAGGGGGTTTGTATGATGCATAGGGTTGGTAACATAGTCTCTAAGCTAAGTTGAGGGCTAACAAATGCGATGTCAACGTACCATAGGCTCAACATCAACCTGTAAGGGTGTTGTATCACTTTCACTATTGATAACATCACTCCCCCTTTCCTCCATTTTACCCTACAAATTACTTGTAGTCCTCTTGCTCCCCTGTCTTCATGTCACCTAATTGAACTACCCATCAAAATTGAAGCAATAACACCATCTCACTTCCACACATCATAGAGCAAATTATTTTGACTGTATAAACTGAGGTCTCCATCATCATAAACTGTAATGGGCAAAGCTATTCCAACACTTTTTTTAGAATTAGGCACCTTGTTTTTACATCCTACATTTATGTATATCCTATATTTACATATATCCCAATACACTCCTTCAAGTTTGAATGGAGATTTTGAAATCCTAACTTACGAATAAGATAGTCTAAATGATTCTTGATAAATGTTTTCGTTATTATATTAGTAAGTTGAGTATAACTATGAACATGTTGTGTGACAATGTCCTTAAACTAAAATTCGATCATGTACATAATAACAATCAACATTGATATGCTTAGTATGCTCGTAGAAAATATGATTCAAGGAAACATAAAGAGCCATTTAATTGTCACAATACAACTGTATAGGTTGTGTATGCTCTATCCCAAATGAACAAAAAAGTGCTTCCATATTAGCTCTTAATTTATTGTAGATATCAACCGATATTCTACTTCATCAAAGGATCAGGATATCGTGGTCTATTTATTTGTCTCCTAAAAAATAAAAGACATAACCTAGTCAGTGATTGTCGAGTGAGAGGATAGGTAGCTCAATTAGAATCATAATAGGCATACAACTACAAATCACTATCCATTAGTAGTAAAATACCCTTCCTAAGATAAGCTTTCAAGTAGCAAACCATTCTTAATATTGCATCCTAATGTTCCACCTAGGGCACTTGCATAAACTGTGCTAGAATATGCATAGAATAACTCAACGTGGGTTGCATAATTTTCAGATAAATCAACTTCCCCACTTAGTGATGGTACCTTTCGAGATCATCAAGTAACTACTTGGAAGCCAACACAAGCTGATGACTCTGTTCAATTGAAAATTTAATAAAGTTAGCACCTAACAAATCAATTTTAGTGATAATATCAATAGCATATTTGAGATGACATAAACAATTTCTTGCGAACTTCTAGCCATCTCAATATCGAAAGTTTCTTATGAATACAATGACCAAGATAGAAGTTAAAAGTAGCCAAAAGTTCACCATCATTGTCAGCAATAATCAAATCATCAACATAAACAAGCACACATAATAACCACCCCCTTTTGAAAATTGAACAACATATAATCAATATAGGATTGAATGAAACCATAAGTTTTAAGTGTATTAGAAAGTTTAAAGACTCAAGTTCCTCACACTTGTCATAGGCCATATAAAGATTTGCTCAAATGACAAACCCTATCAAGATGAGTTGCAGCAAAGCCAAAAGGAAGCTTAATATAAACTTTCTTACCAAGAAAGGCATTATCAATGTCTATTTGATGCACTTCCAAATTATGTGCAGCCGCAATGGATATAAGTGTTCTCACATATACCATATTAGCCACAAGTGCAAATGTTTTATTATAGCCTATACCTTTGACTTTTTTATTTTCCAAAATCACCAATCGGGCTTTGAATCATTTGATTATATCATGAGAATTGCACTTTATTTTGTAAACTCATTTAATCTTAATCCCTTTCTTATGGTTAAAGTCTCAATAATCTTATTAGAATTCTTTCTAAGTGCATCGATCTCCTATTTCATAACCTCTCGCCACCGTTGGTCAGGCACTGCCTCCAAAATTGAAGTCAATTTAACCTCAGTAAATAGTGCTACAAGGAAAGCTCTACATTTAACAAAAAAGTTACCATATGTTACATAATGAGCAATTGGACATGAGGCACTTGAGGATGATGACAATGAAGATAAAATCAAATGGGAGGGGATATATATGAAAAATAGTGTTGGTAACATAGTCTCTAAGCTAAGTGGAGGGCTAACAAATGTAGTGTCTACACACCATAGGCTTAACATCAACCTATAAGGGTGTTGTATTACTTTCATTATTGGTAACGTCACTCCCCCTTTCCTCCATTTTAGCTTATAAATTACTTTCAGTCCTCTCGCTCCCCTTCTCTTTATGTCGCCTAGTTGAACTAGCCATCAAAATTAAAGCAATAACACCATCTCGCTACCACATATCATTGAGCAAATTATTATGACTGTATAAACTAAGGTCTCGACCATCTTAAATTGCAATGGGCAAAGCCATTCTAACACTTTCGTTAGAATTAGGTACCTTTTTTAATATAAAGGAATTTATGTTCAATAAAATCAACATCTCGCAAGACAAAATAAACAATGGACTTAACATCATATAATTTCCAGGCCTTTTGTGTATGAGAATAACCAAAAAAAATACACCACTAAATCCATGAACCACATTTATTCCAATCACACCCATGATAATGAGTGTAATATAAACAACCAAATGTACAAATATGGGCATATAAAGGTTCCTTTTCGAATAACATCTCATAAGGTGTTTTACCACCATTCAAACCAGTCAAAGTCTAATTAATATGAAATCATGCTACCAAAATACATTATCTCATCCTAAAAATGAATTGCATAACCTATATTAAGAATGTTCTTATGTTTCCTTTCAACTTACCCATTGTCTTAAAGGATATCTATATATGAACTTTGAACATTATACTATGGTTGGCAAAATGGTTCTTTAAAGGCTGAATTATATCCCATTATCCCTTCATATAGTTTTAACTTAATAATTAAATTTAGTTTGAGTTATGACACAAAAATTACGAACAATGTTAAAAACCTCAATTTTATTGACCATTAAATAAACCTAAACTGTTATTAAGAAATAATCAACAAAATTAAAAAATAGTAGGTACCACCAGAAAACTACTCAACAAGGTCCTTAAACATCATAATGAATGAATACAAATGGCTCAATTGCTCTACTACTACTTGAATGAAAAACATTTCACATTTGTTTTGCACGAAAACATATATCAAAGTTCTTATTTTCTCCAAAGAAACTAGTACTATTTTCAGTGTTAGGAAGCAATTTAACTACTTGGAAAGGAGGATGATCTATATGCCTATGACATAAAATGAAGGAGTACACCGTTTTAACTCAACGTGTCTATGCCCAAGCAATGATGTGAAAGTAACAGACCCTATCCTTCTATTCACCACACTAATCAAGGTCCTTAAAGTGTGGTCATGTATCATATACAACTTATTAGTAAACATAACAACACAATTTTTTTCTTCTATTAAGCGAGTGATAGAAATAAGATTACAATTCAATTTTTGTACAAATAAAACATTTCATAATTTAACTCCTCCAAATTTTATGCTTCCTTCATTGAAGATTGTGGTTGGCTTACCATTTTGCAAGCCTACTGGAGATGCAATCATATTTCAAAATTTTCCTATCATATTTTTATTTCCTATCATATGCTAAGATGCTCCATTGTCTATTAACCAACTTGAGGAAAAATTCTTAGTAGTCAATTTTTCTAAAGTGGAGATCGAACCTTTTTGTGTATTAAGCATAAAAAATAAATTTACTTATTGATCATTTGTGAGTTTGGGAAGGTGAGTTCGATCCTTCTATGTCAAAGTTGTTTTGGTTGATGATCCAGTAGTACCACCAATGCCCTAAGTCGTGTTAGCAACTACAGTAATGCCTTTCGCTTATCCAACTTCTCCTTGCCCCCACTATTGGTTCCTTATCCTTTATTACTAGGGCCTCCCTAACTCCCACCCCTTGACTAAAAAGCCACTATTTAGGGTACCCATTGATTTTATAATCATCTCACAACTTATAGCTAGGTTTCTTGCAGTTTGCACACACCTTCTTTTTATTCTCATTATCTTGCAAGTTGAACCTAGGTACTATTTACACTGTAAATCCAACAACTTCAATTCATTCATTGTGGGCTTGAATCACTTCTTTATAATTTTATTCCCAAATCACAAGATTATATACTCAACTCAGAGAGGGTAAAGGATTCGTGCTTAAAATATTGGGACATATATTTTCATACAGTGTCATTTCGAGTCCTCTTAAAAATTTATGCACCTTCTCCTTTTTTCTCTCCTCTAGATACTTCTTTGTAAGATTACACTTGTGACCTCCCTAATGACATGTTGGTACCTTTCCGTATCTGGCCAACTCTTCCCATATAGCCTTAAGTCCACTAAAGTAAGTCATAACACTATTTTATTGCTATTTGCAACTTCATATAGCGTCCTTCAAATAATGAACCCTCATTGCATTTCCAATTTAAAAATGCTCCTTGAAGTCATCCCAAACATCTTTGATGTTATCCGTATAAGTGAGCACGAATTTGACCATGGTTTCTATCATAATCATGATTGATGCACAAGTATAGAGTTTTTAATATACCAATCTTCCACTTCTTCTTAATGTTCCACTAGTTTCTTGATCGTCTGAACAATTCACTTTTATTAATCATTGTTTACTTCACGTTAAAAGCATTACAGAAAACAGATGGTAGTATTTATACCATCATTGTCTGAGAAAAGAAGAAAATGACACTAGCTATTCACATAAAACGCTAACACTGATTAATAGCTACAGTATGTACTTAACAGCTACAGTCCATAGTACACAATACAGGATAAATACAAAGTATTTTACACCCCCTTCAAGGTGGAGCTTGGTGCCAATCACACAAGTCCAACTTGGACAACAAAAAACTAAAAACAAGGGCTGATAAAGCTTTGGTGAACATATCAGCCAGTTGAAGCTTGGAAGGAATATGTTGAGGAAGAACGAAGCCTTCTTTATATTTATCACGAACCAAATGACAGTCTATCTCTAAATGCTTTGTCCTCTCATGAAAAATAGGATTAGCAGTAATATGGACAGCAGCCAAATTGTCACACGACAACGAAATAGGAAAGGAAATAAGCACTCGAAAATCAGCCAGCAAATAAGAAATCCATTGCAACTCACAAACCGCAGTAGAAAGACTAGTCAGCCTTCGCAAAAGACTAGGAAATAGTGGATTGTTTCTTAGTCTTCCAAGAAATCAGTGCATTACCCAAGAACACACAAAAACCTGTTAAAGATCTCCGACTAAAAGGACAAGCAGCCCAATCCGCATCACAATAAGCTTGTAAAGAACAAGAATTGTCATAAGGGAAGAATAAACCTGTAGATGGAGACTGCTTCAAATACTTGAGCACATGAATGGTAGCCATCCAATGTTGCTCGGTAGGAGCTTGAACAAATTGACTCAACTGCTGAGTCGCATGAGTAATGTCAGGATGGATAAAACCAAGATAAAGAAGACGTCCAACTAACCTCCGATATTTGTCTGGATTCTCCAATAAAGGAGACCTAGCATTATCAAACCGACAATGAGGAGAAAGAGGAGTAGATGCCCCTTTCGAACAAGTCAACCCTGCATCCTTGAGAATGTCCAACACATACTTGCGTTGATTCACATACAAACCAATAGATGACCTTGCAAGTTCTAACCCAAGGAAATATTTTGTAGAACCCATATCTTTAATAGTAAATGTGTCATGTAAAAATTGTTTGACTTGATTAATACATGCCTTCGTTGGACCCATGATCATCACATCATCAATATACACCACAAAAGCAATATACTCAGTTTCTTCAGATTTAATGAACAAACACAGATCATGAGCATATTGTACAAAATTTTGTTGATAAAGAGAAATAGTAAGCTCATGATTCCATTGTCGTGAGGCTTACTTAAGGCCATATAAAAACCTCCTCAAATGACAAACTTAATTAGGAGCAGCCTTGGTATATCCTTGAGGAGGTAACATGTACAATTCCTTATTAATATACCCATGCAAAAATGCATTATTGATATCCAATTGATGCAAAGGCCATCCCTTTGCAGCAACAATAGCTATAAAAATTCTCACAGTAACTATTTTAGCAACTGGAGAAAAACACTCATTATAATCCACCCCCTCAATTTGATTATAGCCCTTTGCTACTAACCTAGCCTTATACCTATCAACAGTTCCATCAGGTGTGAGTTTAACTTGATAAACCCATTTGGAACCTATAGCTTTCTTCCCTTTTGGCAAAATAGTCAAATCCCAAGTATGATTATTATCAAGAGCTGCTAACTCATCCTCCTTAGCATTCAACCAATTCAAATTAGTTTTAGCTTGTTCAAAAGAACTAAGTTCTTCAATATTAGACACATTTGCCAAAAAAGAATGATAATCAGATGTAAGACAAGAAGAAGATACAAATGGATATGTAGGTGGTGTATGAGAAGGATTAAGCACAGATGGGACAACAACAGGAGAAATATTAGTAATAGATGCATGTGAAACAAAATCATCCAGCCAATTAGGCCGACGGGTCACACGATTACTCCTACAAATAGGAGCTGGACTTTGTGCTAGATCAGTGGAGCATGAAGTAACCAAATAAAAGGGAGCTAAAAAATCCGAAGAAGTTAAATCAATATTTTCAGCTAATGAGGATTCTTGAGTCACAACAAATGGTAAAACAGTAGGATTGGGTAAAGGAACTGTACTTGGAGCTAAAGAAATTGACTGAAAAGGAAAATTATTTTCATAGAAAACAACATCCCTAGAAATGAAAATACGATGGCTTTGTAAATTATAAAGTTTGTAGGCCTTTTTCCCTGAAGAATAACCAATA
The DNA here is from genome assembly GCA_025504915.1 of Erythroxylum reticulatum. NCBI lineage: Eukaryota > Viridiplantae > Streptophyta > Magnoliopsida > Malpighiales > Erythroxylaceae > Erythroxylum > Erythroxylum reticulatum. Next base: position 26,612,285 of record JANSVA010000003.1, on the reverse strand, counting down.
AAAATGGATTTGAAAGCCCTAGGTGCAAACTTGTCTTTATGAGGAAAAGTGTTAGAAGCATAACACAAACAACTAAGTCCTTAGGAAATTATAATCAGGTTCCTTATGGAAAAGGACAGAATATGGAGACTTCCAATTTAGGACACGAGTGGGAAGCCTATTTATGATGTAGGTAGCAGTCAAAATTAAATCTCCCCATAATTACTTTGATAAACAAGATTGAAACATAAGGGCCCTAGCAGTTTGCAACAAATGCCTATGTTTCCTTTCAACAACTCCATTTTGTTGTGGAGTATAAGGGGAAGATTTTTTATGTATAATAACATAGTTGGTAAAAATTTCCTGATAACTATGACTCAAAAATTCTGTCCTATTATTAGTTCTAACAACCTTGATAGTAGCATTAAATTGGGTTCAAATTTGTTTAACAAATTGTGTTAAGAAGGTTGAAGTCTGACTTTTGTGTTGGAGTAGGTAAGTCCAGATTGTTCTAGAAAAGTCATAAACTATGGTGAGTATAAAGTGTGCTCCACTAATCGACCCTTGCTTATAAAGACCCCAAAGATCCATATGCAATAGTTCAAAACATGCAACTGTACTAATACTGCTCCTAGGGAAAGGAAGTCTAGTTTGTTTGGAAAGATAATAAACATCACACGGTTGCTCAAAAAAATTCATATTATTGAAAGAAATTTGCAACTGTTTCAGTACATTGAGAGAAGGATGGCCCAATCTTTGGTGCCAAAAAATATCATCAACAGCATTATGACAATGCATTGGCTTATTTTTACTATTTCCTAATTATGTGATGTAAGACAAAATGGTATTCTGATGAAAGGAGGATTGATCAAGAACATAAAGGCCTGTAATTACCTCTCTAACTGCTAAGACCTCATCAGTCACAAGGTCCTGCAGAACACAAAATGTGGCATAAAAGGTGAATTTGGTAGATGATTGATAAGCTAACTTGTTTACTGAAAGCAAATTGTATTTGAAAGAAGGTATGAGCAAAACGGATGACAGACTAAGATTATCACTAAGAACAACATTTCCTTTGAAATCTACTGTCTTAATTGTGCCATCCGGTAGGTGAACAGGGGTATATTTGACTACTGGTATAGGTTTGTCAAACAAAACCACATTATGGAACATATGATTGGATGCACCTGTGTCTATTATCTAAGAACCACATTCAATTGAATTAACTGAACTAAAAGAATGGTTGAGAGTGCTACCTGCAAAGTCATTGTAGTGTGCAAAATTGATGACATCTCCTCCCTTGTCTTTTAGTTGCATTTGCTTTCCTTGACTTTGCATAAAATTCATAATCCCTTGTTGTATCATTGTTGTCATATCTTGTCTCCAGGATGGTTCCTTGGTCTCTTTCTCCATTGAATAATCTAAAGGGGAGTCACTCATATTTACTAACTCCTTAGCCATATCTCCCCCTTTCTTATCCTTTGAACCTTTATACCAATCCGGAACCCATGAATTTTGAAACAAGTTTCTCGTGTATGTCTCCTCATTTTATAAAAATCACTATACATGTCATCTTTATTCACTTGTTTCTTAGCACTACCTTTGCCAGCACCTCTTCCACTGCTGCTACTAGAACCACGCACCAACATTGCACTACTTAGATTGTCAGAAAAGGAAATATTCACCTCCCTCTACTTTTCAACTCTAACTACCATTGAGTATGCCCTATCCACATGAGGAAAAGGATCCATTACAAGAATCTGACTCCTAATACCATCATACTCCTCATTCAAACCCATCAGAAATTGAATTAACCTATCATTATCCCCAAATTCAATCAATTGCTTAAGAGACTCACATGAACATTGCTGTAGGGATCCACAAGAACACTGCAGAATGGGAGCTAAGCAATTCAATTCATCCCATAATCATTTTAATTTTGTAAAATACCTGGAGATAGATAAATCCCTTTGCGAAATTGCGCTAATCTCCCGCTTGAGTTGATGTAGCAGTGGCCCATTGCACTCTCCGTATCTCCTCTCAAGGTCCTTCCACAAATCCCTAGCTGAGCTTGTATACAAGAATGATTCGATAATATCCTTAGAGATGGCGTTTAACAACCACGATGTCACTATGAAGTCCACCTGACACCATCTATCATAATTTGGTGAATCTTCTCGTGGCTTCTCACATTTGCCAGTGATGAAATCGAGCTTCAATTTTTCCCCCAATGCAATCTTCATCGCACGACTCCATGATAGATAATTGTTCCCATTTAATGGAGTCGTGACGAACACCATCCCTGGATGATCCGAGTTCTGGAGGAACATCGGACTTTCTTCACCAACTACATTGCAAAAAGAGGATCTCGCATTCATTTCATCAACCATAACTATCTCTAGTGATCTAGCCAGAAAGCTCTGATACCAAGAACAATTCTAGGGATTTTGTGTTTGGGTAAAAGTGATTTTATTAATCACTGTTTACTTCACGTTAAAAGCATTAAAGAAAATAAATGGTAGTATTTATACCATCATTGTCTGAGAAAAGAAGAAAAAGACACTAGCTATTCACATAAAATGCTAACACTAATTAACAGCTACAGTATCTACTTAACAGCTACAGTCCACAGTACACAATACAAGATAAATACTAAGTATTCTACATCGTCTCATTGATGAAACCTACTTTTCACTTAACCTAGAAGGTGTTTTTCATTACCTTATCCCATTCTTCATAGTTAGCTTCCCTTTTTAAGGACTAAATCATATATACTATATCCTATATTATCTACTAGATAAAGATAATTGGGAGAGGTCAAGTCCAAAATCTTGTTTCTCTTCCTATTGTCACAACTGCTGCCATTCTTCCTATTGCTACTTGTCATGGTCTAATTTTGTAGTTGCTGGTAGCGTAGGAATGCCTAGGATTTTTTGTTTTTGTTTGCTTTAATACCATGAAAATTTTATATGGCATAAGATATGCCTTCTTATTCCCATTCAACGAGTATATATACAACCATACAAAATATTTACCAAAGGTCTCATAATATAGAAAATCTCTAAAACGTATCACCTAAAGATAGGCAAAATTTTACATCCCAAATTTATGTACATCCATTATTTACATATATCCCAATAAATGACTATCAAGTTAATCTTTTTTTAAGCTCTCACTTTATTTGTAACAAAAGGAATTATTATGTAATGTTGATTCTCACAAAATTTTAATCATATCTCACATCAAAAGCTTGAGTATAAAAATATGAATAAGTTTTTTTAAATTTCCCAATAACCTTAAAGATTCTTTTAATATTATTTTTTTAAAGATAAACTATGCTTGTTACGAAGGAAAGATACTGGAACACAAATTAAAGTGTTGGAGGTTAAAGAAGAAAACAATTGTTAATGCTTCTTAGAATGAATTAAACATTAGGAATAAAAAAACTAATAGCTCCAAAAGTTTGTCTTTCTAATGTTAATTCTCTCTTAAAATGTAAGAAGTTTCAATAGTCATGAAAAGTAGTAGGTAATTAGTAATTTTTTATTTGGTATTAAACCTATGATAACTGAACTTGCAGAGACAAAACTCAAAGTTAAAAATTATAAGTTAGATTTTTTGGATAAGCATTAGTTAGTCATTTCCAAACATCAATCGTGTTATAATGGTATAATGATTATAAATTTTTTATCTAGATATCCTAAACTCAATATTTAACTTACTCTTCTAAATGAAAATAATCTTGCATTTTAAAGATGCTCTTTATGAAATACGATGAGAAAAATTTGTGCTTATATGGATGCACTATGGCTAACATTTGGTGATGTCAATAGTATAATCCTTCCTTATGAGGCATATAGAAGTCACCAACCTAAAGATAGAAGGGAAATTCCTTACATTGAGTAATAAGAAAACTGAGAGATAGTTCATAAGAAAGAAATTAGATAGAGCTCTTATTAATGTTCTTTGGTTATCTAAATTTTCGTAGAGTAAGGTAATGTTTAGTAGTCCCCTTTTCTTAGAACACTTTCCTGTAGAGATTTACAATCTAACTATAAGAAAAGAGATCAAAATCACTTTTTGCTGCAATGACTACTTAGTAGGGGTTAAAGGGTTCAAGGAGGAAATTGGTAAAGAGATATGCTCAAAATTTTAGGATTATAAAATCTTATACCTGCATAAGGAAACTTTAAAAGATAAAGGAAGAACTTAAGAAACTTAACCACAAAGACTAAAATACTACACATCTAGTAGTTATTATGACAAGAGATATTTTTATCAAGGACCAAAATGACTTACATTAATCAATTATTCAATTATTGATAAAGCAAAAAAAAAAAAAAGGATAGGCTTTCTCAATTAACTCATGCTTTTGATGCTAATTACTTCCTCTTTAAGCATAAATCAAAAGTTTAGTGGCTCATAAATGGTGATACGAGTGCCAACTTCATCGATAAAGCAATCCTCCTAAGAAGAAACGTAATAGTATAACATCACTACCAAAAGAAAATGGCCAATTGGTTCAATCATATATTGAAATCCTATAGGAAACTCATAAATACTCTTCAAACCTTTAATAATTGTTGCTCATCTGTATAGGCTCTAAAGTATTTCATCACTAAGCAAATTAAAAAGGAAGAAGTTACAAATTTACTTAAGCGTTTCAATGCAACAGATATGAAGAAACTATATTTTAATCTTCAACTAAGGAAAACCCTTATCCCTTATAGTTTAAATGCTTCTTTTTTTTTTCACAGACATAGCTCAAGTCAAGAAAATGTTAACTGAAGCAATTTTAGAATTCTTTAATAAAGGTAAGATGTAGAGAGAAGTGAATAAAACTTTCATCAGCCTTATTACAAAAATTCAAAACCCAAATTCACTCAAGGAACATAGACGTATCTTAGGTTCTAACATCATACTCAAAATCATTAAAAAGATCCAGTCCTTAGAGCCAAGGATATGTAGGAATTATACACCAACCCATCATAAGAAGCATTCATCAAAAAAAAAAAAGACAAATTCTAGATAATATCCTATTTATTAAAAAATTATTTAAAATGTGATTCTTAAAAAATCAATCTGAGGCATATTTGAGGTGGACAGGGACTCCGTATATCATGTTGTAGGGGTAGATCATATCCACCTTTCCCACCACTTTGAAGTTGTCCCCTCTTCCGCTAATCATGTAGCTAATCAATGTATGCATGTACCTCACCTTAGGGCATATCAATTGCGATGTCTTAGACTTCGTCGACTCATAAGACCACTGTTAGCTGATGTCATGCCATAATTTTTTCACCCTGAATTTTACTAGGAAGCACACTAATAATGTAGCATACTCCTTTGTATTAATAAACCACTCTAACTATAAGCCCATGCAAAGTTATAACTTGGTGTAGCTCGTATTATACATTTCTTAATACTTTCTCGAATTCATTTGTTTTTGCTCCAAGTGAGTGAATTAGATATATAACCAAAATATGAACAACTTAAGTACCAAAATTAATAATAAACAAGCAAAATGCATTGAATGTAGAACCAAAAAATGACTAAATAGTCACTTATTATCATAAATATTTGTCTTTCTTTCTTGATTTGATAATGTAGCAAATTTTTTTGTCTCCACCTCTTCACCATTCCTTAAATGATTACACTTGTATTTTCTTTTTAGGTTCATGATCACTTGAGAGGTAAGTTCCTTAAACTCTACACCTTAAACTGATTAATTGTATTTACCATCTGGCCTAGCTGATGTTATGAAGATTTTATGATATCTTCTAAACGTGTAATTAAATTAGAGTTTGGATTGGTTATTGATTAGACATATATGACTGCTTGTATTACTAGAAACTTGATTAGTTTTAAGTTATGGGTTAGTTTATTTAGATTCCCCTAGTTGAAATAAGGATGATCTCTTGATCTTGTATTATATATATATACATTGTATGTATGTCTATATATATATTGTATGAATGTATGAATAAGGGTTAAAATATTTTTAAGGTTTAGCTAGAAATCCTCTTACAAAATTGCCTTTCTTAATAAACACCTCTTAATTTTTTTGGAACATATTAGGTTTTTGCCTCATCAATGAACATATTTCATGAGCTTCATTATCTACATAATGCTCACTTCCATTTAATGAAAAAGAGAGATTACGTATAAAATTTTTTAAAGAAAAGATATTTACTTAATAATATGCTTTGGTATTGTATCAAGCCTAGTGCCAAATTATCGAGAGTTTGTTGTCATGTTTAAAATCAAGTTCTAAACACCTTATATAGTTTTATCCACCAATGCTCGTCAAATAATCATGCTCTTATTAGTAGGTAAAAGCCACTCACAAATATTGAATAAATATTTGTTCACTAATTTCATGATGAGAGCAATAGGCACTTCTTAAAATGCTCCTAGTACTTATTAAAGACTCCTTATTATGGCGTCTTACATCGATATTTTCCTTTTAAATGGTGACTAAACTTTAAGTTAGAAAAGTAACTCTCTAAGAAAAATCTGATCATCTAGTTCCTTATGGTAATACTTTTAAAAGGTAAGTGATAAAGTCAATCCTTTAATGCATCTGTTAATGAGGATGGAAAGCTCAATGTTTGATGTTCCTCTATAATACTAATGATCTTCATGCATGTACATATCACGTAGAACACCATCAAATGCTTATACAAATCTTTACCTACAAAACTAAGGTTTCATGTGGTGGTGGAAGGGTGTTCAAATGTAATGAACGAGGAAAGAATCATACAAGTTTCTTTTGAAATGCTGCAATTTCCCTCATCTTTATGATGTGCTCACGCACACCTCAGACACCAACGAGCCTTATAGATGAAAACTTCATAATTAGGGTGTTAGAAAGTGCTTTGTCCAAAGTTCCAAATTGCTTATCAGTGGCCTTCAGTAGAGAACAAACATTGTCATGTTGTTCTATAGAACTACGAACGCTAGCAAAAAATTTGATTTTTATGAACATCAAACTTAGGCAATTAGATTGCTCACAACGTTCATAAAGTGCAATTTTAGCTCTATTGCTAGCCTCAGTTACCTTAGGTAGTTTATCCGTTCGGATAGCATATCCATCCACCCCAGATGAAGAAAAATTCTCTCCTTCCAAATCTTATAGATTTCACCCCCTAAATTCAGTAATTAAAACAGAAATTAATAGTTTAAATTGCTGTATAATTTAATCAAATAGGCTAGTTGTCAATAAATTAAGGATAACAAACTATATATATGTGACATAAATCAAATGACAAAAAATTGTAATTCAGATAGATTTATGTTAAACTTTATGACAAAACTATCAAATCATATTCCAATTCCTAATATCTATAGGAAATTTAGGAAAATAATTTGATATTTCATACTAATTAATCATTCAAATATAATAAAATTCATGTGGGACTAAAATAATTAACTGCAATTAAATATATCAACAGTTTATATGATTAAATAAATAAAGATATAATTTTATAAAATTAGGGTTGTTGTATCTAAGCCCTAATAATTAATCACTAAAACATATTATCCAAAATTTTATTCATATTGCAAAAGTATAGACCTAATAATTATGTGAATAAAAATTGATAACTTAATTCCTAGAGAAGTTTTTCCTAAACGTTTTATACAAATATATTTTCAACATATAACTTATAAGGTTATCACCTTTAGTTCAATTGGGAGAGGCTCATCATGCACTCCATATTGGTGTAAGTTTGAGCCTCTACAACTCCATCAAAAAAGATTTTAATAAACAAACAATGTGATTTGGTAAAAGGGTCTTCTTCAAACTTTAGCCGAGTCATAACGACTCAATTCGTAACCCACCGAATACCAAACAATCAAGAAATTCCACAAGTTGCTGATAATTCAATAGATCCAGTTATTTAGGAATTACCTAAAAGTATTCAACAACGAGTTAAATAATAGACTCCACAAGAGGATGTTGGTGCAACATTAAAAAAATCTACTAAAACAAAAAAATCATTCATTACTAGTGATTGTGTTGTACATCTACAAGAATATAACTACAATATAGGAGCCAAGAATTATTCTGAAACCTTTTCACAAGCCATAAGTTGCTAAGAATCAAATTTATGGTATAAATCCATGAAGGAAGAAATGAATTCCATAAAGAATAATGATGACCTTCTTAAATGATTACTTAGAGGAAAAGGTTCACATGAAACAACTAGAAGCATTCTCCTCTAGTAATAATGAGCATTTAGTTTGTAAGTTGAAGAGATATATATATATGGATTGGAAAACCATGATGTTATCTCATCATTTAATTTTGAAGAAAATATCATGGATCAATGTATATATTAGAACGTTAATGGGAGTATATTTTATTTTATTTTATTATATGTGGATGACATATTACTTGCAACTAATGATGGGGGGTTTGTTACATGACATGAAAAAACTTCACTCTCAAAATTTTGAAATGAAAGATATCAATGATTTGTCTAATGTCATTAGCTTTGAGCTCCATCGAGATAGATTTTGTAGTATTTTAGGCTTGTCCCAAGAAAAATATATTAATAAAGTTTTAAAGAGATTTCAGATGAAAGATTATTTACCAAATGTAGTTCCTATTATGGAATGCAACAAGTTCAATTTAGAGCAGTGTCTGAAAAATGATTTTGAAAGGGAACAAATGAAAAACATTCCATATGCTTCTACAATCAGAAGCCTAATGTATTCTCATGTTTGTACAAGACCTGACATTACATTTACTATTGAAATGTTAGAAAGAGTGACCTAGGATTAAATCATTAGAGAGCAACAAAGAAAGTATTAAGATACCTTCAAAAGGCCAAAGATTACATGTTATGTACTGACAAACCAAAAATCTAGAGGTAATAAAGTGTTCAGATTTAGATTTTGATGGCTGTGTTGATTCACAAAAATCAACATCAGGTTATATCTTTATGTTTACCCATGAAGCCATATCTTGAAGGAGTGCCAAATAGTCTTCAACTGTTACTTCCACTATAGAGGTTGAGTTTGCTTCTTGTTTTAAGATTACACTGCACGGTGTATGTTAAAGAGTTTCATCTATGGGCTTTGACTTGTGGATTCCATTTCTAGGCCATTAAGAATGTATTATGACAATTCAACTGTAGTTTTTCTAGCTAACATCAAGAGTGGTGGTCAATGTAAATATATCGACATTAAGTTTTTATCTATAAAAGAATGGTTAAGGAAAATAAAGTTGTAATTAAACAAGTTAGCACTAAATTGACGATAGTTAATCCTTTAAGAAAAGACATGCCACCAGTGAAGTTCAAGGACCATGTTGTTATAATGAGATTGTGTTCCCATTATGTAGTTTTCATTTACAAACAATGCTATTTCTGTGAAACTCTAATAATATTTTCTCATATTATGGTGCACATTATTGAATTTTGAGAAAATTGATTATTTTGGACTTCGAATAAACATAGAGTTTATTTATTAAGTAATGTTACCACATTCAGGTTGATAAATAATATAATACATTGCAATACATGGAAGATAATACTTAACTACTAGAGGACCTATTATCATGATTCATATATTCTATTTAGATCAGAGTAGCATTTGATATCATGATCTATACGATGAGGGGGAGCTAGTCCGATATGGATGAATCCACTTATGGGGTGGAGATGTTGGAAATTCGCAAGTGGAGTAATTCACATTAAAAAGAGGCACATGGATAAAGTGAGTTATATACAAAGATAGGACTCATAACTCATTTCCTTGAGGTTTTGGGTTAAGATATAATGTCTTACTTGTACATGAGCTCACTTGGATCCAATCCAATTCTTCCCAAACCCCCAAAAAAACTCTTCATTGATTTCAGAGCTAAGTAAGTGAAGTCTTAGATTTGGGTTAGATAGATGGGTGATTCATGAAGTGACTCAAATAGCTTCACATGAGCTATGGGTTGAGGGGGAGCTAGTCCAATATGAATGGATTCACTTGTGAGAGGGAGATATTGGAAATTTACAAGTAGAGTAATCCCACATTGGAAAGAGACATAAAGATGAAATGAGTTATATATAAAGATAAGATTTATAACTTATTACCTTAAAGCTTTAGGTTGACATAGGATATCCTATTTGTACATGGGTTCACTTTATCTTTTTGTCTTTTTCTTATGTAGGATTACTTGGATTGTGAATTTTCAACATATCACTACAGATAAGATATTTCAAGTGATTTAAAAATGAGGAGGGCTTGACTAGCTAAGAAGTAAGCCATTAATTAGTGATTAAGCGCTTATCATCTAAACCATATTAATAATTAATACTAGTAGGAAATTAATGAGATACCATGTTAAAATAAAGAACACAACGTATAGAGGAGCTCATCAACGGAATTGAGAGCATTTAAGAAATTACTATAAATGATTATACCAGGAGAAAGGATTCGTAGAAGCTTTTTTCCTTTGAGAACCCAGTAAAAAGTCGGAACCAAATCTTCCGCTAGTAAAACCAGGTCTTGGTCAAGTTGCTTGTATTAGTTGTTATCCGTGCGTCATCCATTTAATTTTCTTTTAAATAGAATCCTCAAAGACTTGCTCTTATCTACCACCACACATAATGTAGAAACATTCAACTGAAGTCAGATCTATAAATAGCATGTTTCGCAGGGGCCACTACTCATCCCTCGGCAGAGCACCAAAAGCCTTATACTAAGAGCTACAGCTGGTTTGTTCTTGTAAACCATGGAAAAGCTTCGCTACCTTCTTCTTCTCATTCTTTTGGCTTTAACTTCTTCACTAGTTGCCTCTGCCTATGATCCTAGTCCTCTTCAGGACTTCTGTGTAGCCATCAACAACCCAGTCGATGGTGGTATGTGATATTACAATTGATATAAATAATTTACTATAACTTTGCTCAGTACTTAAATTTTCTATGTTTTGAGCGCTTGTCTTTTTGCAAATGAAAAACGGTTTTGGTCATCTATACTACTGGATTTTTAACAAATTGTTACCGTCACCTTTTGCAGTGTTTGTAAACGGGAAGTTCTGCAAAGATCCCAAGCAAGTAAAGGCAGATGATTTCTTCTTTCCAGGGCTCAACAAACCTGGAAACACTGCTGCAACTCCACTCGGTTTTGCAGTAACTCCAGTGACTGTCGATCAACTTGCTGGACTCAACACTCTTGGAATTTCATTTGCTCGTCTTGACTTTGCACCATATGGCCTAAACCCACCTCACATTCACCCTCGTGGCACTGAGATCCTTGTAGTTGTGGAAGGCTCTCTCTTTGTTGGGTTTGTGGCATCTAACCAGAATAACAATACCCTTTTCACCAAAGTTCTGAATCCTGGAGACGTATTTGTGTTCCCGATAGGTCAAATTCATTTCCAACTAAATGTCGGAAAAGGTAATGCGTTTGCATTCGCCGGATTGAGCAGCCAAAACCCTGGCGTCATCACAATTGCAAATGCTGTCTTTGGATCAAAGCCACCCATTAACGCTGACCTCCTTGCCAAGGCATTCCAAGTAGACAAGAGTGTCATAAACTATCTTCAGAAACAATTCAGCTGAAAAACCGATAATAGCCGCACATGGAAAACCAACATGAAGGCGGGTTTGTGTGATTGTTGTCTTCAGAGTTCATGGTTTATCAAATAAGTAAAATTTACTTTGTACTAAACAAGTAATATAATAAAATGGGTTACTTATGTGCCACAGTCTCGTCGTCATATGCTACTCGATTTAAAAAATTACAGAATTGTCAATTTGTTTGATCAATAGCTTTGTGTCTCCTAGTATATCTCTATACCTTCCCGCTTCATATGTTGTGCCTTCCGCAGTTTAGATTCCATGTTTCGTTTACGGTGATTTTTTTTCATTTTATCTAAATAACATTTATCTTATAATGTTGAAATTATGTCAATTGAGTAAAATTTGGGTGGGACTACTTCAATTAGCATATTGTGTTGATTTAGTGACTAGTAACATTCAAATATCACTATATAGATATACAATAATAAGTTACGGAAAGAGGATCCTTAGGATAAAGTCGAATTTCTAATTTAACACCAAAGTTAGGTGTAATCATAAAGTTTAATATAAGTCATGCTAAATTGATCACTTATTTAACTAAAATCATCCAATTTATTCAATATGTAAATAAGGAGATACATGAAAAACATACAACTGAAACTTGTCTGTTCACACGGCTTTCATAAATGTTAACCTTTTCAAAAGTACATTAGAAAGTGAAAATCTTTTTGAAGTATTTTTTTAGATACATTAGTTAGTATAAATTGTTTTAAAATCTTTATCTCATAAACCTAATTAAATTTATAATTATAATAAAGGGAAATATACTCCTACCTTTGTTGGTTTATGCCCTACAATTAATTGTTTTTGTTATAATTTAGTAACAATTATTTAAAAGCATTTTTTATCTTGTACATAGTTAGATATATATGATATAGTCCATGTGATAATTATACATTGCAAATGAAATTATAATGAGATTATAATTATGAGATTCATATTGCATTTATATATTATTCCTAAATTGTTCCTAGTCATTGTTTTATTAAGATTGAACATTAATAGAATACAAAAAAACTAGCACATATTATGTTTTTCTTTATGAAGGAAGTAGTCGATCTCATTGGCTAAAATATAGAGATACTTAAACAAACATATAAGTGTTTATTAAAGAACAAGTTCACTGAACAAACTCGATATGAGAAATTCATTTAGAACATTACTTTTACTTTTATAAAATTCTCAGTGTGATGATTTTATAAGTTATCATTTGACTTGAAGTCTCTAAATTTATCTTGTATAGCAATCGCTATATTTTGATAATACTTATGACCTATTTGATTCGGTTGAATAATCAGTAGTCATTGGATGTAACATAAATTATATAGAGATATTGTGTGATCAAGATAAGATTTATCACTCTAAAGTAAGTAGGGAGAATGTTTTGTTGTTCTCGATGAGTATTGACTCGAAAAATCCTTGGTAAGATAGAATGATGTTTTGTAAATAATTTATAAATATCATTAATTAAATCAATAGCTAATGGCAAAGAACTCATGATTGGGCTAACAATATAGTAAACATTAATTACATGCTCTATGTCTAATATGAACATTGGTTGATGAAAGGATTTAATTATACAGAAAAATCATACACGAAAAAGTTAGTTAAAACTACCTTGACATCCTTAAATATTTAAGTGGTCATGATGCATTGCAAGATGTCAATCTTGATCTCTGATTATAAATTATTTAATTGAAGAATTAAAGATAAATTAAAAGGAGTTTTAATTTATCTAATTCTAATACTGAATTAGAATTAGAATTTATAATCATTGACAACATATTTAGAAAGCTATGAGTGTCACATAATGAATGGGTTAAAGAGAGCAAAGATATTTTTGATCAAGTTGGACTTGATTCACTACAAGAAATAATCAATTTATCGACGGAAAATTCCGTCTGGAAATGAGGCATTTCCATCGGTAAATTTTATCACCGATGGAATTTGGTTCCCCATAAATCGGTCGCTAAAGGTGTTGTAGTTAAAATTACCGACCGTCAAATTTCGTCGGTATTTTATCGACGGTATTAACGACGGTAACTTATTGTCAGAATCAATTTAACGATGGAATAGATCAAGTGAGATATCGTCGGTGAAATTTAGCAATGGACTAATTTCCGTCGATGATCCGAAGGTAACCTCAACCAATTTTTCGACGGCTGAGTTTACCGTCGGTAAATCTCTTCAACATTTCCGACAAAATATATTTCCGTCGGTAAGAACTGAGTATTTTTTTTAACTTCCTTGTGTTATTGTTATAACAATGTTATATTATATATATAATTTATTGATTTGTATTATGTTATATTATTTGTTCATGATATATTAATGTGTATATATAATTTGATGAATGTGAAAATTAATTAATAATATAACGTATAAAGTATTTAATTTAATAATTAAAACATAACAAAGAACAAATCTTATGTTTTTTAATTGAAAACAAATGACAAGGATAAGCTAATGTCATGGTGATCGTGGATGCTCTGAACTGTTAACCCCCCTCATTAACTGTTCCATCTCCTGCCTAAGCTGAGCCATCTGCTCCATTTGCTCTCTGATCTTAGTCATCTGCTCCACCTCTGCTCTCATCTTACTAAGCTGCTCCATCTCTTCTCTCATCTTAGCTACCTGCTCGATCTACTCCAACGACTCTTTGATCTTTGATACCTGCTCCAGCTCCTCCCTCATCTTCTCACTCATCTTCAGACTCATCTATTCTCTCACCTTAGCTATCTCCTCCATATGCTCTGTATGTTGATTAACTAGCTGCTCCCTCAATGTGTTCACTGTGGCCCGGAGCTCGGATACTTCATTACTTTACAATGGCCGAGCAAATGCTGCTGTACTGGATGGGGAAGAGCGCGAATAGGTCGTGTCTGCATATGAACCTAGGCCGAATATTCTTCCACGACGGTCCCTACCACCCATGACATCAAGATATGCCTGAGTCTCATCTACAGGTTGTTCCTCCTAAGACTATCGCTGAATATTTTGTTGTATTTGGTCCTATTAGGGAGCAATCTTTACATTAGTAATTAAGGTATAATTGTTAAGAAATTAAAAAATGTATTAATTTTACTTACATTCAGCTC
>JANSVA010000003.1:26579520-26591460 GCA_025504915.1 Erythroxylum reticulatum | reverse complement strand
TTTTATAAATTCAATTAAAATTGTGATTATTATTTATTATTATGATTTTTAGAAACATGGTTAAAAATATACAATACAATGGACTATTTTGTAATTTTTAAAAATTTTAGAGACTATTTTATAAATTTAAAAATTACCTGAAATAGTATTCAATATTAATTAATACCAATATAATACTTGACTAAAATTTAATTCGGTTCTAAATCTGAAATAATATTCATAACATTGGTTTTTGTAAGTAACTTTTTTGATGAATTAAATAATCTACTACGTCTTTCATGGCGTGTTTCCCAGGAAAAATTTTTTGTAAACATTTGAGGTTTGGAAAGTAACACATATCCCGTGCAACTTCACATTCTATATGTTTTCCGTATAATTGTACTAAGAGAGTTTCTTTACACTCCTTGTTACTGTATTATCTCTTGTATTTTTTATTTTTACTTCTGACTTAGAGGTATACCCTACCATTTATGAACAATGGAACATGTATCTCAATGAAAAAAATGGTTACATCTTTCTTCTTTTTATCATGTTTCAAATTTTCGTAAAATGAAAATTATATAAATTTTACGTATTTTATACAACCCAAAAGCAAACTTCAAAATTAATATGCATCTTACGGGAGAGGGAAAATGTTCGAATGTGAAATTATAAAAAGTACTTATTTTCTACCTTTTTATTATAATGTAAAAGATACGAAACTTTTCTTTATTTATAAACATCTTATATTTAATTAATTAGTTTGATTCAAATTTAAAAATTAAGCAAATTTCTTTGTATTAATAACATTTGATTGATCCATATCTAATGTTAATATCATGTATATTTATCTTTATTTTTAATAAAAAATTAACAGAAAGAATGTTTTTAAAATACAAATTTTTTAAGAAATTAAAAATTAGAGAGATTTTCTAAAATTACTTAAAATAAAGAAATTTTTCGTCAATTTTGTATCTTTTACCTTTTTATATGAGGTGTTTGAAATTTTTAATTTCTAGTATTATGTTATAAGACCTCTTTCACTAATTAATCATTAAGCAAATGATGTTGGTAATTTGTCTTACTAATTTAACGTGGCAGATGAACTAACATAATAAATATTAAATAAGGTAGGTCATCAACAGACCTTGTAAAATAGTTCACATTTATTTATTTTTAAATAGAAAAGAGTTCCAGCTTTTTATGCTGGAGATTGTCAGGTAGTACATCTTGTCAGAAGCACTAATTAAAGCATTGATACGTATAATGGTTGGAAATCACTAATTAAATGTTTAGTTGAGAATTTGCATAAAAGAATATTCCCCTTCGATACCACAAAAAATTGAAAGCTTCAGAGAAGATTAGGTAATTAGTATTTAGTATTGTAAACAAAGACTAGGCATGGGCCGTCGAGACTACATAAAATTGAGAGCTTCCAAGAAGATTAGGTAATTAGTCATAGAGTGCTTTTAATTGCTTCCGTCATTTCCTGGAATTGCAATTCTCTTCTACCGTATCATCTGCGTCAAATTAGGAAATTTATGTTAATTCGTGCAAATGTGACCCAATTATTTCAATTTTAATAAAATCGTATATAACAATGGTGTGCCATAGTTACTTATTTCTTTTCATTCTTCTTAATTGTTTTTGTTAACTTTGTTATCTACGCATGTAATTACGCCAGCTGTCACTGTCGCTGTCCTGGCATATTTTGTATCAATAATTGATGACATTAGCACTTTTTATATTTAATAGATCAGAAGTCCTGTATCTTTTAATTAGCATTGTCGCACATATAATAATCAAATTAGTTAAATGAGCAGGTGAACGACTAGATGTTATTCATTATAGCACATAAATATAAAAAGATTTACTCATATAATATGAGTTAGATGAGGTGCAAATAAGATATAGTGTTGCATATTTCGTCTTTACGTAAAGTTAAAACGTTACTATCGACACTAATACTACTACATAAGTTTTAAGTAATAACAAACTTCCTGAAGACAGATTCAAAAACGATCATACAATACTATTTTTTTTAACCAAATTTTGTAAGAATTGATTTATATTCGCCTTCCTGATTTCTATACCAAATTTAATTTTCCTAATTCTTTTTTTCGTCAGTGAATAGTTAGCTCCGTTTATATTGAAATTTTTGTATCCATCTCTCTCCTAAAAAACAAAGTATAGGAGAGTTTTTAAGATAAAATGCAATTGAAATTAGAACCGTTCCAATTATGCACAATAATTCTATGCCTTCTAGATGGTTTTCGTAATTTAAGAAACCGTGACTTGAAATTCTTATGCTAACATATCAAGTAGATTACAATCAATGTCCACAAAAAGACTTCAAAATTGAAATTTATAATTCATTGTAAAATAACTCAGAGTAAGTAATTATCCAAGGATTTTGATAGATCTTCAAATCCAACAAAATTTGAAGGAGTTAAAAAAAATGAACTAAATTTATGTAAATGGATATACAATTAAGACATCATATATAACGTAAAATCTTATTACAATTAATTATGTCTTACTTTTTTTATTAACTCACTTCATCATTAAATTTGTTTCCCAACTTAAGATTACTCCTTTTATAAGGTTTTAATAATTACATCTTAGGTTGTTATTCAACGTCTAAATAGCCAATGTCATGGAAAATTTCCTTGTTCTCTTTCTATCACTAAATAAGTTTTTAATAAATATATACAAATTTATAATCCGTCTAAGTGGCCTATAGTTTTTATATAACTTTCCCTGTGAAAAATATTTTTTTATTAATTTGTCTAAAAAGTCTTTAATCTTATTTTTGTAACAATAAATATTAACTACCTAATGTAACTTTTAAAATTACTATTAACCTGTTATAAGTTCTATTAAAAATAGATTATATATACAATTAAGAAATTAACTTTTAACTTCTCCACCAAAAAAATGATAATTTTTTTAAATGATTGTTGAAAATAATAAATTTTACGAAAGGATTCTATTTAGAGTAATGAACTTTAATTTTTTAAAAAGAGAATCTATAAAGGAATTATTTCATTAATAGTATAACCAATTTAATTTTTAATGAATAAAATAAAATACCTTAATTTTAAATAACAATCAATTCCAATATACTATTTAATATTATTTGATTATATTAATTATATTTAAATATTTTTAAATTAAAATTTACAAAGCCTCTTTTATAAATATTTAACTACTATTAGTTTCATATTTTAGGTTTTCATATAATATAGAAAATGAACTTATTCAAATAAAAGATCATAATTTTATTGTATAATCCAAATATTAAAGTTTTAGGTCTCTTTATATGTAGATAACCATTACGTAATTGAAGCTCACTTTGTAGATATAAATGAATATGTGAGTGTAATAATATAAATATATATAGTTAACGATTTATTTTAATATATTACTTTTTATAGTGCAATTGTAGTTTATTATTTATTTTCTTTTTATTTAATAGGAAATATCTCGTATACATTAATATCACTTTGTAAATATAAATGAATATGGATTCTTGTAAGGAGAAAAATACAATATGAGATATTGTATGATACAATATTATTTCTTTTATAGTTATGCCTAATACAATAACTTACATTCAATAGTTCCAATTGAATCAATTTATAAAATTTTATATTGGATATGAAGTGCTAAGTCTTTCAAAGAGTCAAAGTTAATGATTTAAGGATGTAATACTTAGTTGAAGCATGTATTATCTATTTAGTTTAGAATTAAATTAGATAATAAAAAGTTATGAGATATCCAAATGGTTGGATTGAACAATTGTTTGTTTTAATATATGTTTATAGGAGAATGGGTCTCAAGATAAGTAGCGGGAGTAAAATGAGATTTGAAAGGTTCAAATCTCATAACAATACATCCAATTAGAACTGTTACCTTTATTATTATATTTGATGTATAGTTGAAATGCTACGAGCCATGGAGAGATTCATTTTCATGATGATTTCAAAGAGTTTGTTTTGAAGATGATAGTAAATTTATCCTGTTTGTAAGAACATCAGTAGAAGTATAGTTGTCCTATTCAGTAGGAGTATGTGAAGATATAATGCTCATAAAGAATAATAATTCTAACTTTCAATTGTTGAAAATATAATTGTCTGAGAACAACTCTTATTAGGTAGGAAAAGATAATAGCCTAATTATGGGAATTAGATCTATGGAGATAGATTGAAAGTTTCTTACCGATTTTAACTCCATGGATAATATGAGCTAAATAACATTATCATTTGGATCTTGTACTTTTTTCCTGAACAAAAGTAGTGTCAGGAATATCAATGAGAGCTGCCGAAGATGACCCAGCCCTGGTGAATCTCCTTTTGGGTGTCGAGTTGAGCATTAATCCACTTCAACGACATGATAGAGCTAATGTTTTCTTTTTTAACACCGAAGGAGACGTTTTCTATTTGATCTTGCCTATATTTTTAGGAAAACAGCAAAGACCTAAACAAAATCAACTTACCGTGAACTGAAAGGAAGCAATACTGTAGAGAGAAGAGATGGGTCTTTAATGAAGGTTCACAAATCCCACACAGACGTTGAGTTCATGATGGAGAAAACTTCAACACAATTTTGTGGGTGCTTAGGAGCTGGAGACTGTAGCCATGTGAGTGATTTGGAGCTTTGGAGCGGACAGATATGAAAGGTGGAAGAAGGGCGCTGGTGATAAAAAAAAAAGAAACTTAGGGATTTTGAATCCCTTGGAAGAAAAATGAACCATTTTTAAAATTTTTAAAAAGAAATATTACATCAATAATGTAAAACAAAAAGTCCCAAAGCCGCTCGAAGAAGTTCAAATCTTAATGTATCAAGAGGTTTTGTAAAGATATCTACCAACTGTTTTTTCTTAGATACATGTGACAAAGTGACTATTTTGCTTTCCACAAGCTCGCGAATAAAGTGGTACCTTAGATCGATGTGTTTCATTCTTGAATGTTGAACCAAATTCTTAGAGATGTCTATGTCATTTTTGTTATCGCAAAAGGTTGGTAACACATTCTGATCAATGCCATAATCTTCTAACATCTGTTTCATCCAAAGAAGTTGTGGATAACAACTGCCTGCAGCGATATATTTTGCCTTTGCAGTTGATAGTGAAATTGAATTCTACTTCTTACTATACCATTATATCAAATTGTTTCCTAAGAAGAAATAACCTCTTGAAGTGCTTTTCCGATCGTCTAAGTTTCCAGCTCAATCCACATCGCTATATCCAGCTAGAAAAGATGTTGAATTAGATGTATACCATATCCCAAAATCAGATGTTCAACTTATATACTTGATAATCCTCTTGACTGCAGTTAGATGTGTTTCTTTCGGGTTGGCTTAATAGCGAGCGCATACCTCGTCGTTGTAACAGATATCTGGCCTACTTGTAGTCAAATATAATAAACTTTCGATCATGCTTTGATATAGACTGACATCAATGCCTTTACCATTCTCATCTCTGTTTAGCTTTGTTGAGACACTCATAGGTGTTCTCGCATGTCTGGCATTCTCAAGACTAAACTTCTTTATTAAACTCTTTACATATTTAGTTTGCGATATAAAAATTCCATTCTTCACTTGATTAACTTGCAAACTAAAAAGAAATTAAGCTCACCTACCATACTCATTTCAAATTGGAATTTCATTAATTCAACAAATTCATCTACCATCTTCGAATGTGTGGCATCGAACACAATGTCATCAACATAGATCTGAGCAATTATAAAATCAGATTTAAACTTTTTACTAAACAGAGTTTTGTCAACACTACCTCATTTGTATCCTTTCTTGATGAGATATTATGTGAGTCTTTCATACCAAGCCCTTGGTGCTTGTTCGAGACCGTAAAGAGCGTTCTTTTGCTTAAAAACGTTATCTGTATGGAATGAATCAATAAATCCTTTCTTTTGCTCGACATACACTTCAACCTTATAAACCCATTCAGAAAAGCACTTTTTACATCCATTTGATAAAGCTTAAACCCCTTCATGCATGCTATGCCTAATAATAATCTGATAGACTCAAGTCGCGCCACCGATGAAAAGGTTTTGATCAAAGTCTATTCCTTTAACCTTAGAATATCTCTGAGCTACTAACCTTGCTTTATTTCTTGTTACATTACGCTTTTCATGTATTTTATTTTGAAACACCTATTTTATTCCAATCACATTAGCATCCGATGGTCTTGACACCAATTCCCATACATCATTCCATGCAAATTAAATCAATTCATCTTGTATAGCTACTATCTAGAACTCATTTAAAGATCTTCTTTAACGTTCTTTGGTTTGAAAGAAGAAGTGTAGCATAAATAGCACGCAAGTTCTTGATAATCAACCCTTCTACCGTCTGTTTTTTTCTTCTTTCATTAACATCTCTAATAACGCTCTCTAAAGGGTGACTTCTTTTTATTCAGGAGGGAGGATCTCGGTTCAAGTCAGCTTCTCTTGTGTTTTGAATATTTACTGGAACAATGTCTGCATCGAGTGTTTTGGTTGATTCATCATCTGAAGTAACTGACAGTTCTTCAATTTACGCAGATACTTCCTTAGTGGAAACTAACAATAAATATGAGAAATTCTTCAATCTTGTCTCGTTGCTTGTATGAGTTGATTATGAGGATTGGTTTTATGGTTTTTCTTCTGCCACTTAATCATTCAAAAGAGATACATCATTTATCACACCATTTATAGACTCTAGCACTTTTTTGGTTCTTTGATTATACACTTAGTATGCTTTACTATGAATTGAATAACCAATGAAGATTCCTTCATCACTTTTGCTCTCAAATTTTCTAAGTTGTTCCCGATATCTAACTTTACCAATTTTGATCAACTTTTTTTAACTTTTCTGTACTTCCATTCGACATTCTCAAACCTTTTTCGAAACTTGCTAACTTCATTCTGGCTTCACCAAGCTTGTCTAAAGCTACCATCAATTTCTTCTTTAAAATTTGGATAGTATTCTTCATAGATAAGTTTTCTTCCTTCAAACCTGCACATGTCCGAAGCCTTGACACTCATGGAATTGAAATCTCCTCATCTTTCTTTCAGTCTTATGAGTCCTAGCTTGTTGTTTGAAGTTATTGTTCGATGAGCTTCCACCATTTTGCCTAAGCTTGGGTATGTCCTTTTTCACTCTTTTCAACCATTTACTGAAATCTCGTGTTAACAGAACCAAATCTTTGTTCTCATCAGATTCATCTTTTATATCAGTTATGCCCTTTCCAGTTTCAACTTGTAATGCCAATCCCTTGCTCTTTTCTTATCTGCCCCTCAATAAATTCATTTTAAAATTGGTAAGAATCCTAATTATCTTCTTTAAAGACAAGTCATTAATGTCATGAGCCTCCTTGATTGCTGCAATTTTCAGAATAAATCTTAGAGGTAGTGATCTCAACGTCTTTTTGACTAGTTTCATATTGGAATATTTCTTCCTGAGCTGATATGTCTAATTTGTTATATCAAGTAATCTTTCATGAAAATCCCTCATAGTCTCATTCTCATCCATTTTCAGTTCTTCAATCCTCATAGATAACATCAGTAGTTTTGACACTATCACAGATTTAGACCCTTCATGAATATTCTACAAAACATCCTATGCTTCTTTAGCAGATTCACAGGCTAATATCATTGAGAAGCATCTTTCATCAACAGCACTAAAAATTGCATGTATTGCTTGTGAATTTCCAAGTGCGTTTTCTTGTTCGGCTCTTATTCACTCAGATGGATCTTTTTGAGCTACCTATCCTTTATCATTAGTAATCAAAGGTTGCATCCACCTATGTACTACTGAATGCCAAGTTTTTGTACCTTGAGCTTGGATGAAGACTCTCATCCGTGATTTCTATATGGGATAGTTAGAGCCGTCTAACTGTAATGGTCTGGTGATCGATGCACCCTCTTGTAGCCATGTTTGTGAAATTTGGATTTGCACCAACTTGCTACCAAGTTTTGATTTAGTGACCTGCTCTGATACCAAATGAAAATTTGACGAGATGATTGTTTTGCAAACCTTCCGATTCTTTCCTAGCAAACACAAAAATATGAAAAATTAAAAGCACCAAAGATAAACAAAACTGAGATTTGTTAACACAATTCAACACATCTTGCCTACATCTGCAAGGCTTTTACCTAGCTTAATCACTTTCACGAAAGTACAATAGATTTGTAAAAGGCCTTACTAAGCCGACACCATTTAATCCTTGAAACTATCTCTCAACCTCACTTCCTGTGAAAGATTTTCACACCCAATAACACAACCGACTTGTGTTAATCTCGACAGAAGATTTTTCTAAACAATATTTAACAGAAGACAATTAAACAATCAACTCAATTGATCAATCAAATAAGAATAGAACAATAATACACTTGAGATAAAAGAGAAGAACAACTTCCCAAAAGGTTTAGCTCCACTGAAATAATTCTGAAAGTTATCGTAGCAAAGTATGGATTGATTTTTGCAAACTCCAACATCAACTCACGACAGCAGAGGAAGACATCACGTAGATCTAATCAAGCAAACACACCTTTGGAAGAAGATGCACACAATGGACAAATAGACTTAGTCATGAGCCATAGAGTGAAAACTCATCACCAAGCTGTTAAGTTTTCATTTTGCACTCATTTGGTATATAATCCTCTCTCATGTGTTGAAATTATTATTCAAAATTGATGGATTTGCTTCTTAATTATTTTAAGATGATTTTTAACACTTGGGAGATGAAATCAAAGAGACCTAAGGAAAGTAAAGATAAGTCAAAATTCCAAATTGGCAGAAAATTCATTGACTAAGTGTGGGCAAGTGCAAAGATGGAAATCATCTACAGAATCTATTTTCAAATTTAAATCTGATTGACTTCAGATTTTTTTTGATAAGATTGCATCCTTATTCATAAGGATTGACCAACTGAAGTTGGGGGATAGATAATCTGCAGAAGATCATGAGAAAAGAGAGAGAAGAGGGATTGAAAAGTATAAAAGAAAGGAAATTTTAATGTTCACGTCAGCCTTTAGTTTTAGAATTTCTGCAGCTTTTCCTTCAGTTTTAGTTGACATTTTTGCACTTTTCTTCTAAGTATTTTTCGGATTCTTTAGAGAAAGACCAGGGATGGAGACTTTATATTTTTTTATTTCTTTGAATTTTAATTTTGCTATGAGTAGCTAAACCCCTTTTCTTAGTTGAGGGGAACCATGTTATCATCTATTATGTGTGAGATGTTTCAATAAAGTTTATTTTGTTGATGAACATTAAGTGTCTTCTGAATTACTTTTTCTAATTGAATTGGTTGATTTCTAAGTGCACAACTAGGAATTGATTTGTTTAATAGCTAGATTAATGAAATATGACGTTTAGTTTGTTAATCACAAGTGCCAATTAGGATTACCTTCTTTATGTTAAAGTGGGAAATTCTAAGAAGATACGCATCTTGATCAAATGCATGTCGTACATATGTTATCTTGTTCATTAGTTTCTTAGTTCTTAAAGCTAGTATTCGGTTGAACCTACAATCGTATCTAAGTTGTTGATTAATAAGAATGTTTAGAATACATGTTTCTATTCATTTACACTTAAGAGAAAACATCCCCCAATGAATGTTTAATGATGAACTGAATTTTATATCAAGGATCCATTTTAGTGTGATAACATCGGTGACCCGAAACTAAAGTTTTTCTATTAAATTTTCAAATCCAATTACTTTAGTTGATTTTTGATTTTTTTCTTTCTTTTCTACATTACCAAGAACTTAAACCAAAATTTCCCTTTTTTTACTTTGTTTTAGTTTTGAACTCATAAACTCTTTATCTTTAAAATTTCTCGTGGGAATGATACCCATTTTCCACTATTACATTAATTTGTATTGACGGAAGTTGGCTTCTTTTTGAATTTAGTTGCAAGCGACAACACTACCAAAATTTTGGCACCATTGCTGGGGAATTTCTTAACGACTTTTTAGTGATGTTTTTGTTTTATTTTTGGTTTTGTTGCTCTTGGTTACCTTGTCTTTTGTTTGTTTTAGTTCCACAATTTTTTCTGATTTTTGATCTTTTAGCGACATGGCTCATTATCAGTATGCTTTTGATTATGATTTTTCATATTATCCTTATTATAATGATGAGTTTCCATCTGTTGCTACTTCTAGGTTTGACCATCAAGTGGTGGATTTCACACCGTTAGCCATGTAAGTACCGAAGGATGACCAACAAGCTAAGGTATGAGAGTTTGCTTATTTTTAGGTTATTCTTTTTGTACGTGTCCTATTTTACAGGATACACAACACACATTTGCTTATCCACCAAGCTACTATCAAGAGCAGCCTTACTTCTAGCCAGAGAATCCACCTCCACCATTGACACCACAAGCTAATGAGATGTCTTTAATGGAGATCGTAATAAGTTTGTAATGAACACTCTTCCATTATAACAGTTTTGATAATCGTATATGCCTTGACAACATCAAAATACAACATCCAATTATGAAGGTAAGACTTCCTTGGAAGATGTAGTTCAATCTTTGGCCACTAACACTTTGACATTTCAGCGGAGTATTGATTGAAGTATTCAAAATATTGAAAATCAACAAAGAAATATTGAAAATCAAATAAGCCAAATGGCAATCACCATAAATAGATTGGAAACACAAAGTTTTGGAAATTTCCCGACACAACCAGAATTCAATCTTAAACAAAATGCTAAGGATATCACATTGCGGAGTGGAAAGGAATTGCAAGAATAACATCTTAAAATTTCCAGAAGAGAGGCAAAAGAGTGCGAATCTTGCAAGGGTGGCACTCTAGAACAGTCAAACATTAAGAACTTAATACAATTTCTTTTTCTTTTTTGAAAAACAATATAGGCATATGCTGAGATTAGTAATCAAAATCAGGCCTATACTTTTTATTACCTAAACCTCGAAAACACAATTATTATTATTGCACTTTGATCAATCTCATTTGTCAACATTTCCAATTTTCAAAAGCTATTACATACGGAAATATTCATATTCACATTGTATAGAAATTTCATAATATATAAATTGATACAAAAAATAAGAAAGTATAAATGCAAACATGAACTGATCTTGACCCTTATCTCTTGCTTGAACGTAATAGGTATACTCCCATTTGCTTAACAGGGTATTCTTATGAGCCTAAAAAATATTTGCAAATTTTGGGTGAGTTTTGTGAACTAAATGAGGTAATCATCATCAATGGTTCACTCAAATCATCCAACATATCAATACATGTAATTCACATCTTTGCATTTAGCATAATTCATCACATATCACTTTGTTCACTTATAAGTAAGGAAAATTTGAATTTCAAACAATCAAACATACTTATTAAGGTGTATATGAAATGCTCATATGACTCTTTTCCCATTTATTACGTTGATGTGACCGAGTGCCTAAACTGTCCCATATCTATTGTGGATACCGGGCTCATTTATAACTATCCCTTATCCGTTAGGGATATAGGGCTCATTTTACATAGTGAGTCTTTGACTCTTATAAACTTTCTGAGCTCTAGGTTCTTTTTCATATTCTGAGCTTTAAACTCTTTTTCGTTGGCAACTTCAGTCACAACTGCCTTTATGTTTCATTCAATTATGAAATGGAATGCATCACAATCACGTAATTTCAGTCAATCACATGTTTTCATTTTCACATTCAATTTCACATTCATCTTCGGACCGTGGTTCGGTATTCATCAAAATGTTGAGTGTCACTGTTTCATTCATATGCATATTCAAAGTTTTCTTTCGAAGCTAGGTTCGAAATTTAATAATCAAATCATGTATCACATATTTCTTCAAATTCACATACAAGCTTCAGTATCTTTTATAAAATCAATTCTCATTCATATCATCATTCAAAACATATTTCTAAAGGGGAAGATTATCTGCAAAGGATCATGGAAAAAAGGAGAGAGAGGAAGGA
>JANSVA010000003.1:26491517-26505888 GCA_025504915.1 Erythroxylum reticulatum | reverse complement strand
GGACAAATATTGCGAACGGAAAATCCGCTACCCGTGGTTGCCAAAAAATCTTTGGAGAGATGTTCATCAAAGGCACCAACTCAACTATACTCCATCCTGGGAGCTTCATTGGCATATAAAAATTAAGAGATTAAGTATGGAAAGTATAGAAATGAATGTGGCTTACTCTCAATGGCCAACATAGCTTCATTAATGAGACATCCAAGACTGAATCGCACCCCAATACCGATAGCATAAGTCAATTTGGCCTGCGCCAAGTAGACAGAGACAACATGTGTGCTCAGTATCCAATTGGTCACTATTAACTTAAACATCATGAAATACTTTTGGGTAAGCATTGAAGAACAAAGTATAAAGTTAGACGACCATGCAGTCAATTTTCCACCAATTAATACCGTAGCAATTAAATCATTAGACACATTCTAATCATCATCATAAAGTTGATCACCAATCAGAATATCAAATCTCATAAAAAAATTTAAACTATCAGCATCAAAATAGACTACCTGACGTCGCACATATATTGATCTATAACTTAAGGTAGTCTTACTTAGAATATCACTAGTGAAATTGTAGTAAGATTCTTTTTCTAAATCTGAGTCATAATGTTGCGGAAGCAGTGACGCTTGTAGTAAATGTCTCTTCGATAATAAGGTGTCTAGTCTGTTGAAAATCCTCTAAATTGATTAGACGGTCGAGAATGAACTCGATTGTGTTGAGAGTTGCCCATTTCTGTTCAGCCATGGAGGAGTAGAACTTGAAAGAAATCACATCGTCCACTGTTAGACGGAAAAAAAAATGCATCATGGTGGTCGGACTACTTTTCGAGCTTGCTTCTTTGTACATTTCTGAGGAGCTATAGGAGGCACAGTTGATGGAGCATCTGTTGTGGGAGTCTCATCATAATCTGAAGTAAAGTCTTCAAGCATGGATAATATGACCTGAGTAACATCATCCTTTACATCTGGTACTTTTTCTTGAACAAAAGGAGTGTCAAGAATATCAATAGGAGCCGCCGAAGATGACCCAGCCCTAGTGAATCTCCTTTCGGGTGCTCGATTGAGCATTAATTGACTTGAATAATGTGATGGAATACTATTTTCTTTTCTAACATCAAAGGGGACGTTTTCTCTTTGTTCTTGCCCATATTTTCAAAAAAAACTACCAAGATCCAAACAAAATCAACAAATGTGAGCTACTATGAAGTGAAAAGAAGCAATATCGTAGAGAGAAGAGATGGGTCTTTAATGGAGGTTCACAAATCCCACATAAACGTTGGGTTAATAATGTAGAAAACTTGAACACAATTTTGTGGGTGCTTAAGAGCTTGAGAATGCAGCCACGTGAGTTATTTGGAGCTTTGGAGTGGACATATATGAAAGGTGGAAGAAGGGCATTGGCGATAAAGAGAAAGACACTTAAGGATTTTGAATCCCTTGGATGAAAAGTGAATCATTTTTTTTTTAAATTTTAAGAAATATTACATTAATAATGTAAAACACAAAGTCCCAAAGCCCCTAGAAGAAGTTCAAATCTTACTGCATCATCGGGTTTCATAAAGACATCCGCCAACTGCTTTTCCGTAGATACATGCGATAAAGTGACTATTTTGCTTTTCATAAGTTCTTGAATAAAGTGGTACCTCAGATTGATTTGTTTCATTCTTGAATGATGAACCGGATTCTTATAGATGTGTATGGAACTCTTATTATGGCGTAAGATTTTCAACACATTCGGATCAGTCCCATAATCTTCTAACATCTGCTTCATCCAAAGAAGATGTGAACAACAACTACCTGCAGCAACATATTCTGCCTCTGTAGTCAATATTGAAATTGAATTATGCTTTTTGCTATACTAAAAGATCAAATTGCTTCCTAAAAAGAAACAACCTCCTGAATTGCTTTTTCAATCGTCTAAGTTTCCATCCCAATCCGCATCACTATATCCAACTAGATAAGAGTGGAGTTAGATGTATACCATATCCCAAAATTAGATGTTCTACTTACATATCTAATAATCCTATTGACCACTGTCAAATGTGTTTATTTCAGTTAGCTTGATAGAGAGTACATACATTAATGCTGTAACAAATATCTGGCTTACTTGTACTCAAATATAATAAACTTCCGATCATGCTCTGATATAGACTGACATTAATGCTTTTTTACTATTCTTATATCTGTTTAGTTTTATTGAGACACTTATAGGTGTTCTCATATGTCTGGAATTCTCAAGACCAAACTTTGTTATTAAACTCTTTGCATATTTAGTTTGCGATATACAAATTCCATCCTTCACTTCTTTAACTTGTAAACCAAAAAGAAATTTAGCTCACCTAACATACTAATTTCAAATTCGGATGTCATTAATTCAACAAATTCATCTACCATCTTTGAATGTGTGGCACTAAACACAATGTCATCAACATAGATCTAAGCAATTACAAAATCATATTTAAACTTTTTAATAAATAAAGTTTTGTCAACACTACCTCATTTATATCCTTACTTGATGAAAGATTGTGTAAGCCTTTCGTACCAAGACCTTGATGCTTGTTTGAGATCGAAAAGAGATTTCTTTACCATAAAAATGTGATCTACACAGGCTGAATCAATAGATCCTTTTGGTTGCTTAACATACACTTCTTCCTATATAAACCTATTCAAAAAAGCACTATTTACATCCATCTGATAAAGCTTAAACCCCTTCATGCATGCTATGCCTAATAATAGTCTGATAGACTCAAGTCGTGCCACCGGTGCAAAGGTTTTGTCAAAGACTATTCTTTCAACCTGAAAATATCCTTGAGTTACTAACCTTGCTTTAGTTCTAGTTACATTACCCTTTTCATCTGTTTTATTTTGAAACACCCATTTTGTTCCAATCATATTAGTGTTTGATGGTCTTGGCACAAATTCCCATACATCATTCCGTGCAAAATGAATCAATTCATCTTTCATAAATGTTGTCCATAACTCATCTTGTAGAGCTTCTTTAACGTTCTTTGGCTCGAAAGAAGAAGTGTAACATAAATAACCCACAAGTTCTCGATAATTAACCCTTCTACTGTCTATTGTTTTTTTTTCATTCATTAACATCTCTAGTAATGTTCTCTATGGGATGTTTTCTTTTAATTTGGGAGGGAGGATCCCGATTCAAGTCAGCGTCTCTTAAGTTTTAAACATTTATGAGAATAATTTCTATATGAAGTGTTTTGGTTGATTCATCATCCGAAGTAACTAACAGTTCTTCAATTCATGTAGTTACTACCTCAGTGGCAACTAACTGCAGATCTGGGTAATTCTTCAATCTTGTCTTATTGCTTGTTTGAGATGATTCTAAAGATCGATTCTATGATTTTTCTTCTACCACTTAATCATTCAACAGAGATACATCATTTATCACAATAT
This sequence comes from Erythroxylum reticulatum, assembly GCA_025504915.1. NCBI lineage: Eukaryota > Viridiplantae > Streptophyta > Magnoliopsida > Malpighiales > Erythroxylaceae > Erythroxylum > Erythroxylum reticulatum. The sequence continues at coordinate 26,502,475 of JANSVA010000003.1, read as the reverse complement.
TTTTAGACTCTAGCACTTTCTTGATTTTTTGATTATACAATCAGTAAGCTTTACTATTAGTTGAATAACTAATAAAGATTACTTCATCACTTTTGCTCTCGAATTTTCTAAGTTGTTCCTAATCTTTAAGAATGTAGCACTTACTGACAAAGACAAGAAAGTAACTTACATCTTATTTCTTTCCCTTCCAAAGTTTATATGTAGTCTTATTCAAAACGCTTTGAAGGTAAACTCTATTACATATGTAAAATGTTGTATTGACTGCTTTAGTTAAAAAATGCATAGGCAATTTTCTTCCATTCAACATCTATTTGGCCATTTCATGAAGTATTCTATTTTTCCATTTAGCAACTCCATTTTGTTGTGGAGTTTTAGATGTTGAAAATTCTTGTACGATTTCATACTCCTCATAAAAGTCATTAAAGCTTGTATTCTCAAATTTCCTTTCATGATCTGATCAAATTCTCAACACAGTCATATTTTTCAGATTCATAACCTGCGCACATAGGCTTCTACAAGCCTTGAAAACATCTAATTTTTCTTTCAAAAAGGATACCCAAGTATATCTTGAATAATCATCAACACAAGTTAGAAAATATCTCATTCCACCAATACTATCTTGTTGTATTGCTCTAACCAAATCCATATGAATAAAATTAAGTATGCGTGATGAGGTAACATGTCTAACCTTTTTATGTGGCATTTTCATCTGCTTACCTATTTCATATGCACTGCAAATTGATGTATCTTCTTTGTTTGTTATGGGTAATCCCTTCACAACTTCCAATTTCTTTAACTTGCTAATAAGATTATAGTCTACGTGGCCAAGCTTTTGATGCCATAAATCTTTGTTACTATCATGTGAGTTTGAATTATAGGTGGTTGTTACCTACAATATATAGCAGTTGTCAACTGATCGTTTTCCGCTCATAATGCATTCTCCTTGTTTAGTTAAAATGCTGCATTTATCACATGTAAATTTAACTAGCAAACCATCATCACATAGTTGGCTTATACTTACCAAATTAGCTTTTAATCCATCGATATGGAGCACATTCTTGAGGGGAGGCAATCCATTCACGCATAATGTTCCTCTACCAATCACCGAAGCCTTCTTTCCATCTCCGAAAGTCACATACCCATCCATATAACTTTGATAATCGCTTAGGTAATTCTTTTCCCCTCTTATATGACGTGAACATCCACTATCAAAATACCAACCATTTTACAAAGTTGCCTTCATCGACTTAAGAAGTACAAGAACTTGCAATTGACCTTTTTAAACCTAAGTAGATTCCAGTACTAAAGGTTAATTCTAAGATTTATGCAAGGGACATAGGGTCCCTCAGTTTTGGCATCTTTGAAACAACATTTGCAATAACTTGTAGCATTTTGGCTTTATGTGCTTAATAACTTCACAAAAATGACATATGGGAACAATCTTCTATTCTTCCTTAATGTTTCTTCTTGGACAGACATGGGTATATCAATTTTCTCATCATTCACTTTGGAGTACTCATCTTTGTAACCAATGCCTTGAAGATTCCCTTTAACCTTACCAATTTCGATTAACTTTTCTGTGCTTACATTTACCATTCTCAAACCCTTTTCAGCACTTGCTAACTTCATTATAGCTTCACCGAGTTCATCTAAAGCTACCATCGATTTCTTCTCTAAACTTTGGATAGTTTTCTTCATAGGGAAGTTTTCTTCCTTCAACCTTTCATTCTTTTTACATGTTTTCACCTATTTTTTATACATCATTTCGTTAGCCTCGTAAATATTCTTCCTTTTATCATTTTAACCACGTTGATCACTATCATAATCTAATATCGAACCTTGACCTGGTTTGTCTCCATTTTTCTAAAAATTTTCTGATTTACTGCCTTTATCATCTTCAGTTACTTCCTTTTTAGTTACTGTTTGGTAGGCAACTGGATTTTTGTAACACAGAGCAACTAACAGAGCACCATTTGGAATTTCTTCTTCACTACCATATTCACTTTTGGACTAGTTTTTGCTTCAAATGCTAGTAAAAGATTTCTCTTTTCTCTTCTTCAAGGTATTAGCACATTCCGCTTGCACATGTCCAAAGCCCTGACACTCATGACATTGAATTCTCCTCATCTTTCTTTCACCCTTCTGAGTCTTAGCCTAATGTTGTTCGATGAGCTTCCAACATTTTGCCTAATCTCTGGTCTGCCCTTTTTCACACTTTTCAGCCACTTACTGAAATTTTGTGTTAACAAAACCAAATCCTTGCTCTTATAAGATTTACCTTCTATATTAGATATCCCCTTTCCAATTTTAGCTTGTAATGTCAATATCTTACTCTTTTCTTATCTGCCCCTTAACAAAATGATTTCAAAATTAGTAAGAATCCCATTTACCTTCTCAAGAGAGAAGTCGTTAATGTCATGAGCCTCCTTGATTGCTACAACTTTTGGAATAAATATTGGAGGTAGTGATATCAACGTCTTCTTGACTAGTTTCAGATTGGAATATTTCTTCCTAGGCTGATGTGCCTAATTCTCTATATTGTGCAATCTTTTATGAAAGTCCCCATTAGTCTCATTCTCATCCATCTTTAGTTCTTTAGGCCTCAAAGATAACATTAGTAGTTTTGACATTACCACATATTTAGATCCTTCATGAAGAGTCTACAAAGCATCTCACGCTTCTTTAGCTGATTTACAGACTAATATCATTGACAAGTGTCCTTCATCAATAGCAATAAAAATTGCATGCATTGCTTGTGAATTTCTAAATGCACTTTCTTCTTCGACTCTTGCCCACTCAAATGGATCTTTTTGAAATGCCTCTCCATTATCGTCAGTAATCATCAAATGTGTCCACCTATGTACTACCGAATGCCAAGCTTTTGTATCCTAAGCTAGGATGAAGGCTCTTATCCATGATTTCCATATGGGATAGTTAGAGTCGTCCAACATTGGTGGTCTAGTGATCAATGCACCCTCTCCTGTTGTAACAACCCACTCTTGCAGGACCCGAACCCGACATCGATGGGTGATGCTCGAGCTCGTGTCTCGCGAGGGTGGCGTGCTAGAGCACTCAAACACTCAATCATCAAATAGGGCCCACTTTCATTTATAAACATTTTCAATAGCCATTTGGGCCCTTTCAAAAATACAAAACACTTTAGTCATTTTGGAATCCAAATTTATACAAAAAGTTGCGGAATATACAATTCAATACAAAATAATAAAATGCAATGTAGACGCGAACTAATCCCGACCTCTATCCTTCGTTTGTATCCTGTAGGTATACTCCCGTTGGCCTAACGTGGCATTCTTCTGATATTGAAAAATAGTTGCAAATTTTGGGTGAGTTTTGCAAACTTAATGAGTGACCATCATCGATGGCTCACCCAGTCACATAAAACATAAATCACATTATTACACATTTCACATTCAATACACTTAATCATTCATATTATGCATATGCAATGTGCAAGAGATTCACTTTCCATTTGTTAATTTGTTGTAACCGAGTGCCTAAACTATCCCGTATCCATTGGATACTGGTCTCATGACTAATTGTCCCTTATCTGCTTGGGGGATACAGCGCTCATTATACGTAGTGAACTTTAGGCTCTTAATCACTTCTAAGCTTGAGGCTCATTTTCACTTTCTAAGCTTTAAGCTCTTTTCACTTTCTAAGCTTTAAGCTCGTTTTCACTTTCGTTGTCTACTTCGGTCACAACTGCCATTATATTTCATGCATTTATGAGATGGAATGCATCACTTACATTGCATAATCCCATTCAATCACTTTTCCATTTCATTGAACCTTAGTCTGGCATTCAACTTTAAGTTTAAATCACACTTCACATACATTCGAATCCAAATCACATTCAGAACACATTTAACAATCACATTAAGAACACATAGTTCATCTAACTTACATTCAAGTAGCACTTCAATATCCAAATCTAACATCCCAATCATCGGACCTCCTGTTCGGAAACCAACATAATAAATTACATCCATAACATCATCTAATAGTCAATTAATACAAAATTCAAACAAAGCAAACAATAAGGTGAGACCATCTTGGTTTACTCACAGTAAGCTCAAAAATAGCATTTGCTTCTAAATTTTGGAAACACCTGAATGTAGACACTTGAATTGTTTGAGTCTCCAATCTCTGCAAAATCACGTAACCCTAATCCCTCATGCACCCACGTACATCAACTTAAAAGTTGACAAGGAAGTTCAGTTTTTCTTGGAATAGAAGAAAGAAATGTCAAAGTGGAAGTGATGAAAAACAGAGAAAAATAAGGTTTTACTTCGGTGAATATTTGAAGAAAAGCTCTAGGTTGGAGGAACTTTAAAGAAAGAAGTTTCAAGAATGATAAGGATAAAGACAACAGCTAGCCTTTTAAGGCAATAAAATCTTAATTTTAGCTAGGAAACCTATCCATTTCTTATCCATTTATCCACTTCCCTTTATTAAAACTCACTTAAGGATAATTTACACTTTTAGATTTTTCGCATAACACATCATTTCGGGTTAACTTTACATGTTCTATTTGACCCCGATACTAAAGTCATTTTGCAACACTTTCTTGTAGTACATGTTCCCCTATATATTAGGTCTCTAGTTTACTTTAAATAAAAATCATCTCATTTAGAATTCTATAGATCCGGATATCATCAAAATACAGGAACATGTTCAGTAAAATATCCAGTTTATGCTCTTCCAACCGATACCCTTACTTTCATTAAATGAGTCATTTTTGAGTCAAAATCAAAATATATAATTTCTATGGAGAGAGATAGAGAAATGTGTTATGAATTTAATGCTTCAAAAATTAGGTCATTTGGAGGTCGGACGACAAAGTTATGGCTAAAAGAATCCATCAAGGTTTTATCTATATAAGACTAAACAAAAAGCAGATGAATCTAAAAGTAGATGATTCGAAAAAGTAGATAAATGTAAAGAGCAGATGAATGCAAAAGCAGACAAATGGAAAGCAGACGAATGCAATAAGCAGACAAAGCAATAAGTAGATGAATGGCAAAGCAGCCGAATGCAGTAAGTAGAAAAAGCAATAAATAGACGAATGGCAAAGCAGACGAATGCAATAATCAGACGAATGGCAAAGCAGATGAATGCAATAAGCAGATGAAGCGAAAAGGGCAGATGAAGCGAAAGTCGACTTAAGATGAAGCAAAGTCAACTTAAGACGGTGCAACTCTTAAGACGATATGACGTCATTACAAACGATGTGACGTTATCACAGACAATACGTCTTTACAGACAATGTATCTTTTAAGACGAATGACGTCATCACAGACGATACATCTTTATAGATGATGCATCTCTTAAGACGAATGACATTATCACAGACGATATGACGTCATCACAAACGATAAATCTTTACAGACAATTCATTTTTTGATATGAATGACGTCATCACAGATGATCTAACGTCATTACAGACGATACTTCTTTACAGACGATACATCTATGCTCCTAAATATCTTCCCCTTTTAAAGACTATAACTTTCTACTCCACTATCTAAAACTCCCATACTAAATATTATCTCTAAACTTCTCCATCTTATTTTCCATCACTAAATCCAACACTTAAATTTTATTTATAATCTCTCTATTCCATTTCATTCTACTCATTCACTATAACTACAATCCTCAATCTATCCCATTACTATTCAATGTACCCGAAAAGTCAATGAGTGCACGTACAATTATTTTCATGTGTGCAAAGATTCAAATTCACATGCATGTATACTGACATTCTACTGAGCATGAAATGCAAATTTTTCTAACTCTCCCATCGCTATTCTCTACATTATTGAAATTAGGGTTCTAACCCTTAATATGAGAATAGGATGTTACACTTGTAGCCATGTTCGTGAAATTCAGCTCTGCACCAACTTGCTACCAAGTTCTGATTTGATGACTAGCTTTAATATCAAACGAAAAATTGTTGAGATCATTGTTTTGTAAACCTTCCGATTCTTTTTTGACAAACACAGAAATCAAAAAAATTAAAAGAACCAAAGATAAACAAAACCGAGATTTGTTAACACAGTTCAACCTATCTTATCTACATCTGCGAGGCCCTCATCTAGCTTAATAATTTTCACGAAAATACAATAGATTTACACAAGGACATACTAAGCCAACACCACTTAATCCTTAAAACTATCTCTCAACCTCACTTCCTATGAAAGATTTTCACACCCAATAACATGACCAACTAGTGTTAACCTTGACAAAGGATTTTTCTAAACAACTTTTAATGTAAGACAATTAAATAAACAACTCAAGTGATCAATCAACTAATAATAAAGCAATAATACACTTGAGATAAAAGAGAAGAATAAGTTCCCGAAAGTTTTGGCTCCACTGAAATAATTTTGAAAGTTGTCGCAGCAAACTATGGATTGATTTTTGCAAACTCCAGCATCGACTCGCGGCAGCAGAGGAAGACATCACGCACATCTAATCAAGCAAATATGCCTTCGATAGAAGATGCATACAATGGACAAATAGACTTAATCGTGAGCTATGCAGTGAAAACTCAACACCAAGCCATGAGCAATTCAAGATGTCACACCCACAAAGAACTATCAGCTCACATACAAAGCTTCACACACTCACAATCAATTAACTAGTAAACCTAGTTGCCCACATACAGAAATAACACCTGAAGATGTTTTTCTGCTACATACGGATAAACCTTACAATATGGGTTACATCATCCACTAAGAAAACCAACACCATAGAGATTCACCTCAACATCCACAGATAAAAAAATATCACCCAGCCACTCACGATACTCACTCAAAGAATCAACTGTACCTCATCATAAACCCGAAAATAAAAAAACACAAAAAAGAACATCTAGTTTCAACAGAAAAACATAATTGGCGCACACTCACAAATACGAACAAAAGTTGTCAATAAAAACTCCCAAGATAAACACTGTGAAAAAACCTTAACACAACACACAAACTCCTTATTGCCTATCCAAAATATTCAATAGTCCCTTTGACAATTACAAAGGTGATATGTCACAATTTGTCAGATAATGATTTCAATTTAGTGTAGGATTCTTTCATAACTATAAGTGTAATAACTATATCTTTTTGAAACTAAGTTCAATTAATATCTTATATGTTTAACTAATAAATAAGATTCAAAACTAAATAAAAAGATATATACTATCTTAACATTAGTATCAACGAAAAACCTTGTAAAATAGTTCACATTTGTTTATTTTTTAAAAACAGAAAAGAGTTTCCAACTTTTTATGTTAAGATTGTCAGTTAGTATATCTTGTCAGAAGCACTAATTAAAGCAATGATACGTGTCATGGATGGAAATCACCAATTAAGTGTTTAGTTGAGAATTTGCACAAAAGAAATATTACCCTTAGATACCGCAAAGATTTGAGATCTTGAAATTTCAAAGAAGATTAGGTAATTAGTCATAGCTACGTACTACTAGTCTTTGTTTCCAATTGAGTGCTTTTAATTGCTTCCGTCTTTTCCTCGAGTTGCAATTCTCTTCTAGCGTATCATCTACGTCAAATTAGGAAATTTATGTTAATTCATGCAAATGTGATCAAATTATTTCAATTTTAATAAAATCGTATATAAAAATGATCTGCTATAGTTGCTTATTTCTTTTCATTCTTCTTAATTGTTTTTGTTAATTTTGTTATCTAGGCATGTAATTAGGCCAGCTGTTGTTGTCCTTGTATATTTTATATCAATAATTGATGAAATTGGTACTTTGTATATTTAATAGTTCAGAAGTCCTGTATCTTGTAATTAGCATCTTAGCAGGTGAACGAGTAGAGGTTATTCGTGTTGCGTATGGTTGGTTATTGAATGAAGATATTTCAACAAAGTGGCTCAACTTATAAAACTAGTTTCTTTGTGAGTTTTTTAATTTAAAACATAAAAAATTGACTTGTGATTAAAAGTAGAAAGAGAAGTTTGAAAAGAATGGTTAATTAAGATTAGAAACATATTGAAACCATAAGAATTAGTTAGATCAAATTATTATTTAATCTTAAGTTACTCGATGATTTAAATTGTCTTTATGTTTAATATCAAAATTAAAGGAAGACGTATATAATGAGATGATAATTCTTTATATATTTAACTCAAATTTAATATATATTAATTCAACTTCAAAATTTGTAATTAAAATATTAGATTTAAATAGTAAACTTACTGACTTTATCTCTATCTCTATCTTTTTAAGTAATCTGTAATAACTTTCGGATATAATTGTCTTTTAGTTCCTTAATTGTTTCTGAAATTTATAATTTATTATAAAATAACTTAAAGCAAGTAATTATTAAAGGATTTTGAGAGAGGTTCAAATTTGCGAATCTCTATTTATCGAACTTCACCAACAGGTTTTGAAAGAGTTTAAAGAAAATTTGAACTTAATTTATACAAGCACCTATATAATTATGACATTATATATAACTTAATGTGATGAATTATGAGTCTTATTTTTGTATTAAGTCACTTCATCATTAAATCTTGTTCCAACGTGAAATTACTCAATTTATGAATTTTTAATAATTATATCTTAGGTTGTTATATGACGTCTACATTGCCAATGAAAATTATCCTCTCTCTCTTTCTATCACTAAATAAGTTGTATAATAAATACATGTAAATTTATAATCCATATAAGTGACATATAGTTTTTACATAACTTTTCTTGTGAAAAATAATTTTTTATTAATTTGTCTAAAAAGTCTTTAATCTTAATTTTGTAACAATCAATATTAATTACTTAGTTTATCTTTTCAAATTAATATTCACCTTTTACAAGTTCTATTAAAAAATAGATTATATATACAATCAAGAAATTAACTTTTAACATCTCAACCACAAAAATTGTAATTTTTTCTCAAATGATTGTTGAAAATAATAAATTTTACAAAAGGATTCCATTTAAAGTATAAAACTTTATTTTTTAAAAAGAGAATATATAAAGGAATTATTTCGTTAATAGTATACACAATGTAACACTACAAGAAATTTGCAGTTTACCGACGGAAAAAGTTGCCGGTAAACAGGAGAATTTCGTCGGTAATAATAATTACCGACGGAATAAAACTATGGACAAAGGCGTCATTAATATGGCCATAGGTAAATTTAATGACATAAATTATGTGTCCTTCCGTCAGTAAAATATACTGACGGAGATATAACTGTCGGTAAACTGTCATTAAGATAATCGCAAGAGTTTTAATATTATTGACAAAAGAAGAAGAACGATTGGTAAATACCATAAACAATTTCCCGATAGTTTTTGGTATTCCGTCGATAATTATATTGTTTTTTGCGATGGTCTTGTGTATTTCGTCAATAATTGAAAGTAAGATTTTTTTTAAAAAATCCAGACATGAAATTTTATTTGATGATCTTATGAAAAATGCGTAATTTCAACAGTTATGAATTATCTGTGTATAATAAATTTATTTGTTCATATATTTAATTTGTTTTAACAAAAAGTTAATTGATGATATAATGTTAAAATTGTCTTAATTAATAATAAAAACAATCAGACATAATAAGTCTTTGTAATTGAAAACAAATGACTACAACAATCCTAATTTGCTGGTGATCGTGGGTGCTCTGAGCTGTTACCCCTCCCCTTCAACTGCTCCATCTCTTATCTTAATTGATCCATTTGCTCCATCAATGTCTGTACTGTGATCTGAAGTTTAGTGACTTCATTGGTTTGCATTTGTCTAGTAGACGCTGTTGTACTGGACATAGAGGATTGTGAATAACATGTGTTCACAAATGAACCTACCCCGGATATCTGTCCACAATGGTCCCTACCACCGACAGCATTAAGATACGTCTAAGACTCATCAACAGGTTGTTCCTCCTGAGATTGTCGTTGAATGGTTTGTTGTATTTGGCCTTATTAAGCAGCAATGTTTATATTAGTACGGGATTATTATTAAGAAATAATAATAATACATTAATTTCACATACATTCAGCTCTCTACTGATACACTCACATTTTCTCATATGTTTAGGACTTAATTCAGAGTCATTTACATTCATTTTATGTTCATCTATGGCTAGTTTATCATGTTTTAGCATTATTCGAGGTTCGTTGACGTAAAATGCATAAATGAAACAAACAGATTCAAATTGCACTATTTTTGAGTTTCTCGTAGATTTGACCTTTAGTAGTTGTGGGATTTTTATCTCGATATTGGTTTATCCAAAAATTCTGAAATTTCATACTTAAATTCTTGACTCATTGAAGGATTTGTTGGGACCAATTGAAGATTTTTATGAGATGGAATTAAGGAGAAATAAATTCCCGAAATTCACGTCAGATTTTGGATCGTCAGAATGACCTTTTGACGATATTTCGATCATAACCTTTGACTCAGATGGCGATATCCCATGATTGAAGTCTCATATTGAAGCTAACTCAAAGATGAATATACTGGTAAAATTTCAGTTCCTAAATCATCACCATTTAGATTTTATGCACTGTCGAATTCGACCTTGAAAAATTCATTCTAACCAGCCAAGAGTTGTTACGAAGAAAAGAAGACAGCAGCAGATAAAAATTTTGCATAGTGCAGCGTTGTCACATGGGGGAGATAGAAACAACAAGAAGAGCTACCATCTTATTCAAGCCCCCACTTCATGCCTCCAATGGATTCACACCCGTAGACAGCACTCACGCATGTAGCAGCTACCACACATGTAGCAGCTTTGAAGACTCCAATCACAATGCCTACCTTTACTCACGCTCAAACATAAAAGATAAAGTAGCCTCCACTTTCCAGCTGACATTCTACTCATGGCAACTTCCAGCTCCCATTCCCTCAATTAACAACACAAAAGTCTCCATTTGCCAGCCAACACGCCATTGACTAAAACCTTAGACATAACTCCAGCCTC
>JANSVA010000003.1:26464036-26491417 GCA_025504915.1 Erythroxylum reticulatum | reverse complement strand
GATAAATTATATGTTATAAAATCATAAAGTGTTACTTATCAAATTAAGAATCATAACATTTTAAGATATAATGTTACTGTAGATAGGTATTTTATAACATATAGTCAAAAGTGTTACTGTTTAATGTTACTGTATATCATTTTTGTTGTAGTGTATATCCCCTTACGTCATGTCAAATTTATGGATATCTGTACTAAACTGTATTTGTCTAAATGACATAAGCTTAAGGTCAATCTTTATATATGTCCAATGACATTTAAAATGCTTAAGATCAACACAAATCTTAAGGCTTTCATATGTATTACAACTATACACAAGAATAGTTATTACTGAGGATAAAAAGACGATCATCTATATTAATAAACAATCATAATGTCATAATACATTAAAATGTACAAACATTTAAGGAGTAAATACAATGATCCATAACTACTGCTGTCTAAGCACCTTAACACACACATACTAGATACATGTTTAGCAAACACTAGTGGGTGAAGTCCTTTAGCCATATTACTGGAGCTTCCTAAACCTTGCGCATTAGTGAGATTTCTACTGGGTATTGTTACTGGTGTTGTTTTTTAATATATACATTGTTTAAAAACTCATTTTTATTAAGCAATTTTTTAATTAAATGAATGTTGCTTTTCTTATATATAAACTTTTGGTTCAATTTATTTTAAAATTATTTAGTTTGCATTTATTCATCAAAAAATTCTTATGTACATTATTATATAAAATTTTTAAAAAACTCATTTTAGTAAGTAATTATGTTAGATAAATGAATATTGTATTTCTTATATAAAATTTTTTAGTTCATTTTATTTTAAAATAAATTTAGTTTTAATTTATCCATTTTAAATAGTCATTTTAAAAAAATAAAAGAATAAAATAAAAATGGGTTGAACTTAGGTTTGAGCCTGGAATTCACTATTAACCCTACTCGTGCCCTAGGCCAAACTTTTAGAAACTGAAGACAATGGATTCACTGTCAATCCAAGGCCTAGAGACACACCCCATACCTTTGTCCATGGATTTGTGAAAATTTGTTTTAGGAGTCTCGATGGTCTTGTCCACTCTCATGTCATAGACTATGCCCTAAAAATGTTTAGACCTAGAACTTTCCACAATTTGTGTTGCAGCTATGTTAGCAAAAGTTTAAAACTCAAAAGGTGATAAATGCTAATTAAATTATATTTTTAGCATAATTTTGAGAGCATTTTGCTTATAGTTAGATGGTTTTATTGGATTTAGTACTCAAGTTAGTTTACTTTTTATGTAGAGGAGTTATTTCAACTCTCCAATGAAGCAAGAACACATTCACAAATGTTGGATCCAATTTGAGAAAGTTTTCTTTCGTAAGTTTGGATAAACACAGGTTAAACATTAACCCATGTTTAGAACATGATTCAACATGTTTAAAACATGAGTCAAACATGGATCCATATTCTACCTTATATAGGCTATTCGTTTATTCATTATTTTAAAATATTTTTAACATAAACAGTATGACCAAAACAAAAACTCATGTTCAAGGTTTTCATGCCTGTCTTCTCTAGATGAAACCTTAAATGCACAATTAAGTAATTACCAAGCCAATATAACAAAAAACATATGTTTATGTTAGGGGCCTATATTGGGAGTTAATTTTTATAAAACGGGAATTTCTATAGCTATGAAGAACACAGTCCCATATTAGGTAAGACATTTAAAATTTTTTAAAGGTTTTATAAGAATATAATATAGCTTTTGGAATTAGACGAAATTATCATATATAGCAATTATAAGGATTTGAACTAGAGCATCTTTGGATAAGAAAGGAGCAACTTTGGATGATAGAAGGGATTTCAATCAAGACCTAATCAAAGAATATCAAGATTTAAAGATCCATAAGAATGAGTTCTTTTGTTTTATATTCTTTCTTGATTATTGTTGGTTTTCTTATTCTTAATATGAAATAAGGATAGATCTAGATAGAATAACCCCTAAAATTATTGGTTTAAATTGATTATTTGATTTAATGATAGAACCAATTTTTGTTGCAAATTGTTTATGACTAATTATTTTAATTGAGTTGAGATTTGCTAGATTTTCAATTCAATGTTAGACTTTATATATAGGGATTAAGAAATCATATGTTTGAATAGATTATGGCATGAATAATAAGATTTGTATGGAATCCTAGATATAGGACTTAATAAATCTTATAGATTAGGGTCAAATATATTATACGAATTTACAGAACAAGTTAATGTGTTCTTAGAGGTTTTAATTAGAAAGAGACTTTAATTAATCAACTAAGGATAAGAGTTATATATCTTGAGAAAGAATATAATTGTAACTTTAGAATTTCTATCAATATTTAAAAAACTATTTTTAATCATTGAATCAAGAAATTCAAGCATAGAAAGGTTCTAGGAGGATTGTACATCTATATCTTAGTTATCATTTAGTTATTCCATTCTTTTTTATTCCTTTAGTTTGTTATTTTATATTAGTTATTTTAGTTTCATTAGTCTTTTCTTTTTATGTCAATCATCTATTTTGTTATACTAGATAATAGAAAGACAATTAGTACTGGTATTTATAATCCTTATGAGATCAGCACTCATGTTTAACAACCTACACAATAAAATGAACATATTTTTTTAAAGATGTTCATATCACACCAAGATGTCATGTTAGACCTCTAATGATGGGAATCAAGCATCTACACAACTTTTACAAATTTTAAAGAAAGGGAGATATGAAAGGAGCTTAGAAATTTTGTAAATAGGTCAATTCAAGTGCCAAAAATTACTGGAGATCTATTAGAAAACATTGGAAGACCATTGATAAGGAGTAGAGCAAAGGGGCAAAAAAAGCTCTCAGTGACGTAATGGTTAATCTTTATACAAATTTTTTTAACTACTTTGAAAGAATAAATTCAAGGATATAACTTTGATTTAAGTGAAGTAGAAAGATTTAGAAAAAGGTTATAATATAATTAATGCCAATGTCTTATTAGTGATCAGCACTGATCATATGTTGACGTTTAGAGGTTTAAGAAACAAAACGTAAATAGTGTCAGGCGTTAAACTTGCATAAATTTTTTGAACTAGAGAAGTAGAAGTAAATCAATGTTGGAGTAGTTATATAACCAACGTCAAACTCGATCACTATTAAGCGACCCTAAAGTTTTAAAAGCTAATTGTAATTAGCGTGGATGCTAGCCTGGTGTTGAAATTATAGTTTAATTGTTCAGGATTTTGAAATTTCATAATGTTATTTACTTTTTGGACTCTACTTCTTAGGTTTTTTTTTATCCCTAGGGATTTATGCCTATAAAAAGATATCTTATCAATAAGATAGAGGAACATATCATTACTATATGAAAATCACTTAGAAAGATTTTTTTTCTCTTTTTTATTAATAAACTTTTATTTTAACTTATGTTCTTATTTGTCTTGTTAATGCTGATCAACCTTAGAATCTTATCACTCCCATATTATCTTTCTATGAGTCTAACAATTCATATCCTTCCTTTTATTTGATTTTTTTTTTCTAATCAAACTTGTCTTAAGAGAATGATCATTGATCCTTATTCATTTTGATATTCAATCCCACTAGTTATGTTAGTAAGAGTTATATCAAAATTAGGTATTACAACCATATTTTATATTGATGCTAGTTCTTGAATTCTTTTGTACAATTTTTAAATATTCACATGACTTCTCATAATACAGACGCTTTCATTTTCATTCTTGTCATTTGTGCAAAACAATCATTAAAATAGATTGTCCATGAGCTCTTAACTCTTTTTTTTATTTTACAAGTTATAACAAAGGAAAGAAAAGGATTCTAAAAGAAAAAAAGTTTCATTTAAAGCATCTTATGGGGTTAGGATATCACGAAATCCTTTACAAGTAAGGGTTCTTGTTGCTTTTCCTATAATGATAAGGTATTTTGTACATCATATATATTTTATTTACCAGTTTCCTTAGTTTACTCACTGTTTAATTCTTTTTGGTCGATTGCTTCTTCTTTTGACCAATTTGGTTTTCTTGGCTCCCTTTTACTTTAACTAAGTTATAAAGAAATCAACTTTATAATTTTCAGTTTTTTTACTCTAACTGAGTTATAAAGAATTCAACTTTATAATTTTTAGTTTTTTTCTTAGTCTTCAATTGCATTTTCACTGTTTTCATATCCAATTTGCTTCCTTGAGAGTTATTAAACAAAAAGGAAGTTTAAAATTAGCCTTCTTGATAGAATAACGAGTTTGCTCATAACCTTTAGTTAAGAGTTTAGGCTATAAGGTATAGTGAATTTTGAGAGAAATAAGTGAGGTAGTACCTTTTGCTAGTAATGTTTTCTTGTAGGTTCATTATGTATTAAAAGCAACATAAAAACCCTTTTAAAGATAAGGAAACAAATGACAGGGTGAAGTGGGGGATAAAATGGAGGAATTTGAAGCTATTTAACTAGTAGAGATGATGGCTTTAAGGTTTATGATGAGGTGAAGAGTGATGTCAAAAACTTAGTGGAGTTCAACTTAATGAGCAGTAAAGGAGAAGGAGCTAGTAAAGGAGGTACAATAGGGAGACAAAGAAGGGGAAATTTTAGTTTAGGCTATGGTAAAGGATATGAAAAAAGGACAAATAACAATATGGGTAGTGTTAAGACAATGATACTACCTTTTACAGGAAAGACAAACATGAATGTCTATATGGAGTGGGAAAAGCATATAGAGTTAGTTTTTTTATTTTCAAGACTTTTTTAGATAAGAAAAGGGTAAAATTGGTAGATATAAAGTTTAATGACTATCTTGTAGATTAGTGGAATTAACAAATACTCACAAAGAGAAGGAACCCATGTCCACCTATCAAAACTTGGGAGGAGAAGGAAATGGTGTTGAGGAAACATTCTGTGCCAAATTCATACTATATAAATCTATATCAAAAGTTGTAAACTTTAACCTAGGGTTCCAAAGCGTGGACGAGAACCACAAGAAGATGGAGGTTCCTATGGTTAGAATAAAAATGGAGGAATATAGGGAAAAATAATGACTAATTTCATTTGTAGGATAAAACTAAAAATTGTCAATATTTTAGAATTACACCATTAGTTGGAGTTGGAGGATGCACTTCATAAAACCATAAAGTTCAAAAAATAAGTAAAAATATGCCTATAAAATATTTTAGTATTTCTAATATAAGTTCTTTATTATAGAGAAAACCATGAAGTATAAAATATTACAAAGCTCTAAAGCCTAAATATGAAGCAACGAAACTAAAATTGCAAGCACTAAATGGAGAGAAAGATAAATTTAATTCCTCTTTAATAACTAAGAATCAAGATGTCAAATGTTCAAGTGTTTACGAGAGGGCATATAACTTCACAATGTCCCAATAAGATGGTGATGATCTTAAGGAGAGATGGAGGAGTATATGTCTAAGAGTGAAGAGGAGGAGGCGAATGAGAATATATCTACTTTAGAGGATGATAAATATGAAAAGTGTATTAAGAGACCAGAAGAAGGAAGGATGTTGGTCATTAAGAGGGGATTGAGTATGCATATGGTAGAGGATGATATATATAAACGGTGAGATAATTTATTTCATACAAGGTATTCCATCAAGGATTAATTTTCTTGTATGATTGTAGATGGAGAGTTAATAGAGAAGTTAGGGTTACCAACTACACAACACCCTAAAATATACAATTTATAGTACTTGAATGGGAGTGGGAACAAAAGGGTAAACAAAATTAGTGATGGTTTCTTTCTTAATTCGGAGGTATAAGGATGGTGTGCCTATGTAAGTTGGTTTTTTAGGATGTCCTTGTCAATTTAATGAGAGAGTCATATACGATAGTTACAAGATACATTATTTCTTTTCCATAAACGTCAAACCTATTATTTATGGTCTATTATTACTAAAAAAAATTATAAAGATTATCTTGAAATTTATGAGAGTGAGTAAGCGATATTGACAAGAAAGAGATAAGAGAAAATATATAGGAATATGTTAAACAAATTTGGAAAAGATTTTTATTAAACATACCTAGTTGTTACAACTATCAATAATAATAGAATTAGTCGACCATTGTAAAAATTGGTCAGCTAATATGATCATAATCTCATGGTAGACCACTAACCCATATTAGTTAACTAATGTATCCAAATACCTAATATTGATTGATTAGTAAACAAGATTGGCCAACTAGTTGATTTGAAAACATGTTTTTTAAACTTCTTAAGTTCTTTCAATGATAAAAATGCACTCTTCCAAGAAAAGCATTATATAAAAACAAAATTTTCTATTGTTAAAATAAAGAAGTTTTCTTTAAATATTATAACAAAATTGCTCTAGATTATAAAATAATTTATGGATTATAACCTATAAACAACCTTAAGCCACTGGTTCCTTAACGTTTGCCTCAAAATGGAAACATTGATTATCAAAGCCTCATTATGTTTAACTAAAGCCCCTTTTTCTATATCTTGAAAAAGCTCATCACATGGAGAGATATATAGAGAGAAATTTAAATTTAACTTATTATTTCAATGTTTGGGAGGAGTTTTTATAATGGAATGGAATGGAATTGGATGGAAGAGGAGGGTTTCATATTACACCCCATTCTATCCTAAACATTAAAAATTAAAAAACCTCTGATTTGAAGGGTTTAGGATAGAATGTAAAATGATAAATAACTTTACACTATATTACATTATAAATGTCAAAAATCCCTTACAGTTCTATATTTTCAATAGTAGAGTACAAGAGTATATAATGATACTTAGAAGGCTATTCTAAAGAATACATGATCTAAGACTATAATTATGCTTGACCCCTGTAACTTTGGGATTTTACAATGAGATACTTTCTATAAATACTTTAATTAGATCTTTCTAAATTAAATTATGTGACAGCTCATGCTAACACTCCCCCTCAAGTTGGTACATAGATATCTCTAATGCCTAACTTGTCAAGTGAGATATAAAAATTTCTGTTGGATACCGCTTTTATGAGGACATCCGTCAGTTGGTCTTCTAACTTGATAAATGGGAACCAACTAATTTTCTCTTCAAGATTTTGTTTAATAAAGTGCCTATCGACCTCTACGTGCTTAGTTTGATCATGTTGGATAGGATTGTGAGAGATGTCAATGGATGCCTTATTGTCACAAAACAAGTTCATTTCTGTGCTTAGAGCAAAGCCTATCTTAGTCAGCAGTCTTCTCATCCAAAGAAGTTCACATACACCCTTAGCTTTACCACAAAATTATACTTCGGCACCAGATAGAGCAACAAACTTTTATTTCTACACTAGATAGAGCAATAACCTTTTGTTTCTTACTCCTCCACGTAACAAGATTTCATCCTACAAAGGTGAAGTAGCCTGAAGTAGACTTCCTATCTGAGATATTTCCTACCTAATCTACATCGTTATATCCATCAACATTCAAATGATTATTTTTCTTGGACATTAGTCCTTTCCCAGGAGAGAAATTTAGATACCGAAGAATTCTAGTTACTACATTCATATGTGCTTCACTAGGGTGGTGCATGAACTGGCTCACTACGCTTACAGGGTAGGCAATGTTAGGTCAAGTATGAGACAAATAAATAAGCTTGTCGACTATCCTTTAATACCTCTCCTTGTTAGTGGGTACTTGATCGTCATATATCCTAAGTTGATGATTTTGGACAATAGGAGTGTCTGCTGGTTTACACTTTAGATCCCTACCTCAACTAATAAGTCTAAAACATATTTCCTTTAAGATAGAAATATACCCTGCTTTGATTTGCATACCTCAATTCCCAGGAAGTATTTGAGTTCTCCCAGGTTCTTCATCTCAAACTCAACTGACAATTGCTTTTTAAGCTTGGAAATTTTTTCTTTGTCATCGCCTGTGATGATCATGTCGTCTATGTAAACAATTAATGTTGTCACTTTTCTCAATTGATCTTTTAGGAAAAGGTTATGATCTAAATTAATCTACTGAAAGCCATATTTTTTCATGACTGCATTAAATCGACCGAACTATGCACAGGGTGATTGCTTTAAACTATACAACGTCTTTTTTAGTTTACATACTACTTTATCTTCTGAAGTTGCCGAGTACCCAGGAGGAATGTTCATGAAAACTTCTTCTTCTAGATTACCATGGAGGAATGCGTTCTTCACGTCAAATTGATGTAGCAGCTAATCTAAGTTTGCTACAAGAGATAATAAAACTCTAACAGTGTTTAGTTTTGCTACCGGTGAGAACGTTTCTTGATAATCTATACCATATGTTTGTGTGTACCGCTTTGTCACAAGTCTCGCCTTATACCTATTAATGGATCCATCAGCATTATATTTAATGGAGAAGACCCATTTGCACCCTACTAATTTTTTTCCCTATGGTAATGACACCACCTGCCAAGTTTCACTTTTTTTCTAAGGCCTTTAGTTCTTCTTTTATTGCTTGACTCCATTGTGGATCACGTAGTGCTTCTTCTACATTTTTAGGAATGTAATCTAAGGACAGTTTATGTATGAAGGCCTTGAGTGGTTCAGATAGCCTATGAGTGGACACGTAGTTAACTATAGAATATTTGGATCTTCTATCTTCTACTTTCAGAGAGTATCGACTTGGTGGTTTGCCACGATTCTATCTTACAGGCAAAACATATTGCACAGTACTGTTTATGTTATCAGTAAAAGAAGATATGGCAGGGGGACTTACCTCAGCGATATTCTCAAGAGAGGCCTTCAAGTACTAAAGAGGGGGAACCATCACTGGTTGTTGCATCCAAAGTTGTATCATTGACATGTGCTAGTGTTTCGATACATTCCATATTACATGTTTCAACAGTTTCCATATTACGTGGTTCAGTAGTTGGTTCTTCTGCTGGAGAGTGTTTCTTAGTCAACCTTACCTCAGTATTTCCCTCACTAGATTGTTCTGTGACCCCCTTCGAATCTAGACATGTTGTTGCTAGCCAATTCACCTCTTCATTTTGAATCTCCCCCTGAAGAGATGAGTTGGTCGTAGGTGATGGATAAAAGGTCTCCATCTCGAGAAAGGTGACATCCATGGTGATGTATGTACATTTAGTGATAGGGTCAAAACATCTATACCTTTTCTGATGCAGAGCATAGCCCAAAAAGAGACATCACACTGTACATTGATCTAATTTGGTTCATTTGTTTTTATGGAGATGAACGAAGGCAACATAGCCAAAGCTTAGGGGTGGAAGCATTAGCACAGTGGGTAGAGATGTATGGCTAGAGAGACCCTGCAAGGAAGTCCGAAATTGTAGGACTTTGGAAGGCATTCTATTAAGTAAATATATGGCTATGGTAACTGCATCATCCCAATGTCGAGAGGGAACATGTGCTCCAATTAGTAATGCCCGTGTCGTCTCTAAGATATGTCAGTTTTTTCTCTCAGCAATGCTGTTTTGTTGAGGAGTTTGGGAACAAGAAGTTTCATGAATGAGACCATGGTGTTGAAAGTAAGTCTGGAATTTTGCATTGACATATTCTTAGCCATTATCGATACGGAGGGTCTTAATCTTGGCTCAAAATTACATTTTAATCATTACATGAAATGATTGAAACACACCAAACACTTCATCTTTCCGTTTAAGAAGATACAATCACGCCATTCGCGTACATTCATAAACAAATATAACAAACCATTTATTTCCAAATGGAGTAATAACATAAGAGGGTCCCCATATATCAGAATGGATTAAAGAAAAAGTCATGTCTCTTTTTGTGTGACTTACAGGGTAAGGAACTCTATGATTTTTGGCTACAATACATGTTTCACATTTGAAAGATGATGGTTGCAATGTAGGAAAAAGGGTTGGAAAGAGATGCTACAAATACCCGAAAGAAGGATGTCCTAAGCGGTTATGAAGAAGCCAAATTTGTTGTTCCTTATTATTGGTATGCCGAGTATGATTTGCTTTCCTTGAATTGAAGTCATCTATGTAGTAGAGTCCTTCTTTTTTAGTACCACCCCCAATGATCTCCTTGGTAAGAATGTCCTGAAGAAAACAGAAAGTAGGATGTATTAATACAACACAATTGAGATTGGTTATGGCTTGACTAATAGAAAGTAATTTATTTGATAAGGATGGAACAAGTAAAGTATGATTTAGGTAAAGAGAGGAGGATAGGGCCACTTTCCCCGCTCCTGTAACCGAATATTGGACTCCATTAGCATTTTCCATACAAGTTCTCCTGGGTTGAGTGATATGAGAGAAATCATGGGAACCAAAATTCATGTGATCGTTAGCTCTGGAATCTATAATCCACATGCTCTCATCATGACCATAGGATGTGACCAAAGCTTGTCCAGAATTACATTGATCACTGAGAAGAATATTTGTTAATTTTAGTTGAACAGTAAGAGATAATTGTGGTTCTACACTTGCAACGACTGCCCTTCTGGTGTCTTCATTTGTGCTAATGCCCTCACATTTTTTCCACTCTTGAAAATCATTACACCACTCAGGATATCCGTGTAACTTAAAGCAAGTTTCACAAGTATGTTTTATGTTACCTCTATGAGTGCATTTTGTGCCATTAGATTAAGGTTTTGATTTTGATTTTCGAGGTTTGAATCCTTTAGAAGTCATAACCGCACCTGGAGTAATACCACTACTTGATGTCTTGACTGCTTGCCGAGTGTCTTCATGTCGAACATGAGCATATGCTTGCTCAATTGTAGGAAAGGGTTGTAATTAAAGAACATCACTTCGAATCTTGTCTAGCTGATCATCTAAGCCATCGAGGAAGATATAGACTCTGTCTTCTTATAAGATAGAGTTATACTTAAAAATATCTCCTACATATGCCATTGGGTTAGGACGACGAAAATCTATTTCGTGCCATAAACCTTGAAGATCATTATAATATTTTTCAATGGAACCACCCGCTTGCTTAATATGAGTTACACGACGTTGAAGCTTGTATACTTGGGATGTATAGTTCCCATCAAAATATGTTGTAGATTGACTCCCACACCTGTTTAGAAGTGGGATGTCGAATAAAAATACTAATCAACGAGGGGTCCATTGAGTTGATCAACCATCCTTTGATAATGGCATTTTCAGTTTTCCATTTTCAGAAAATAGGTCTATTTCAAGAGGTTGTGGAGATTCACCAATAATATATCCCAATTTGTCTTTTCTTGAGATATACATCTTAACAACTTGGGACCATAAGGCATAGTTGGAGCCATTCAACTTGATGCTAATGGGGGTATTCAAAAAATAGATGGGGTTTGAGAGGAGATCTAGACTTTGTTCAAGACCTCTATTATTTTAGTTATCCAGTCGTCAAGACTGGAGTCTGCCATGGTTGCTGAATGTGAAAATTTTTGATCAGTGGGTGGACAGAGCACAGATTCTAGATGCCTGCTCGATACCATGTCAAAAATCCCTCAGTTTTATATTTTCAATAGCAGAGTACAAGAGTATATAACGATACTTAGAAGGCTATTCTAAGGAATACATGATCTAAGGCTCTAATTATTCTTGACCCCTATAACTTTAGGATTTTACAATGAGATACTTTGTATAAATACTTTGATTAGATCTTTTTAAATTAAATTGTGTGATAGCTCACGCCAACAATAAACCCTTCATCCAAAAACTATTTCACTATATTACATAATGAACCCTTCCATTCCTCTTAAACAATAATTTTCTAATATTACATTCATTTACATTCCATTCCATCATAAACCATTTCATTTCATTAAAAAGCTTACGTTCAACCAAATATAGCCTTAGTTGCTCATTAGCTTTAGAGATAGCTTTAGTAGTGTTACTATATCTTTCCTTATTAAGAATTTTGAGCTCTTACTTGATACATTAAATCTTTTTCATATAGATAAACATCTTGTGTTCCTTAATGTAGTGCTTAGTCCCTTTAAAATAACTCCTTTAAAACCCTTTAATTGTACTAGGAAATTATTGAATATGAAAGGTTAACTTTTCTTTGCTAAAGTTAATAACTCTAAATTAATATAAGAAGAGTGGTTTGAGATAAATGGATTGTTGAAAGTGGCCTTACTTTTAAGAAAGCTAGAGATAAACTAATCATTAAATAATTGTCTACCTATCCTATTTCTTAATAATCAACTTACTTTTTTTCTTTTTGTTTTAATGTGAAGAAATCCCCCTCCATTCTCATATTAATAAGCTAAATTTGTCCTCTAGAATCTATGATTTCTTTCATATAACTCCTAAGCCTAGCATTTCCTTTTGCCTTTATAGGATAAATCATGATGTTAAAGTAACTTAGAATAATCCAAGAAGTGCTAACAGAGGAGCCGATCTCTTTCAATTTGTCCTATAGAGGAATTCTTTAAAAAACTGTTTTGAAAGCATAAATAAAAGTAAATTGAAGCTAGATTTTCTATTATTTCATTCTAACAAACATGTGAAGTAATTAGTCATTCATAAAAAGCTAAGAGTCACATCTAACAGATTAAGATCTAAAGCCACCACAATCCTCTTATAATGACGATGAAAGTTATTGGTACATATTGGCCAATTTTCCTATATGAAATTCAAACTTCTAAAATTATTATTATTTAGTTTAGTATCAAATAATCCAATAAGAAAGGTTTTAATATTATGAATAAAATCCTTTAAAACTTGTTGTTTATTAAGGCTATATCCCTTAGATTTCAATAGAGGTTAGACACCATAAACAATTAATTTACCCTTTTGCTTCCTTTTGGATTTCGTAATTGAGACACTTGTGAATTCCTTATCTATCCCTGGAAACTAATATCTAAGAGTGGCGTTAACTAGATTCTTTGCAGGATCTTACAGAGAGGTAGCAAGAGGAGTTTATTTACCCTAGTCATTTTTTATAACCTCTTATCCACAACTTTTAACATAGCTTTGTGAACTTATTTTAGGTGGTTTAGTAACCACATCAAGTGGAGAAGGTTGGCGATCAGGAGGTAGCAAGTCTTGAGCCTTGCTTAATGGTTCCTTTTCCATAAATGAATCCTTAGGCTCGTCCTCACTTATGTCATCATTTCTATGAGTATTGCCTACCTTGTCCATTTCTTCCTTATCATGTTTATTATTTCTTCTATAGCCATTTGATTCCATTTACATTAGCTTCTAACGGAGGTCACCAAGTTTTTGAATGGAACATATTGTTTGATTTCCATGAGTAGCTGACTAAAACTTCACCATGTCCAAGGGGGTTGTTTTAGGTAGTGGTTGTTGATAGTCAATAGAAATAAGTATCCTTATATAGTTAACCCTCTTTACTATACCAATGGTATCATCTAAACATAATGGCTTCCCCATATAACTAGCAAGATGGTTCAACCCTTTAGTTGTCTAATACTCTAAAGGGATGTTATGAATGTTAGTCTAAATTAGGATTTAATACATCTTGATGTTCTTCAACTAAATTCTTGGCTTCCCCTTCTGAATGAATTGATGTTTATTACCAAGATGCCAAGGTCCCACTTCTATAAATCTATTTGCTTGCTCATAAACATCAAACTTAAAAGGATGATTTGAGTTATATACAAAGATAGGACTTATAACCCATTTCCTTAAGGTTTTGGCTAAGATATAATGTCTTGCTTGTTTGTGAACTCACTTGGATCTAGTCCAATTTCTCCTTAGTCCCCCTCAAAATATTTCATCGGTTTCAGAGCCAGGTTGGTGAAGTCTGATGAATAGCGAAATAGATTTGGGTCAAGTGAATGGGTGATTCAGAAGTGACTCAAATGGTTTCACATGAGCGATAAGTTGAAGGAGAACTAATCCGATATAGATAGATCCATTTGTGAATGGGAGATATTGAAAATTCACAAGTGAAGTAATTCTACATCGGAAAGAGATGTAAGGATAAAGTGAGTTATATACAAAGATGAGACTCATAATTCATTACTTTAGGGGTTTGGGTTGAGACATAATATCTTACTTGTATATGAGCTCACTTTATCCTTTTGTCTCTTTCCAACGTGGGATTACTCCCTTGTGAAATTCCAATGTATCGCCACAGATAAGATGTTTCAAGTGATTTAAGTTTAGCTTTCCCTAATCTCATAGTTTTTTAAAGGAAAATGTAAGTAACGAAAATGAGGACGGCTTCACTAGCTAAGATGTAAGCCATTAATTAGTGACTAGGCGCTTATCATCTAAACCATACCATGTTAAAATGAAGAACATAACATATAGAGGAGCTCATCAACGGAATTGAGAGCATTCAAGAAATTACTTTAAATGATTATACTAGCAGAAACGATTCGTAAATAGTTTTTTTCCCTTTAAGAACCCAGTAAACAGTCGGAACCAAATCTTCCATTACTAAAACCAGGTCTTGGTCAAGTTGATTGTATTAGTTGTTGTTCGTTTGTCATCGATTTACTTTTCTTTAAGTAGAATCCTCAAAGACTTGCTCTTTTCTACCACCACACAATGTAGAAACATTCAACAGAAGTCATCCATAAATAGCATATTTCACAGGCGCCACTACTCATACCATAAACAAGCACGAAAAGCTATATACTAAGAGCTACAACTAGTTTGGTCTTGTGAACCATGGTAAAGCTTCACTACCTTCTTCTTCTCACTCTCTTGGCTTTAACTTCTTCACTAGTTGCCTCTACCTATGATTCTATACCTCTTCAGGATTTCTGTGTAGCCATCACCGACCTAACTGATGGTGGTATGTGAGATTACAATTGATACAAATAGTTTATTAAAACTTTGCTTAACATTTAAATTCTCTATGTTTTAGCCACTTGTCTTTCTACAAGTGAAAACATGGTTTTGGTTATCTACACTACTTGTTTTAACAATTTGTTCTTCTCAAATTTGCAGTGTTTGTGAACGGGAAGTTCTGCAAAGATCCAAAGCAAGTAAAAGAAGATGATTTCTTCTTTACAGGCCTCAACAAACCTGGAAACACTACTGCAACCCCACAAGGTTCTGCTTTGACTCAAGTGTTTGTCGATCAACTTGTTGGACTCAACACTCTTGGAATTTCATTTGCTCGTCTTGACTTGGCATCATATGGCTTAAACCCACCCCACACTCACGCTCGTGGCACTGAGATCCCTGTAGTTATGGAAGGCTCTCTCTTTGTTGGGTTTGTGGCGTCTAACCAGAATAACAATACCCTTTTCACCAAAGTTCTGAATCCTGGGGACGTATTTGTGTTCCCGATAGGTCAAATTCATTTCCAACTAAATGTCAAAAAAGGTAATGCGTTTGCATTTGCCGGTTTCAGCAGCCAAAACCTTAGTGTCATGACAATTGCAAATGCTGTCTTTAGATCAAATCCATCCATTAGC
Organism: Erythroxylum reticulatum; assembly: GCA_025504915.1. Classification (NCBI taxonomy): domain Eukaryota; kingdom Viridiplantae; phylum Streptophyta; class Magnoliopsida; order Malpighiales; family Erythroxylaceae; genus Erythroxylum; species Erythroxylum reticulatum. The sequence goes on along the minus strand of JANSVA010000003.1, from coordinate 26,476,096 downwards.
ACTGGCCTTCTTGCCAAGGCATTCCAAGTAGATAAGAGTTTCATTAAGTATCTTCAGAAACAATTCAGCTGAAAAACATACAATAGCCACACATGAAAAACCAACATGAAGGCAGGTTTGTTTGATTGTTGTCTTTAGAGTTCAGGGTTTTTTCTTTTTATCTAAATAACATGTTTATAATGTTGAAATTATGTCTGTTGAGTAAATGTTGGGTGGGACTACTTCGATTAACATATTATGTTGATTTAGGTAGACATGGATATACAATAATAAGCTATGGAATGAGGATCCTTAGTATAAAGTTGAAATTGTAATTTCAGACCCAAGTTCGGTGTAATCATAAAGTTAAAATATAAGTAATGTTAAATTGATCACTTGTTTAACTAAAATCATCCAATTTATTCAATATGTAAATAGGGGAATACATGAATCACATATAACTGAAACTTGTTTTGAAGTAAGTACTCTCTTCATATATGTTAAGAACCTTTTCAAAAGTACATCAGAAAGTGAAACTCTTTTTGAAATACTTTTTTTAAATATATTAGTTAGTATAAATTGTTTAAAATTTAGAATTATAATGAAGAGGAATGTACTCCTCCCTTTTCATCTATGATATGATTGTTTTAAGAAATATAGGAGGTACAATATGTTTGAAGTTTCTTATAAATAAACTTTTTGATGAATTTAAATAATCTGTTGCGTTTTTCTTAGCTTGCTTACTAGGAAATGTATTTTTGTACACATTTGAGGTATATATGGAAAATATGAAAAAAAAGTCATTATAGATTTTCACAGCCAATAATATGACTGACTTGTGTCAACCTCGACAGAAGATTTTTCTAAACAACTTTTAATAGAAAACATTTAAACAAATAATTCAAGTTATCAATCAATTAAGAACAGAGCAATAATACACGTGAGATAAAAGAGAAGAACAACTTCTCGAAAGAACAGAACTAATGAAATTGATTTAAATTAATAATTTGTTATAATTATCTTATTTTTAATTAGATTTAATTAGTTTGATTTAGATTTAAGAATTGATCAAAGTCTTTGTATTAATAACTTTTGATTGATCCACATCTAATATTAATAAAGTTCTTAAGAAATATTAATCCCCGAGATATCCAAGGTGCCAGATGTGGTGTACGACAAATCCGCTACCAGTGGTTGTCTAAAAATCTTTAGATAGATGTTCATCAAGGGCATCAACTTAAGTATACTCGACTCCATCCTGGGAATTTCACTGGCATATAAAAGTTAAGAGATGAAACATGGAAAGTATAGTAATGAGTGAGACTTAGTATAGTAATGAATGTGACTTACTCTCAATGGTCAACATAGCTTCAATAATGGGACGTTTAAGACTGAATTGCACTTAGCACCGGTCACATAAATCAATTTTTCTTGCACCAAGTAGACAGAGACAATGTGTGTGCTCGGCATCCAGTTGGTTACTACTAACTTAAAGAGCATGAAACACTTTTGGGTAAGCATTGAATAACCAAGCACAAAACTAGAGGGTCATGCAGTCAATTTTCCACCAGTCAAATACTGTAGCAATTAAATCATTAGCTACATTCCAATCATCATCATAAAGTTGATCACCAATCATATTATCAAATCTCAGAAACAAATTTAAACAATCAGCATCAAAACAAACTACCCGACCCTGCACATATATTGATTTATAACTCAAAGTAGTCTCATTCAGAATATCACTAGTTAAATTGTAGTAAAATTCTTCTACCAAATCTGAGTCATAGTGCTGCGGAAGCAGCGAGGTATATATGGAAATGTATTTTTGTACACATTTGAGGTATATATGGAAAATATGAAAAAAAAATCATTACTTCTTTCTTCTTTTTATCATGTTTCAATTTTTTGTAAAATAAAAATTATAAGAATCTTATGTATTTTATACAACCTAAAAGCAATTTTCAAATTTAATATGCACACTACGAAATAGTGAAAGTGTTCAAATGAGAAATTGTAAAATATACTTGCTTACTACCCTTTTAATTTTTTATAAGGTAAAAGATATGAAACTTTTCTTTAGTTAAACAATTTGAAAAAGTTACTAATCTTTAAAATTCTTTAAAAAGATGTATAAATTTTAATTTATAACAAAATTTTCTTTCTAAAACTTTCGTTAAAAAATAATGGTGAAACATATGTCCTATGAACATTACATGTGAACTAATCAAATATTAAATAATTCAATTCAAGTTTTAATAAGAACTAATGAAATTGATTTAAATTAATAATTTATTATAATTTTATTATGTTTAATTAGATCTAATTAGTCTTATTTTGATTTAAGAATTGAACAAAGTCTTTGTATTAATAACATTTGATTGATCCACATCTAATATTAATATCATATATATTTATCTTTGTCTTTAACAAAAAATAATAGAAAGAATGTTTTTCAAAATTGAAAAATAAAATTTTTTTAAAAAATTAAAGATTAGAGAGACTTTCTAAAATTACTTAAAATATAGAAAAATTTATATCTTTAATGTTTTTTATACGAGGTGTTTAAAATTTTCATTTATAATATTAAATTATAAAACTAATTAATCATATAGCAATTACGGTGTTGGTAAGTTGTCTTATTAATTTAACGTGGTAGATGAACTAACAAATAAATATTAAATTCTATCTAACAATTAAAATTAAAAGAGTTTTTAATTGAAAAATTGACGAGATGATTGTTTCGCAAACCTTCCGATTCTTTTCTAACAAACACAAAAATCAAAAAAATTAAAACCACCAAATATAAGCAATATCAAGATTTGTTAACGAAGTTCAGCACATCTTGCCTACGTCTGTAGAGCCCTCAGCTAACTTAATCATTTTCACGAAAGTACTATGGATTTACACAAGACCTTACTAAGCTGACATCACTTAATCCTTGAAACTTTCTCTCAACCTCACTTCCTGTGAAAGATTTTTGCACTTAATAATAAAACCGACTCGTGTTAGCTTCGATAGAGGATTTTTCTAAACAACTTTTAATAGAAAACAATTAAAAAAACAACTCAAGAGATTAATCAACTAAGAATATAACAATAATACACTTGAGATAAAAAAGAAGAACAACTTCTCGAAAGGTTAAGCTCTATTGAAATAATTTTGAAAGTTGTCGCAGCAAACTATAGATTGATTTTGAAAACTCCAACATCAACTCACAGCAGCAGAGGAAGACATCACGCACATCTAATCAAGCAAATATGCCTTTGGTAGAAGATGCACACAGTGGACAAGTAGACTTAATCGTGAGCCATGAAGTGAAAACTCAACACCAAGCCATGAGCAATTCAAGATGTTGCACCCACAAAGAACTATCAGCTCACTACAAAAGCTTCACACACTCACAATCAATTAACCAATAAACTCATCTGCCCATATATAGAAATAACACCTAGAGATGTTTTTCTGCTACACACACATGGACCACACACTATGGGTTATGTCATCCACCAAGAAAACCAACACCACAGAGATTCATGTCAAAATCCATAGATTAAAAAAATCACCTAGCCATTCACAATACTCACTCAAAGAATCAACTGTATCTCACTATAAACCCAAAAGCCACAAAAAGATAAGCTATTTTCAATAGAAAAGTGTAATTGACACACACTCACGGAGACTAACAAAAGTTGTCAATAAAGACTCCCAAAATACACACCATCAAAGATCCCCAATACAACATGCAAACCCCTTATTGCCTATCTAAAAAATCCAATAATTCCCTTAACAATTACAAATGTGGTATGCTATAATTTGTCAAATAATAGACTTCAATTTAATGTAGGATTCTTTTACAATTATAAGTGTAACAACTACATTTTTTTGAAACCAAGTCCAATTAATATCTTATATGTCTAATTAATAAATAAGATGCCAAAACTAAATAAAAAGATATATATTATATATTTGAACAATCTCTTCTTTTTGGCTTTTTTGTCACAAACATTAAGGTCCATCTAAATAACATAATTGGACATATGAATATTGAATTCACAATGCCCCCTCTCAATTTGAGATCCAATAGGCAACACAATCACAAGGAAAACAAAATCAACAAATCACAAAAGATCAAACACAACTTCAGTCAAAGCTTATCTTCTCCCCCTTCAGGATAACATATGCCAAAAAGACAAACTCAAGGAGCTCTGAGATATAGTAGAAGTTGCTATTTTAAGTGATGAAAAGTGTCATTTGCAACTTAAATAATGCCTTCAATCCTCTTAATTTTCGTAAACAGAGTTGAGGATTGATAGAAGTTGTCCCAGAGACATTTGAGCGGCCAGATGTGTTATACGACATATTCGTTGCCTATAGTTGCCTAAAAATCTTTGGAAAGATGTTCATCAAGGGCACCAACTCAAGTATACTCGACTCCATCCTAGGAACTTCATTGGCATATAAAATTTGATAGATTAAGCATGGAAAGTATACTAATGAATGTGGCTTACTCTCAATGGACAACATAGCTTCAATAATAAGACATCCAAAATTGAATCACACTCTAGTACTAATCACATAAATCAAATTTGCCTGCACCAAGTAGACAGAGACAATGTGTGTGTTCAGGATCGAGTTGGTCACTACTAACTTAAAGAGCATGAAATACTTTTGGGTAAGCATTTAAGAATAACGTACAGAGTTAGATGGCCATATAGTTAGTTTTTCACCAGTCTATACCGTAGCAATTAAATCATTAGACACATTACAATCATCATTAAATAATTAGACACATTACAATTATCATCATAAAGTTAATCACCGATTAGATAATCAAATCCCATAAACAAATTTAAATGATCAGCATCAAAACAGACTACCCGCCCCCATACAAATATTGATCTATAACTCAAAGCAATCTCATTTAGAATATCACTAGTGAAATTGTAGTAAAATTCTTTTACCATATTTGAGTCATAGTGCTGCGGAAGCAGTAAGGTTTACAGTAAATGTCTCTTCGATAATAAAGTGTCCAATTCATGTTGTTGAGAATCCTCTAAATTGATTGGACGGTCGAGAATGAACCCGACAGTGTTGAGAGTCGCCTATTTCTATTCAACCGTAGAGCAGTAGAACTTGAAAGAAATTGCATTGTTCATTGTTAGGTGGATAGAAGAAATGCATCTAGGTGGTCGAACTATTTTTTGAGCTCGCTTCTTTGTACTTTTTTGAGGAGCAATAGGAGGCACAGTCGGTGGAGCAGCTGCTGCGGGAGTCTCATCAAAATCTAAAGTAGAATCTTCAACCATGGATATTATGAGCCGAGTAACATCATCATCTGGATCTAGTACTTTTTCCCAAATAGAAGTAGTGTCAAGAATATCAATAGAAGCCGTTAAAGATGACCCAGCCCTAGTAAATCTCCATTCAAATGTCAATTTGAGCATTAATTGACTTGAATGATGTGATGGAGCTGTTGTTTTCTTTTCTAACATTGAAGGGGACATTTTGTCTTTGTTCTTGCCCATATTTTTAGAAAAGAAGCCAAGACCCAAACAAAATCAATAAATTAGAGCTACCGTGAAGTGAAAAGAAGCAATACTGTAGACAGAGGAGATGGGTCTTCAATGCAGGTTCATAAATCCCATACAAATGCTAAGTTCATGATGGAGAAAACTTCAACACAATTTTATGGGTGCTTGGGAGCTTGAGACTGTAGCCACACGAGTGATTTGGAGCTTTGGAGTGGACAAATATGAAAAGTGGAAGAAGGGCACTGGTGATAAGGAGGACACTTAGGGATTTTGAAGAAAAATACACCATTTTAAAAAAAATTTACAAAAATATTACATCAATAATGTAAAACACAAAGTCCCAAGGCCCCTCGAAGAAGTTCAAATCTTACTACATCAATAGGTTTCGTAAAGATATCTGTCAATTGTTTTTCCGTAGATACATATGACAAAGTGACTATTTTGCTTTCCATAAGCTCTCGAATAAAGTGGTACCTTAGATCGATGTGTTTCATTCTTGAATGCTGAATTGGATTCTTAGAGATCTCAATGACACTCTTATTATTGCATAAGATTGTCAACGTATTATGATCAATCCCATAATCTTCTAACATCTGTTTCATCCAAAGAAGTTATGAACAAAAACTATCTACAACGTTATATTCTGCCTCTACGGTTGATATGAAATTGAATTATGCTTCTAGATAGACCAAGAGATTAAATTGTTTCCTAAGAAGAATCAACCTCCTGAAGTACTTTTCCAATCATCTAATTTTCTAGCCCAAACTGAATCACTATAACCAGCTAGATACGATGTCGAGTTAGATGTATACCATATCCCAAAATTAGATGTTCCGTTTATATACCTGATAATCCTCTTGACCGCTGTCAGATGTGTTTCTCTTTGGTTAGCTTGATAGCGAGCATATAGGTCGACGCTGTAACAAATATCTGGCTTACTTGCAGTCAAATATAATAAACTTCCAAATATGCTCTAATATAGATTGACATTAACACTCTTACCATTCTCATCTCTGTTTAGTTTTGTTGAGACACTCATAGGTGTTCTCGCATGTTTGAAATTCTCAAGACCAAACTTCTTTATTAAAATCTTGGCATATTTGGTTTTACGATATAAAAATTCCATCCTTCACTTGTTTAATTTGCGAACCAAAAAAGAAATTCAGCTCACCTACCATACTCATTTAAAATTTGGATGTCACTAAATCAACAAATTCATCTATCATCTTCCAATGTGTGGCAACAAACACAATGTCATCAACATAGATCTAAGCAATCAAAAAATCAAATTTAAACTTTTTAATAAACAGAGTTTTGTCAACACTACCTCGTTTATATCCTTGCTTGACGAGATATTGTGTGAGCCTTTAGTACCAAGCCTTTGGTGCTTGTTTAAGACCATAAAGAGCTTTCTTTAGCTTAAAAACGTGATCTGCATGGGCTAAATCAATAAATCCTTTTGGTTGCTCGACATACACTTCTTCCTATATAAACCCATTCAAAAAAGCACTCTTTACATACATCTAATAAAGCTTAAACCCCTTCACTCATGATATGCCCAATAATAGTCTGATAGAATCAAGCCATGCCAACGGTGTAAAGGTTTCGTCAAAGTCTATTCTTCAACCGGAGAATATCCTTGAGATACTAATCTTGCTTTATTTCTGGTTACATTACTTTTTTCATCTATTTTATTTCAAAACACCTATATTGTTCTAATCACATTAACGTTCGATGGTCTTAGCACCAATTCTCATACGTCATTACGTGCAAATTGAAACAATTCATCTTGTATAGCTACTATAGCTACTATCCAGAGGTCAACTTGTAGAGCTTCTTTAATGTGCTTTGGCTTAAAAGAAAAAGTGTAGCATAAATAGCTTGTAAGTTCTCGATAATTAACACCTTTACTATCTCTTATTGTTTTTCTTTCACTAACATCTCTAATAATGTTCTCTACCAGATGATTTCTTCTTATTCAGGAGGGAGGATATCAATTCAAGTTAGCTTCTCTCGATTTTTAAACATTTACAGGAACAATTTTTGTATTAGTTGTTTTGGTTGATTCATCATCCAAAGTAACTGACAGATCTTCAATTCATGCAGTTAATTCCTTAGTGGCAACTAACTGTAGATCTGGGCAATTCTTCAATTTTATCTTGTTGATTGTTTGAAATGATTTTGAGGATCGATTTTGTGGTTTTTCTTTTGCCACTTAATCATTCAACGGAGATACATCATCTATCACAATATTTATAGAATCTAGCATTTCTTGATTCTTTGATTATAGACTTGGTAAGCTTTACTGTTAGTTAAATAACTAACAAAGATTCCTTCATCACTTTTGATCTTGAATTTTTCGAGTTGTTCCCAATCTCTAAGAATGTAGCACTTACTGACAAAGACATGAAACTAACTTACATCTGGTTTCTTTCCCTTCCAAAGTTCATATAAAGTCTTATTTAAGATGCTTTGAAGGTAAACTTTATTACATATGTAACATGTTGTATTGATTGCTTCAGCGCAAAAATGCATAGATGATTTTCTTCCATTCAATATCGATCTATCCATTTCTTGAAGCATTATATTTTTCCTTTCAGCAACTTCATTTTGTTGTGAAGTTTTAGGTGCTGAAAATTCATGTATGATACCATACTCCTCATAAAAGTCATTAAAGCTTGTATTCTCAAATTCTCTTCTGTGATCCAATCAAATTATCAATATAGTCATATTTTTCAGATTCATAACCTTCATGAATAAGCTTCTAAAAGCCTTGAAAGCATATAATTTTTCTTTCAAAAAGGATACCCAAGTATATCTTGAATAATCGTCAACACAAGTTAGAAAATATCTCATTCCACCAATATTATCTTGTTGTGTTGGACCAACCAAATCCAAGTGAAACAAATTAAGTATGCGCGATGAGGTAACATGTCTAACGTTTTTGTAAGGTACTTTCATCTGCTTACCCATTTGACATGCACTGCATATTGATGTATCTTCTTTATTCGTTGTGGGTAGTCCCTTCACAACTTCTAATTTCTTCAACTTGCAAACAAGTTCATAGTTTACGTGCCACAACTTTTGATGCCACAAATCTATGTTACTTTTATGTGAGGTTGAATTGCAGGTGATTGTGACCTATAATATATAGCAGTTGTTGGCTTATTGCTTTCCACTCACAATGGATTCTCCTTTTTGGTTAACACCCTGCATTTATCACTTGTAAATTTAACTAGCAAACCATCATCACAGAGTTGCCTTATACTTACCAATTCATCACTTGTAAATTTAACTAGCAAACCATCATTACAGAGTTGCCTTATACTTACCAAAATAGCTTTTAATCCATCGACATGGAACACATTCTTGAGGAGAGGCAATCCATTCACGCATAATGTTCATCTACCAATCACCGAAGCCTTCTTTCCATCTCCGAAATTCATATGCCCATGCATCTCTGATAATCGGTTAGGTAATTCTTTTCCCTTATCATGTGATGTGAACATCCACTATTAAAATACCATCCATTATACAAAGTTTCCTTCATCAACTTAAGAAATATGAGAGCTTGCAATTGACCTTTCTAACCTAAGTGGAATGTACTAAAGGCTAATTTTGAAATTTATGTGAGGGATATGGGTCCTTTGGTTTTGGCTTCTTTGAAACTACATCTGCAATAACTCGTAGCATTTTGGCTTTATGTACCTGATAACTCCACAAAAATGACATGTGGGAACAAATCTTATATTCTTCCTCAATGTTTCTTCTTAGATAGATCTGGGTATATCAATTTATCATCATTCACTTTAGAGCACTCATCTTTGTAACTAATGCCTTGAAGATTCCCTTTAACCATACCAATTTTGATCAACTTTTCTGTGCTTCCATTCAGCATTCTCAAACCCTTTTCGGCCCTTGCTAACTTCATTTTGGTTTCACCAAGCTCGTCTAAAGCTACCATCACTTTCTTCTCTAAATGCAGCACCATTTTGAATTTCTCTTCACTATCATATTCACTTTCTATCTCGTTTTTGCTCCAAGTGCTAGTACAAGATTTCCCTTTTCTCTTCTTTAAGATATTAGCACATCTCGCTTGCACATGTGCAAAGCTTTGACACTCATGGCATTGAATTCTCCTCATCTAGCTTTTACCCTTCTGAGTCCTGGCTTATTGTTGTTTGATAAGCTTCCACCGTTTTGCCTAAACTTGGGTCTGCCCTTTTTTACTCTTTTCAGCCATTTGCTAAAATTTTGTGTGAATAAAACCAAATCCTCGTTCTCATCAAATTCATCTTGTATATCAGTTATGCCTTTTCCAGTTTTAGATTATAATGCCAATCCCTTGCTTTTTTCTTGTCTACCCCTCACCAAAATCATTTCAAAATTGGTAAGAATCCCAATTACCTTCTCCAGAGACAAGTCATTAATGTCATGAGCCTCCTTGCTATAATTTTCGAAATAAATTTTAGCGGTAATGACCTCAACATCTTCTTGACTAGTTTCACATTGGAATATTTCTTCTTGAGCTTATGTGCCTGATTCACTATATCGCGTAATCTTTCATGAAAGTCCCTAATAGTCTCATTCTCGTCCATCTTCATTCTTCAAACCTCAGATAACATCAGTAGTTTTGACGCTATCCCAAATTTAGACCCTTCATGAATATTCTGCAAAGCATATCACGCTTCTTTAGTTGATTCACAGGCTGATATCATTAAGAAACGTCCTTCATCAATAGCGCTAAAAATTGCATGCATTACTTGTGAATTTTCAAGTACACTTTCTTCTTCGACTCTTGTCCACTCAAATGGATCTTTTTGAACTCCCTCTCCTTTATCGTTAATAATCATCGGATGCGTCCACCCATGTACTACTGAATGCAAAGCTTTTATATCCTGAGCTTGGATAAAGATTCTCATTCGTGATTTCCATATAAGATTGTTAGAGTCGTCTAACAGTGATGGTCTGGTGATCGATACACCCTCTCTTGTATCCATGTTTGAAAATTTTGGATATACACCATCTTACTACTAAGTTCTAAATTGGCGACCCGCTCTGATACCAAATGAAAAATTGACGAGATGATTGTTTAGAAAATCTTCCAATTCTTTTCTAACAAAAAAGTAGAAGATTAAAAGTATTAAAGATAAAGAAAACTGAGATTTATTAACGCAGTTTGGCACACTTTGCTTATGTTTGCGGATCCTCATTCAACTTAATCATTTTCACAAAAGTACGAAAGATTTACACAAGGCCTTACTAAGCCGACACCACTTAATCCTTGAAATTATCTCTCAGCCTCACTTTTCGTGAAAGATTTTCACACTCAATAATACGACCAACTCATGTTAACCTCCATAAAGGATTTTTCTAAACAAATTTTAATATAAAACAATTAAACGAACAACTCAACTGATCAATCAATTAATAGCAAAACAATAATGCACTTAAGATAAAAGAGATGAACAACTTTCCGAAAGGTTAAGCTCTACTGAAATAATTCTGAAAGTTGTTGCAGTAAATTATAGATTGATTTTTGCAAACTCCAACATCAACTCACGCCAGCAAAGGAAGACATCACGCACATCTAATCAAGCAAATACACCTTTGGTAGAAGATGCACACAATGGACAAATAGACTTAATCGTGAGCCATGCAGTGAAAACTCAATACCAAGCCATGAGTAATTCAAGATGTTGCACCCACAAAGAACTATTAGCTCACGTACAAAAGCTTCATATACTCACAATCAATGAAACAGTAAACCTATCTGTCCACATACGGAAATAACACCTGGAGATGGTTTTTTGCTACATACGCGTAAACCACACACCATGGGTTACGTCATCCACCAAGAAAACCAACACCACAGACATTCACCTCAACATCCACAGATAAAAAAAAATATCCTAGGCACTCATAATACTCACTGAAAGAGTCAACCGTATCTCACCATAAACCCAAAAATCACAAAAAAAACTTTATCTATTTTCAACAGTAAAATGTAATTGACGCACACTCACAGCCGTCAATAAAGATTCCCACGATATACACCGTGAAAGAACCTCAATACAACACGCAAACCCCTTATTGCCTATCCAAAATATCCAACAGTCCCCTTGATAATTACAAATGTAATATGCAACAATTTGTTAGATAATAGACTTCAATTTAATTTAGGATTCTTTCATAACTATAAGTATAACAACTATATCTTTTTGAAACTAAGTCCAATTAATATCTTATATGTCCAATTAATAAATAAGATGTTATAGCTAAATAAAAAGATATATAATATATATCTTAACATTAATATCAACGACCAGCTTTGTAAAAGAGTTCACATTTATTTATTTTTTTAAATTAGAAAAGAGTTTCCAACTTTTTTTTGTTAACATTGTCAGTGAGCATATCTTGTCAGAAGCACTAATTAAAGGTATCATGGTTGGAAATCACGGGACCAGAGTTGGTCCACTTTTTGTGGACCAACTCTGGTCCACTAAATCTGGACCATCCATTTATGTGGGTCCCACGTAAATAGATG
>JANSVA010000003.1:26453016-26463936 GCA_025504915.1 Erythroxylum reticulatum | reverse complement strand
GAAAACCAACACCATAGAGATTCACGTCAACATCTATAGATTAATAAGATCAGCTAGCCAATCACAATAATCACTCAACGAATCAACCGTATCTCACCATAAACTTGAAAATCACAAAAAAACTTTAGTTATTTTCAACAAAAAAACATAATTGACGCACACCCACAGAGGCCAACAAAAGTCGTCAATAAAGGCTTCCAAAATACACATCGTCAAAGAACCCCAATACAACACGCAAACCCCTTATTGCCTATCTAAAAAATCCAACAGTCCCCTTGAAAATTACAAACGTGATATGCCATAATTTGTCAAATAATAGGCTTCAATTTAGTGTAAGATTCTTTCACAATTATAAGTGTAACAACTACATCTTTTTGAAACCAAGTCCAATTAATATCTATATGTCTAGTTAAGAAATAAGATACCAAAACTAGATAAAAAGATAGATATTATATATCTTAACAATCTCCCCCTTTTTGACATTTTTGTCACAACTATTAAGCTTAACCTAAATAACATAATTGGACATATGAATATTGAATTCACAATGCTCCCCATCAATTTAAGATTCAATAGGCAACACAATCACAATTAAAGCATAAACAACAAATCACAAAAGATCAAACACAACTTCAGTCAAATCTTATCTTCTCCCTCTTTGGGAGCCAAAAAGACAAACTCAAGGAGCGTTGGGAAATCATAGAAGTCGCTTCTTTAAGTGACGAAGAGCATCAATTGCCATTTGAATAATGCCTTCAATCCTCTTAATTTTGGTAAAGAGAGACGTATGAGGATTGACAGAAGTTGTCCCCGAGACATTCGAGGGGCCAAATGTGGTGTACAGCAAATCCACTACCAATGGTTGCCTAAAAATCTTTGGAGAGATGTTCATCAAAGGCACTAACTAAACTATACCCCACTCCATCCTGGGAACTTCATTGGCATATAAAAATTAAGAGATTAAGCTTGGAAAGTATAGTAATGAATGTTGCTTACTCTTAATGGCCAGCATAGCTTTAATAGTGAGACGTCTAAGACTGATTTGCACCTCAGTATCGATCACATAAATCAATTTGGCCTGCGCCAAGTAGATAGAGACAACGTGTGTGCTTAGCATCCAGTTGGTCACTACTAACTTAAAGACCATGAAATACTTTTGGGTAAGCATTGAAGAACAAAGTACAAGTTAGTCGACCATGCAGTCAATTTTTCACAAGTCAATACCGTAGCAATTAAATCATTAGACACATTCCAATCATCATCATAAAGTTGATCACCAATAAAATTATCAAATTTCATAAACAAATTTAAACTATCAATATCAAAACAAACTACCCGTCCCCAAACATTTATTGATCTATAACTCAAAGCAGTCTCATTTAGAATATCACTATTTAAATTTCAGTAAAATTCTTTTACCAGATTTGAGTCATAGTGTTGCGGAAGTAGTAAGGCTTGCAGTAAATGTTTCTTCGATAATAAAGTGTCTAGTCTATGTTGAAAATCCTCTAAATTGATTGGACGGTTGAAAACGAACCCGACAGTGTTGAGAGTCGCCCATTTCTGTTCAACTGCGGAGGAGTAGAATTTGAAAGAAATTGCATCGTCCATTGTTAGGCAGACAGAAAAAATATGCCATAGTGGTTGGACTATTTTTCAAGGCCACTCCTTTGTACGTTTCTGAGGAGCTGTAGGAGGCTTAGTCGGTGGAGCAGCTGCTATGGGAGTCTCATTAAAATATGAATTAGAGTCTTCAATCATGGATAATATGGCCCAAGTAACATCATCCTCTAGATCTGGTACTTTTTTCGACTAAAAGTAGCGTCGAGAATATCAATAGGAGCCACCGAAGATGACCTAGCCCTGGTGAATCTCCTTTCTAGTGTCCAATTGAGCACTAATCGACTTGAACTATGTGATGGACTGTTATTTTCTTTTCTAACATTGAAAGGGACGTTTTCTCTTTGTTCTTGCCCATATTTTCAGAAAAATGGTCAAGACCAAACAAAATCACAATTTGGAGCTACCATGAAGTGAAAAGAAGTAGCACCGTAGAGAGAAGAGATGGGTCTTCAATGGAGGTTCACAAATCCCACATAAATGTTGAGTTAACGATGGAGAAAACTTCAACACAATTTCGTGTTTGCTCAGCAGCTTGAGACTACAGCCATGTGAGTGATTTGGAGCTTTGGAGTGGACAGAAATGAAAGGTGGAAGAAGGGCGTTGGGGGTAAAGAGAAAGACACTTAAGGATTTTGAATCCCTTGGATGAAAAATGCAATGATTTCTAAAATTTTTTAAGAAATATTACATCAATAATATAAAACACAAAGTCCCAAAGCCCCTCAAAGAAGTTCAAATCTTACTGCATCAACAGGTTTCATAAAGATATCAACTAACTGCTTTTCCGTAGATATATGTGAGAAAGTGACTATTTTACTTTCCACAAGCTCTTGAATAAAGTGGTACCTCACATTGACATGTTTCGTTCTTAAATGCTAAATCAGATTCTTAGAGATGTCTATGGTACTCTTGTTATCACATAAGATTGTTAACACATTCTGATCAATCCCATAATCTTCTAACATTTGTTTCATCCAAAGAAGTTTCGAATAACAACTACTTGCAGCGATATATTCTGCCTTTATGGCCAATAGTGAAATTGAATGATACTTCTTGCTATACTAAAAGATCAAATTAGTTACTAAGAAGAAACAACCTCTTGAAGTGCTTTTTCGATTGTCTAAGTTTCCAACCCAATCTGCATCACTATATCTAGCTAGATAAGATGTTGAGTTAGATGTATACCATATCCCAAAATTAGATGTTCTGCTTACATAACTGATAATCCTTTTGACCTCTTTCAAATGTGTTTCTTTCGGTTAGCTTGAGAGCGAGTACATAAGTCGACACTGTAACAAATATCTAGTCTATTTTTAGTCAAATATAATAAACTTCCAATCATGCTCTAATATAGACTGACATTAACGCTTTTACCATTCTCATATATGTTAAGTTTCGTTGAGACACTCATAGGTGTTCTCATATGTCTGGATTCTCAAGACCGAACTTCTTTATTAAACTCTTGGCATATTTGGTTTGCGATATAAAAATTCTATCCTTCACTTGTTTAACTTGTAAACTAAAAAGAAATTTAGCTCACCTACCATACCCATTTCAAATTTGGATGTCATTAATTTAACAAATTCATCTAACATCTTCGAATGTGTGGCACCAAACACAATGTCATCAACATAGATCTGAGCAATCACAAAATAAGATTTAAACTTTTTAAAATAAAGTTTTGTTAACACTACCTCATTTATATCTTTGCTTAATGAGATATTGTGTGAGCCTTTCGTACCAAGCCTTTGATGCTTGATTGAGACCGTAAAGAGCTTTCATTAGCTTTAACATGTGATCTGTACGGGCTGAATCAATAAATCCTTTTGGTTGCTCGACATACACTTCTTTCTATATAAACTTATTCAAAAAAGCACTCTTTACATCCATCTAATAAGGCTTAAACCCCTTTATGCATAATATGCCCAATAATAGTCTAATAGGCTCAAGTCGTGCCACTGGTGCAAAGGCTTCTTTAAAGTCTATTCTTTTAACCTGAGAATATCCCTGAGTTACTAACCTTGCTTTATTTCTAGTTACATTACCCTTTCTCATTTGTTTTATTTCAAAACACCCATTTTGTTCCAATCACAGTAGCATCTTATGGTCTTGGTACTAATTCCTATAGATTATTCCATGGAAATTGAGTCAAATAATCTTATATAGATATTTTCCAAAAATCATCTTGTATAGCTTCTTCAATGTTCTTTGGCTCGAAAGAAGAAGTGTAATATAAATAACCCGTAAGTTCTTGATAATTAACCCTTCTATTGTTTATTGCTTTTCTTCTTTCATAAACATCTCCAACAATGTTCTCTACAGGATGGTTTATTCTGATTTGGGAGGGAGGATCCCGATTCAAGTCAACTTCTCTCGAGTTTTAAACATTTACGGGAACAATTTCTACATCGAATGTTTTGGTTGATTTATCATCCGAAGTAATTGACACTTCTTCAATTCACGCAGTTACTTCCTTAGTGGCAACTAACTGCAGATCTGGCAATTCTTCAATCTTGTCTCATTTCTTATTTGAGATGATTATGAGGATCAATTCTGTGGGTTTTCTTCTACCACTTGATATTCAATGGAGATACATCACCTATCACAACATTTACGGACTCTAACACTTTCTTGAGTTTTTGATTATATACTTGGTAACTTTTACTATTAGCTAAATAACTAATGAAGATTCCTTCATCACTTTTACTCTTGAATTTCCTAAGTTGTTCTCGATCTCTAAGAATGTAGCACTTACTGATAAAGACATGAAAGTAACTTACATTTGGTTTCTTTCCCTTCCAAAGTTCATATGAAGTCTTATTCAAGATGCTTCGAAGTTAAACTCTGTTACATATGTAACATGCTGTATTGAATATTTCAACTCAAAAACGCATAGACAATTTTCTTCCATTCAACATTGATCTGGCCATTTCTTGAAGTAGTATATTTTTCTTTTCAGCAACTCCATTTTGTTGTGGAGTTTTAGGTGTTGAAAATTCATTTATGATACCATACTCCCCATAAAAGTCATTAAAGCTTGTGTTCTCAAATTCCTTTTTATGATTCGATCAAATTCTCAACGCAACCATATTTTTCAAATTCATAACCTGCACACATAGGCTTCTAAAAGCCTTGGAAACATATGATTTTTCTTTCAAAAAATGTACCCAAGTATATCTTGAATAATCATCAACACAAGTTAGAAAATATCTCATTCCATTAATACTACCTTGTTATGTTAGATTAACCAAATCAATGTGAATCAAATTAAGTATGCATGATGAGGTAATACGTCTAACCTTTTTGTGTAGCACTTTCATTTGCTTACCCATTTGACATGCACTATAGATTAATATATCTTCTTTGTTCGTTGTGGGCAGTCCCTTCACAACTTCCAATTTCTTCAACTTGCTAGTAAGTTCATAGTCTAGGTGCCTAAGCCTTTGATGCCACAAATCTATATTACTGTCAGCTGAGGTCAAATTATAGGTGGTTGAACTGTAATATGTAGCAATTCTCGGCTGATCACTTTCCACTCACAATGCATTCTCCTTGTTTGGTTAACACCCTGTATTTATCACTTGTAAATTTAACTAGCAAACCATTATCACATAGTTGGCTTATACTTAGCAAATTAGTTTTTAATCCATCGACATGGAGCACATTCTTAAGAGGAGGCAATCCATTCACGCGTAATGTTCCTCTACCAATCAAGGAAGCCTTCTTTCCATCTCCGAAAGTCATATACCCATCCGTACAACTTTGATAATCGGTTAAGTAATTCTTTTCCCCTGTTATGTGACATGAACATCCACTATCAAAATACCAACCATTACACGAAGTTGCCTTCATCAACTTAAGAACTACGAGAGATTGCAATTGACCCTTTTTAACCCAAGTGGATTCCAGTACTAAAGGCTGATTCTGAAATTTATATGAGGGATATAGGGTCCCTCAGTTTTGGCTTCTTTGAAACAACATCTGTAGTAACTTATAGCATTTTAGCCTTATGTGCTCGATAACTCCACAATAATGACATGTGGGAGAAAATCTTCTATTCTTCCTTGATGTTTCTTCTTGGACAAATCTGGGTATATCAATTTTCTCATCATTCACTTTGGAGCACTCATCTTTGTAACCAATGCCTTGAAGATTCCTTTTAACCTTACCAATTTCCATCAACTTTTCTAACTTTTCTACGCTTCCATTTAGCATTCTCAAACCCTTTTCATCACTTGTTAACTTCAGTCTGCCTTCACTGAGCTCGTTTAAAGCTATCATTAATTTCTCTTTTAAATTTTGGATAGTTTTCTTAATAGAGAAGTTTTTTCCTTCAACATTTCATTCCTTTTACATGTTTTCACCCATTTTTCATACATCATTTCGTAAGCCTCACAAATATTCTTCCTTTTATCATCTGAACCACTTTCATCACTATGATAATCTAATATCGATCCTTGACTTGATTTGTCTCCATTTTCTTTGAAGTTTTCTGATTTGCTTCCTTTAGCATCTTTAGTTACTCCCTTTTTAGTTACTATCAGCATCTAGATTTTTGCAATAAAGAGCAACTAATGCAGCACCATTTGTAATTTCTTCTTCACTACTATATTGACTTTTGGACTCGTTTTTGCTCCAAGTACTAGTAAAAGATTTCCCTTTTTTCTTCTTCAAGGTATTAACACATTTTGTTTACATATGTCTAAAGCCCTGACACTCATGGCATTGAATTCTCCTCATCTTTCTTTCACCCTTCTAAGTCCTAGCTTGTTGTTGTTTGATGAGCTTCCACCATTTTGCCTAAATTTAGGTCTCTCCTTTTTCACTCTTTTCAGCCAGTTAATGAAATTTTGTGTTAACAAAACTAGATCCTCGTTCTCATCAGATTCATCTTCTATATCAGTTATGCCCTTTCCAATTTTTGCTTATAATGTCAATCCCTTACTCTTTTCTTATCTGCCCCTCAACAGATTCATTTCAAAATTGGTAAGAATCCCAATTTCCTTCTTAGGAGACAAGTCATTAATGTAATGAGTCTCTTCGATTACTACAACTTTCGGAATAAATCTTAGAGGTAGTGATATCAACGTCTCCCTGACTAGCTTCAGATTGGAATATTTCTTCCCGAGCTGATGTGCCTAATTCTCTATATTGTGCAATCTTTCATGAAAGTCCCCAATAGTCTCCTTCTCATCCATTTTTAGTTCTCCAAACCTCACAGATAACATCATTAGTTTTGATATTATCATAGATTTAGACCCTTCATAAATAGTTTACAAAGCATGTCACGCTTCTTTAGTTGATTCACAAACTAATATCATTGAGAAGCATCCTTCATCAATAGCACTAAAAATTGCATGCATTGCTTGTAATTTTCAAGTGCACTTTCTTCTTCTACTCTTGCCCACTCAAATGGATCTTTTTAAACTGCCTCTTCTTTATCATCAGTAATTATCGAATGCGTCCACCCATGTACTATTGAATGCCAAGCTTTTGTACCCTAAAGTTGGATGAAGACTCTCACTCGTGATTTCTATATAGGATAGTTAGAGTCATCCAACATTGGTGGTCTGGTGATCAATGCACCCTCTCTTGTAGCTATGTTCATGAAATTCGGATCTGCACCAACTTGCTACCAAGTTCTGATATGGTGACCCGCTCTGATACCAAATGAAAAATTGACGAGATGATTGTTTCACAAACCTTCTGATTCTTTTCTGACAAACACAAAAATTAGAAAAATTAAAAGCACCAAAGATAAATAATACTAAGATTTATTAACGGAGTTCGGCGCACTTTACTTACATTTGCGAGGCCCTTACCTAGCTTAATTACTTTCATAAAAGTACAATAGATTTACACAAGGCCTTACTAAGCCGACATCACTTAATCCTTGAAATTATCTCTCAACCTCACTTCTTATGAAAGATTTTCACACCTAATAACACGATCAACTTATGTTAACCTCGATAGAGGATTTTTCTAAGCAACAAGAAGACAATTAAACAAACAATTTAAGTGATCAATCAACTAATAACAAAATAATAATACACTTGAGATAAAAGAGAAGACCAACTTCCTGAAAGGTTCAGTTCTACTGAAATACTCACTCAAAGATATCGCACCCACAAAGAACTTTCAAGTCACGTACAAAAACTTCACACACTCACATTCAATTAACTAGTAAACCTAGGCCACATATGGAAATAACACCTGGAGATGTTTTTCTGCTACATACGCATAGACCACACACCATGGGTTACGTCTTCCACTAAGAAAACCAACACCATAGAGATTCACGTCAACATCCACAGATAAAAGAAAACACCCAGCCACTCACAATACTCACTCAAAGAATCAATTATATCTCACCATAAACCTGAAAACCACACAAAAAAATTCAACTATTTTTAAGAAAAGACGTAATTAACGCACACCCATAGAGACCAACAAGAGTCGTCAATAAAGACTCCCAAGATACACCCCGTCAAAGAACCCCAATGCAACACGCAAACCCCTTATTGGCTATCCAAAAAATCTAGCAGCCCCCTTGACAATTACAAGCGTGACATGTCACAACTTATAAAACTAGTTTCTTTGTGAGTTTTTTAATTTAAAATATAAAAAATTTGACTTGTGATTAAAAGTAAAAGAAAAGTTTGAAAAGAATGGTTAATTAAGATTAGAAACATATTGAAACCATAAAAGCTAGTTAGATTAAATTACTATTTAATCTTAAGTTGTTGATAATTTAAAATTTTTATTTAAATTATATAATATGAAAAAAAGATCGTACATAAATATAAAAAGATTTACTCAAAAGGTGAGTCATCATTATTACATAATATGAGTTAGATGAGGTGCAAATAAGATAGAGTGTTGCATATTTTGTTTTTACGTAAAACAAGTTAAAAGGTCCTTCTTGGCAATCAGTGGATTACATTAGCTGTTAGCTAATTCTCTCAGCGGTTAGCTGACAGTGAATTAATATAGCTGGTTTGACCTGCAGATAATATCAACTATTTATTTAAAGATGTTTGATAAATTTAATTATTTAGTATTAATCATTATGTGTAAAATGACTTATAAGGACATAACATTAAAAAAATTATAAGGATATGAGTATTATATCTTAGTATTTCTTTGAATATTTTCGATAGAGCAAAAGAAGTTAACATCATCATTTAACGCAAAGGTATCTTATTGGGTGTTTCTCGATATAACTTACTCGATCATTTAAGTTGTCTTTATATTTACTTTCAAAGTTAAAGGAAGACATATATAATGGAATGATAATTCTTTATATATTTTGACTCAAATTTAATATATATTAATTCAACTTGAAAAATTAAAATTAAAAATATTAGATTTAAATAATAAACTTACTATCTCCATCTTTTTGAATAATTTGTAACAACTTTTGGATATAATAGCCTTTTAGTTCCTTAATTTCTCAGCTACTAGAGAAAAACACTTCTCATAAAAGCGTTTTCAAAATTAGCATATTGGGTTCAATCTACCAACCTAATCAACTTATTATTAAACATAGTTATCAACAATTTCGCATAGTCAAACAACTTAAACTTTTCAATCAACCAAAAAAATTTCTTATAAGTCATTTACCAAACAAGGTCAAATCGTTACCATCAATAATAATACTATTACATAAGTTTTAAGTCGTAATGAACTACCCTGAATCAAGACAGATTCAAAGAATTTAGGTATGTTTTTTGTGAGAATTGATTTATATTCGTCTTCCTAATTTGTCTAAAAAATATAATTTCCCCCAATTCTTTTTTTTCTTTGATCAGTGTATAATTAACTCCATTTACATTGAATTTTTTTATCCAACCCTCTCCTAAAAAAAATGAAAGTACAGAAGAGTTCTTAAGATCAAATGGAATCGAAATTAGAATCATTACAATTATGCTGGAAAATTCTATGCCTTCTAGATGGTTTTGGTAATTTAAGAAACCTTGACTTGATATTCTTATGCAAACATATGAAGTAGATTACAATCAATGTCCACATGAAGACTTCAAACTTGAAATTTATAATTCATTATAAAATAACATAGAGCAAGTAATTATTGAAGGATTTTGAGAGAGGTTCAAATTTGTCAATCTCTATTTATTGAATTTGAAGGAGTTTAAAAAGTTTTTGAACCAAATTTATACGAGCGCATATACAATTAAGACATACTATATAACTTAATAAGATGAATTATGAGTCTTATTTTTGTATTAACTCACTTCATCATTAAATCTTGTTTCAACGTGAAATTACTCCATTTATGAATTTTTAATAATTATATCTTAGGTTGTTATATGATGTCTAAATAGCCAATGGAAATTTTCCTCTTTCTCTTTTTGTCACTAAATAAGTTGTATGATAAATATATGCAAATTTATAATCCATATAAGTGGTATATAGTTTTTATATAACTTTTCTTTTGAAAAATAATTTTTTTATTAATTTGTCTAAAAAGTCTTTAATCTTAATTTTGTAACAGCTAATATTAATTACTTCGTCTAGCTTTTCAAATTAATATTCACTTTTTACAAGTTCTATTAGAAAAAGATTATATATACAATTACGAAAGTAACTTTTAACATCTCAACCACAAAATTTGTAATTTTTTCTTAAATGATTATTGAAAATAATAAATTTTACAAAAGTATTCCATTTAAAGTATTGAACTTTATTTTTTTAAAAGAGAATCTTTACAGTAATTATTTCATTAATAGTATACGCAATGTCATTTTTAACAAATAAAATAAAATACCTTAATTTTAAATAACAATCAATTCCAATATGCTACTTAATATTATTTGATTATATTAAACATTTTTAAACATTTTTAAATTAAAATTTACAAGACCCCTTTTATAAATATTTAACTACTAATATTAGTTTCATATTTTAGGTTTTCATATAATATAAAAAATGAACTTAATCAAATAAAAGATCATCATTTTATTATATAATCCAAATATTAAAGTTTTAGTTTTCTTTATATGTAGATAACCATTACGTGGTTGAATATCACTTTGTAGATACAAATGAATATGTGAGCATAATAATATAAATATACATACATACATACATATATATATGTATATATATATATAATGATTTATTATTTATTTTCTTTTTATTTAAGAGGTAATGTCCCGTATAACTTTGTAAAGTTAAATAAATTATTATTCGAAAATTCTTCATGTTAGTTTATGCCCTTGCAGCCAATTTATTTTGGTTGTGGATATTTGTATGACATTATCTTTTAATTATTAAAGG
>JANSVA010000003.1:26429692-26451347 GCA_025504915.1 Erythroxylum reticulatum | reverse complement strand
AATGCATGTACAGTCATGTGCATATACAAAAATTGCCATTCATATATATATATAGAAGCCATAACATGCATGCTCATGCCGAGATGAGTTTACACGCTCGTAACTCGTCCCAATTTACGATTTTACCCTTCCCATCGGTGATGGGATGTTACAGAACTTCATTGGCATATAAAAGTTAAGAGATTAAGCATAGAAAGTATAGTAATGAATGTGGCTTACTCTCAATGGCCAACATAGCTTCAATAATGGGACGTCCAAGACTGAATCGCACCGCAGCACCAATCTCATAAATCAATTTGGCCTGTGCCAAGTAGACAGAGATAACGTGTGTTCTCGGCATTCAGTTGGTCACTACTAACTTAAAGAGCATGAAATACTTTTGGGTAAGCATTAAAGAACCAAGTACAAAACTAGACGACCATGCAATCAATTTTCCACCAGTCAATACTGTAGTAATTAAATCATTAGACACATTCCAATCATCATCACAAAGTTGATCGCCAATCATATTATCAAATCCAAGAAACAAACTTAAACGATCAGCACCAAAACAGACTACCCGACCCCTCGCATATATATTGATCTATAACTCAAAGTAGTCTCATTCAGAATATCACTAGTCAAGTTGTAGTAAAATTCTTTTACCAGATCTAAGTCATAGTGTTGAGGAAGCAGTGAGGCTTGCAGTAAATGTATCTTCGATAATAAAGTGTCCAGTCCATGTTGTTGAAAATCCTTTAAATTCATTGGACGGTCGAGATCGAACCCGACAGTGTTGAGAGTCACCCATTTCTATTCAGCTGCAGAGCAGTAGAACTTGAAAAAAATTGCATCGTCCACTGTTAGGCAGACAGAAGAAATACATCAAAGTGGTCGAACTACTTTTCGAACCTACTCCTTTGTACGTTTCTGAGGAGTCGTAGGAGGCATAGTCGATGGAGCAGCTGCTGCAAGAGTCTCATTGGAATTAGAAGTAGAGTCTTCAACCATAGATAAAATGTCTCGATTAACATCATAATCTAGGTCTAGTACTTTTTCTCGAACAAAAGTAGTGTCGGGAATATCAATAGGAGCTGTCGAAGATGACCCAACCCCAGTGAACCTCCTTCTGGGTATCGGGTTGAGCATTAATCAACTTGAACAACGTGATTGAGCTGCTTTTTTTAACATCGAAGGGGACGTTTTCCCTTTATTCTTGCCCATATTTTCAAAAAAATAGCCAAGACCCAAACAAAATCAACAAATTGGTGCTACAGTCAAGTGAAAAGAAGCAATACTATATAGAGAGAAGAAATGGGTCTTTAATGGAGGTTCACAAATCCCACACAATGGAGAAAACTTCACGATGGAGAAATATAGAGAGAAGCTGAGTTCACGATGGAGAAAACTTCAACATAATTTTGTGGGTGCTTGGGAGCTTAAGACTGCAATCACATGAGTGATTTGGAGTGGACAAATATGCAAGCTAGAAGAAGGGAGATGGCGATAAAGAGAAAGACACTTAGGGATTTTGAGTCCCTTTGATGAAAAACACATCAAGAGGTTTCGTAAAGATATCCGCCAACTGCTTTTTCGTATATCATGTGACAAAGTGACTATTTTGCTTTCCACAAGCTCTCAAATAAAGTGGTACCTCAGATCAACGTGTTTCGTTCTTAATGCTGAAACAAATTTTTAAAGATGTCGCATAACATTGTCATCACGTTCTCATCAATCTCATAATCTTGTAACATCTATTTCATCCAAAGAAGTTATGAACAACAACTACCTCCAGCGATACATTTAACCTCTGTGATCGATAGTGAAATTGAATTCTACTTCTTGTTATATTAAGAGATCAAATTGTTTCCTAAGAAGAAACAACATCCTGAAGTGCTTTTCTGATCGTCTAAGTTTCCAGACCAATCCGTATCACTATATCCAACTAGATAAGATGTCGAATCAAATGTATACCATATCCCAAAATCAAATGTTACGCTTACATACTTGATAATCCTCTTGATTTCTTTCAGATGTGCTTCTTTCAAGTTGGCTTGATAGCGAGCACATATGTTGATGTTGTAACAAATATCTGGCCTACTTACAATCAAATATAATAAAATTTCGATCATGCTCTGATATAGACTGACATTAACACTTTTACCATTATCATCTCTGTTTAGTTTCGTTAAGACACTCATAGGTGTTATCGCATGTATGGCATTCTCAAAACTGAATTTCTTTATTAAACTCTTGGCATATGTGGTCTGTGATATAAAAATTCCATCCTTCACTTGTTTAACTTGCAAACCAAAAAGAAATTCAACTCACCTACCATACTTATTTCAAATTTGGATATCATTAATTCTTTAAATTTATCTACCATCTTCGAATGTATGGCATCAAACACAATGTCATCAATATAGATTTGAGCAATCACAAAATCATATTTAAACTTTTTAATAAATAGAGTTTTGTCAACACTGCCTCGTTTATATCCTTACTTGATGAGATATTGTGTGAGCCTTTCATACTAAGGCCTTGGTGCTTGTTTGAGACTATAAAAAGCCTTCTTTAGCTTAAAAACATGATCTGCATGGGCTGAATCAATAAATCCTTTCAGTTGCTCGACATACACTTCTTCCTATATAAACCCATTTAGAAAAACACTTTTTACATCCATTTGATAAAGCTTAAACCACTTTATGCATGCTATGCCCAATAATAGTTTGATAAACTCAAGTCGTGCCACTAGTGCAAAGGTTTCGTCAAAGTCTATTCCTTCAACTTGAGAATATCCCTGAGCTACTAACCTTGCTTTATTTCTGGTTACATTATCCTTTTCATATGTTTTATTTTGAAACACCCATTTTATTTTAATCACATTAGCATCTGATGGTATTGACACCAATTCCCATACATCATTCTGTGCAAATTGAATCAATTCATCTTACATAGTTGTTGTCCATAACTCATCTTGTAGATCTTCTTTAATGTTCTTTGGCTCGAAAGAAGAAGTGTAGCATAAATAGTGCAAATTCTCGATAATCAACCCTTCTAACATCTCTTGTTTTTCTTCTTTCATTAATAATCAACCCTTCTACCATCTCTTGTTCTTCTAATTTGGGAGGGAGGATCCCGATTCATGTCAACTTCACTCGAGTTTTGAACATTTATAGGAATAATTTCTACATCAAATGTTTCGGTTAATTCATCATCTAAAGTAACTGACAATTCTTCAATTCGCGCAGTTACTTCTTTAGTGGCAATTAATTGCAGGTCTGGGCAATTCTTCAATCTTGTCTCGTTGCTTATTTGAGCTGATTCTAAGGATTAGTTCTATGGTTTTTCTTTTGACATTTGATCATTCAACGGAGATACAACATCCATCATAACATTTATGGACTCTAGCACTTTCTTGGTTCTTTGATTATATACTCGGTAAGCTTTACTGTGAGTTGAATAATCAATGAAGATTCCTTCATCACGTTTGCTCTCAAATTTTTCGAGCTGTTCTCAATCTCTAAGAATATAACACTTACTGATAAAGACATGAAACTAACTTACATATGGTTTCTTTCCCTTCCAAAGTTCGTATGAAGTCTTATTCAAGATCTTCGAAGGTAAACTCTGTTACATATGTAACATGCTGTATTGACTACTTCAACCCAAAAACGCATAAACAATTTTCTTCCATTCAACATCGATCTAGCCATTTCTTAAAGTATGCTATTTTTCCTTTTAGCAACTCTTTTTTGTTGTGGAGTTTTAGGTGCTGAAAATTCATGTATAATACCATACTACTCACAAAAGTCATTAAAGCTTGTATTTTGAAATTCTCTTCCGTGATTTGATCAAATTCTCAACACAGTCACATTTTTCACATTCATAACCTGCACACATAGGCTTCTAAAAGCCTTGAAAGCATATGATTTTTCTTTCAAAAAGGATATCCAAATATATCTTAAATAATCGTTAACACAAGTTAGAAAATATCTCATTCCACCAATACTATCTTTTTGTGTTAGACCAACTAAATCCATATGAACCAAATTAAGTATGCGTGATGAGGTAACATGTCTAACCTTTTTATGTGGCACTTTTATCTGCTTACCCATTTGACATGCACTACAAATTTACTTATCTTTTGTGTTCATTGTGGGTAGCCCCTTCACAACTTCCTATTTCTTTAACTTGCTAATAAGTTCATAGTTTACGTGCCCAAGCTTTTGATGCCACAAATCTATGTTACTGTCGTGTGAGGTTAAATTACAGGTGGTTGTGACCTGCAACATGTAGCAATTATTGTCTTATCGCTTTCCGCTCACAATGCATTCTCCTTGTTTGGTTAACACCCTGCATTCATCACTTGTAAATTTAAGTAGTAAACCATCATCACAGAGTTGGCTTATACTTACCAAATTAGCTTTTAATCCATCGACATAGAGCACATTCCTGAGGAGAGGCAATCCATTCATGCATAATGTTCCTCTACCAATCACTGAAGCCTTCTTTCCATCTCCGCAAGTCACATGCCCATCCATACATCTTTGATAATCAGTTAGGTAATTCTTTCCCCCTATCATGTGACTTGAACATCCACTATCAAAATACCAACCATTACACAAAGTTGCCTTCGTCAACTTAAGAACTATGAGAGCTTGCAATTGACCCTTTTTAACCCAAGTAGATTTTGGTACTAAAGGTTGATTATAAACTTCATGTGAGGAATATAGGGTCCTTCAGTTTTGGCTTCTTTAAAACAACATCTGCAGTAACTTGTAGCATTTTGGCCTTATGTACCTGATAACTCTACAAAAATGACATGTGGGAACAAATCTTCTATTCTTCATCGATGTTTCTTCTTGGGCAGATTTGGGTATATCAATTTTCTCATCATTTACTTTAAAGAACTCACCTTTGTAACCAATGCCTTAAAGATCCCCTTTAACCTTACCAATTTCGATCAACATTTTTAACTTTTTTGTGCTTCCATTCAGCATTCCCAATCCCTTTTTGGTACTTGCTAACTTTAGTCTGGCTTCACTGAGGTCGTCTAAAGCCACCATCAATTTCTTCTCTAAATTTTGGATTGCATTCTTCATAGAGAAGTTTTCTTCCTTCAACCTTTTATTCTTTCTACATATAATTACCCATTTTTCATACATCATTTTATAAGCCTCGTAAATATTCTTCTTTTTATCATCTAAATAACTTTTATCACTGTCATGATTTGATATCGAACCTTAACCTGATCTATCTCTATTTTTCTCGACATTTTCTAATTTGCTCCCTTTATTGCCTTCGGTTACTTCCTTCTTAGTTACTGTTGGGTATATAACTGGATTTTTGCTATATAGAGCAAATAACGTAGCACCGTTTAGAATTTCTTCTTCATTACCACAATCAATTTTGGACTCGTTTTTGCTCCAAGTGCTAGTAAAAGATTTACCTTTTCTCTTCTTTAAGGTATTAGCACATTTTGCTTGCACATGTTCGAAGCCCTGACACTCATAGCATTGAATTCTCCTCATCTTTCTTTCACGCTTCTAAGTTCTGCCTTGTTGTGTGAAATTGTTGTTCGATGAGCTTCTACAGTTTTGCCTAAACTCGGGTTTGTCCTTTTTCACTCTTTTCAGCCATTTACTGAAATTTCGTGTTAACAAAACCAAATCCTCATTCTCATCATATTCATCTTCTATATCAATTATGCCCTTTCCAGTTTTAGTTTGTAGTGCCAATCTCTGGCTCTTTACTTGTCAGCCCCTTAAAAAATTCATTTCAAAATTGGTAAGAATCTTAATTACCTTCTCTAGAGACAAGCCATTAATGTCATAAATCTCCTCAATTGCTGCAATTTTCAAAATATATCTTGGAGGTAGTGATCTCAACATCTTCTTGACAAGTTTCAGATTGGAATACTTCTTCCCGAGTGGATGTGCCTGATTCGCTATACCATGTAATCTTTCATGAAAGTCTCCAATAGTCTTATTCTAATCCATCTTCAGTTCTTCAAACCTCACAATTAACACCAATAATTTTGATGCTAGCACATATTTGGATCCTTCATGAATAGTCTCCAAACCATTGCAACAAACTATGGATTGATTTTTGCAAACTCCAATATCAACTCATGGCAATAGAGGAAGACATCACGCACATCTAATCAAGCAAATACGCCTTCGGCAGAAGATGCGCACAATGGACAAAGAGACTTAATCTTGAGCCATGCAGTGAAAACTCAACACCAAGCCATGAGCAATTCAAGATGTCGCACCCACAAAGAACTATCAGCTCACGTACAAAAGCTTCACACACTCACAATCAATTAACCAGTAAACCCAACTGCCCATATACGGAAGTAACACCTGGAGATGTTTTTCTACTACATACGCATGGACCACACACCATGGGTTACGTCATCCACCAAGAAAACCAACACCACAGAGATTCACTGCAACATCCACATATAAAAAAATTACCCATCCACTCACAATACTCACTCAAAGAGTCAACCGTATCTCACCATAAACCTGAAAATAAAAAAAATAATCTCTTTTCAACAAAAAAACGTAATTGACGCACATTCACATAGACAAAAGTTGTCAATAAAGACTCCCAAGAAGTATGTCGTGAAAGAACCTCAATTCAACATGCAAACCCCTTATTGCCTATCCAAAAAATCCAACAATCCCCTTGACAATTACGGACGTGATATGCCACAATTTGTCAGATAATAGACTTCAGTTTAGTGTAAGATTTTTTCATAATTGTCAGTGTAACAACTATATCTTTTTGAAACTAAACCTAATTAATATCTTATATGTTTAATTAATAAATAAGATGTCAAAACAAAATAAAAAAGATATATACTATATATCTTAACATTAATATCAACGACAAACCTTGTAAACTAGTTCACATTTATTTATTTATTTAAAATAGAAAAGAGTTTCCAACTTTTTATGTTAAGATTGTCAGTTAGTATATCTTGTCAGAAGCACTAATTAAAGCAATGATACGTATCATGGTTGGAAATCACTTATTAAATGTTTAGTTGAGAATTTGCACAAAAAGAAATATTAGCTGTAGGATTGAGATCTTGAAAGTTCAAAGAAGATTAGGTAATTAGTCATAGTTAGGTACTAATAATAGTCTTTGTTTCCAATTGAGTGCATTTAATTGCTTCCGTCTTTTCCTCGAGTTGCAATTCTCTTCTAGCGTATCATCTACGTCAATTTAGGAAATTTATGTTAATTCATGCAAATGTGACC
This sequence comes from Erythroxylum reticulatum, assembly GCA_025504915.1. Classification (NCBI taxonomy): domain Eukaryota; kingdom Viridiplantae; phylum Streptophyta; class Magnoliopsida; order Malpighiales; family Erythroxylaceae; genus Erythroxylum; species Erythroxylum reticulatum. Next base: position 26,444,094 of record JANSVA010000003.1, on the reverse strand, counting down.
AAATTATTTCAATTTTAATAAAATCGTATATAACAATGGCGTGCTATAGTTGCTTATTTCTTTTCATTCCGAAAAGTCATTTATCAAACTAAGGTCAAAACGTTACTATCAACAACAATACTATTACATAAGTTTTAAGCCGTAACGAACTACTCTGATTAAAGACATATTCAAAAAATTTAGGTATGTTTTTTTGTGAGAATTGATTTGTATTCGTCTTCCTAATTTGTATAAAAAATATCCAACCCTCTCCTAACAATACTGAAAGTATAGGAGAGTTCTTAAGACAAAATGCAATCGAAATTAGAATCATTACGATTATGGTGGAAAATTCTATGTCTTCTAGATGGTTTTGGTAATTTAAGAAACCGTGACTTGATATTCTTAGCAAACATATAAAGTATTACAATCAATGTCCACACGAAAACTTCAAACTTGAAATTTATAATTCATTTTAAAATAACTTAGAGCAAGTAATTATTAAAGGATTGTGAGAAAGGTTCAAATTTGTGAATCTCTATTTATCGAACTTCACCAACAAGTTTTGAAGAAGCTTAAAGAAAATTTGAACCAGAGTTATACGAGCCTATATACAATTAAGACATTATATATAACTTAATGCGAAGAATTGTGAGTGTTATTTTTGTATTAACTTTAATGCGAAGAATTGTGAGTGTTATTTTTATATTAACTCACTTCATCATTAAATCTTGTTCCAAAATGAGATTACTCCAATTATGAATTTTTAATAATTACATCTTAGGTTGTTATATGACATCTATGTAGCTGGTGGAAATTTTCCTCTTTCTCTTTCTATTACTAAATAAGTTGTATAATAAATATATGCAAATTATAATCCATATAAGTGGCATATAGTTTTATATAATTTTTCTTGTGAAAAATAACTTTTATTAATTTGTCCAAAAATTCTTTAATCTTAATTTTGTAACAATCCATATTAATTACTTAGTTTAACTTTTCAAATTAATATTCACCTTTTATAAGTTCTATTAAAAATAGATTATATATACAATTAAGAAATTAACTTTTAACACCTCAACCACAAAAATTGAAATTTTTTCTTAAATGATTGTTGAAAATAATAAATTTTACAAAAGGATTCCATTTAAAGTATTGAACTTTAATTTTTTTAAGGAGAATCTATAAAGGAATTATTTCATTAATAGTATACACAATGTAATTTTTAACAAATAAAATAAAATACCTTAATTTTAAATAACGATCAATTCCAATATACTATTTAATATTATTTGATTATATTAATTATATTTGAATATTTTTAAATTAAAATTTACAAAACCTTTTTTATAAATATTTAACTACTATTAGTTTCATATTTTAGGTTTTAATATGTTATTTTGAGATGTTTTTGATTTAGGGAATTTTCTTTTATATGTTATTCTGAGATGTTTTAAAGATACATCTACTCAATTGTTGTTGATTTGTGCTACTACTATCTTCTTTTATATTTAATGTTAGAAAAAATGAAGAAAGAAAAAGATCAAATAGTAGCATTGGATAATGATGAGTAGTTGTAGTCTCTTGTTTCCATTTGCACATCTCATAATTTATTTTTGATTGTCCCGTGTTACTTAGTGCTTTGTAAATGCTTGTGAGTAGTCGTTTCCCTTTTTGCCTTACCTTAACCTAAGCCCCATTACAACCTTTAGTAAAAGCCCTTTTGATCTATGATGGCATGTACTCTATGTAGTGGAAAATAGATGGATTTGCAAGCCTATAGTAGTTTAATCTCTTAGAGGAAGCTTTGAGTGAAACACAACCCTTATATACTTGAGTGACATGAGTGACTATCCTAAGGAAGGTCCATTTCAATTTTATGCTTGCTTTTGATCAAGGATATCTACCTTTGCTTTTGTTTATGTGCATTGATGAAAAGATTATGACCTATGTAGTAGCTTGAGACTTGACTTTGCCGAAGTTTAAGGGATTGCAAACACTTGATTTTCGTTGAAAATGAAATAACAGAATATGTTGGTTGTGATCCCAGTAAGTTACTTGAGGACAAACAACACTTTAAGTGTGGGGGTGCTGTTAATTAGCATTTTATATTGATTTTAGATACATAATTTGCTCAGCTTTTGTCCATTTAATGTTTAAATTGCACAAATTAAAAGTTATTTGTTTTAATTTTAGGCACATATTGGATTTGAAACAATAAGAGCAAAAATCCAAAATGGGAGCTCTATTTAGTGAGAAGAAGACAGCTTAAAGTGGCATCCTAAGAAGGCTTAAATGAAGTGGAAGGCATCATGGGCAATAGAACGACAATGTAGCAACAAAATTTAGGTGTTCTTAAAGCAAGAAACAGGTGGATAAGAAATGACAATGTAGCAACAAAATTTAGACGTTTCATGCAACCAAAATGACGTGAAACAGAGGTAGACAATTAAGAATGTACAGAGTTGTCGGATGCACAGATGAGCAGCGAGTTATGTTCTCCACTTTCCTCCTCGAGGACAAGGGTAAAGATTGGTGGGAAGTCATTGAGAGACGACATATGGATGGGGTATCTTGGGTAGAATTTCAGAGAGAGCTCATGGACAGATTCTACCTATAAAGTTAAAGGGATGCAAAGGTAGAGAAATTCTTCCATCTAGAGCAAGGTTTGACATCAGTGACAAATTACGATATGAGATTTTCAGAACCTGTTAGAAATGTTCTGTTTATTGCTGACAGTGAATTGTAGAAGTGCAAAAGGTTTACTACAGGCTTGAGTCCTAGGGTATGGATTCACCTATCATTGGCTTCATAGACATACTACGAGGAATTAGTTGAAGTTGCAATAAAAGTAGAGAGAAATGCAACAACAATCACTCAGAGTTCAAGGTCAGAACAAAAGCGCAATGCACTAGTTAGTTCATCTCAAGGTTCAATCAAGAAAAATAAGTCAAGATGGAGTGGTGTTAGGAGGTTTAGTAGAGACAAATTGTCCAACTAGGGATCTTTTGGGTCACCCACTAGGCCCAGAGACTCTTATGATAGTAGGACCCCAGTGCTAGAGTGTGCTACTTATGGAAAAAGACAATTAGGTTAGTGTCGGGTGAATATGAAAGGTTGCTTCTATTGTGCTTAGGAGGGTCATTTCATTAGAGATTGTCCGTAATTAATCATCGTAGAGAAGTTGGTGGCTAGATCTTTAGCACCTTCACAAGCTAAAAGGGGTTATAGACAGGGCAGTCGAGGTTCTTAAACTAGAGGGTTGAGTTTTAATGGATCTGGAAAACGTTTCGAGGGTAGTGGAGCAATCCTTATAGGACAGGCAAGTAGACGTCATACACAAACTTAAATTTTTGCAGTCACTCAGTAAGAGGCCAATGTCACACCAGAGGTAGTCACTGGTATGATTACCGTTTTTAATCATAATGCATATGCTTTAATAGATCATGGTGCTACACATTCTTTCACATCTATAGATTTTTCTACAAAATTAACTGTTAAACCTCAATTATTAGACGTTGGGGTAGTAGTTTCCATTCTAGTTGGGAACTTACTCTTCACTAAAAGAGTGCTCATAAATAGTAAGATACTGATTGGAGGTAAGGAAATCCTAGCAAACCTTATCATATTGGATATCCGAGATTTTAATGTTATTCTCGAAATGGATTGGTTATCCACATATCGTCCAGTGGTGGATTGTTTAAAAAGTAGGTTAGGCTGAGTTGATTAGGGAAACTAGAGGTGATATTTTGTGGTTACAAAAAGTTCTTTCCATTAGTATCGTGACTGCTATGGTAGCTAATAGAATGCTTCATAAAGGATGCTAGGGATATCTGGCTTATATGATTGAACAGAATAACAATGAGATTCAATTTAAAGATATTCCGATGGTTAAGGAGTTTCCTAACGTATTTCTAGAGGATCTTCTAGGATTACCCCAAGATAGGGTAATAGAGTTTGAGATAGATATACCACTAGAAACCTAATCAATTTCAATTACTTTGTACAAAATAGCTCTAGCGGAGTTAAAGTAATTGAAAGTGTTAATGGAGGAATTGTTAGATAAGGCTTTTGTGAGACCCATTACTTCTCCATAAAGGGCTCCAGTCTTATTCATAAAAAAGAAGGACGGGAGTTTAAAGTTGTGTATCAACTATAGACAATTGAATAGAGTGACAATTCACAACCAATGTGTATCGGATGTAGAAGAATGAAAGAAAGGGATCTTAGAGAAAACTCACTCCTCAACTTACGTTATGCATTTGAGTAGCACAAAAATGTACCACATTCTCAAAAAATAATATTAGTGGAGAGGGATAAAAAAGGAAATAGCAGAGTTCATTTCTAAGTGTCTAACCTGACAGTAAGTAAAAACAGAACATCGAAAGCCTGCGGGATTAATGCAACCCTCCTTATTCTAGAATGGAAATGGGAAAAGATTACTATGGATTTCGTTGTATGACTTCCATGAAGTCAGAAGGGGCACAATACTATATGGGTGATAACGAACATGTTAATAAAGTCCACATATTTTCTTCCAATTAAGAATGATTATCCCTTAAACAAGTTAGCCCAATTGTATGTGGATGAGATAGTGAGACTCCATGGTACACCAATTTCTATTGTCTTAAACTATGACCATAGGTTTACATCAAGATTTGGGCCCAACTTACGAAAAGCCTTAGGTACATGCTTGAAGTTTAGCACTGCCTTTCACCCTTTCACCCTCAGGCGGATGGTCAGTTAGAGAGAACTATTCAGACAATTAAGGATATGCTTAGCTCATGTGTCATGGAGTTCAAGGTGAGTTGAGACACATATCTACCACTAATAGAGTTTGTCTACAATAACAATTATCAGGCCTGCATTGGCATGGCCCCTTATGAGGTGCTTTATGGAAGAAAATGCAGAACTCTAGTATGTTCGGATGAGGTAGGTGAAAGGAAACTGATAGGTCCCGAACTTGTGTAAGTGATAACAAATAAAGTTCAAATTATTTAGGACAAATTAAAGATAGCTCAGGATAGATAGAAAAGTTATACGAATAATCATCGTAGGGTTCTTGCATTTGAAATTAGAGATAAGGTATTTCTTAAGATTTCCCCTTGGAATGGTATGTTAAGATTTGGAAAATGCGGTAAATTAAGTTCGTATTACATGGGACCATATGAAGTTACAAAAAAGACTGCATCAATGGCGTATCGATTGAAGTTACCAGACAAACTTGTGAGAATTCACAATGTCTTCCATGTGTCTATGCTTCGTAAATATCTAGCTGATCCGTCTCATGTAATCACAGCGCAACCAATGAATTTAAAGGAAGATTTGACTTTTGAAGAAGAATCGGTGCAAATTCTTGACTGCAGAGACCAGGTTCTGCATAATCAGATTATTCCTTTTATTAAAGTACTGTAGAGGAATCATGCAGTAGAAGAAGCTACATGGGAAACTGAACAATAGATACGGACATTGTATCCCCACCTATTTTTAAACATGTATACCTAATTAAATTTTGAGGATGAAATTTGTATAAGGAGGAGAGACTGTAAAGCCCCAAACCTTTCCTTTTAATGTTTGGTGAATTTTATTTTTGTGTGAATAGTAATTTTTTAGGACTTGACCCTAAAAAGAATTTAAAATATTCATAATAAGTATTAGAGTCTAATGGTACTGAAACGGATTGAAAATAATTCCGATTAGATAGATTTCGGGAATTTAGGAAGTTTAGGACTTAAAATGCTCTTTTTGGTAAATAATTGAAATTGATGATTCAAATATTATTTTAAGGCATCCAGTCAATAGGTCTTCACCTTAATAAGAGTATTTCATGGTTAATTTGATGATAAGCCTATTATGGACTATTTTCTGATTATAATTTGATTAATTAGTGAATTAAATTCATTAAGGGAAATTTTGGTCTTTTTGCATTGTGATTAGTGGCAAATTAGTCTTTTTACATGTTGAATAGTGGATTGATGATTCATGATGGAAGATGACATGTCTCATGCATTAAAGGAGTAAACTTAAGACAATTGCTTCATTTTTTTGGTCATAATCGTGATGAAAGTGAGTTACTCGTACGTTAAAAAAAAGAAGAAAAGGAGAGAGCCAAAGGTGGGTTTTGGTCAAGCATGAGAGAAGAAGGCTGCAGTTGATTTTCTATGGTTTGGAGCATGATTTAAAGAAAGCTTGCAATTTTCCAAAAGATTGGAAGAAAATGATAAGTTTTCCTAACTACGTTTAGTGAAATTCTGTTTTAGGATTCTCTGTTTCCTTCAATAGTTATAGTATTTTGTCCATAACTTAAGTCTACAGAACTCTAAATTGGGTGATTTTAACTATAAATAAAACCTAATACACATTAATAAAAATTTCTAGAAAAGACGTAGACATAATTCTAGGTAAATGATATTGAAAATTGAGATTGATTATGGTAATCTGATACTGTCCCCGTGTTGAAGTATTTTGTGATATTTAATACATGTTTCATAATTTGGAAATTGAAATGGCATGAATTTTGATGATATGGAAACTAGAGACATAGAGGAACAAATGTTTAGAATACTTCAAAACCTAATTTGAACATTTGATATGTGAAAATTAAGGAACAAGTAAAGGCATGGATTTTGGACATGGGTCGTAACCATGATTCTTTATGAAAGATATAGTGAATCAAATTAGGTAAGATTTTTTTCTGAAGAAATTAGTAAGTTACAATGGGTAAAACATGGTGTTTAAGTGAATTTTGAAGTTTTATTTGGCAAATGGATAAGATAACAGCATATATATCCATATCTGATGTATGTTGTTTAGTGGTTATTTATTGACAACAGGTAGATGCTATATATCTGGCTTAATGGTTGTTCAATGGCAGCATGTATGTTATACATAGTTCAATGGTTCAATGTAAGGAAAACATTATGTATATACTATGTACGATATTTAAATGGAAAGAAGACAACATATATAAATCATGGACGTTGTTCAATGGTTGTTTAATGGTTGAATGAAAAGAAAACAGAATTTTAATCTTACTAAATGCTAAGATTTTGGCTAACCCTAGTCATAAAATTTGTAAAACAAGATGGTAAGTTATAGATGTACTTGGCTAGTTTTAGGAACCCTTCAGAGGTCTCCCTCATAGCTAAGTAAGCCAATAAAGTTTTCTGATCACGCTAGACTCGAGAATAATAAAAGAAAAGCAGTGAACACGTGAGGGTGGTTTACGATAAACTACAAATAATGAATGTGTATTTAAATTGATTTGTTAAGATGGTTTTGACCTTACTGTGAAAAGTATGTTTATGAATAATTCCATTGGTGCTACTACTTGATTTTAAAAGTTAATCTTCATGAGGTTTACATATGCTTTGATTTAGCATTGAATTAAGTTTTAGAAACTAATGAGATGTCCACATGGTTTGAATTAGCATTGAATTGAAATTTGCATATGCTTTAAGTTGACATAGAAAGGATTTTGAATATGTTTTTAATTGGTATTGAAATGAGGCGCGCTCATTTATTAATTGTGGTTTAGCCTATGGTATGTCGTTAGGTTTTTATACATACTATTATATCAATCAGAGTATGTCCTAACATGCTTGGTGGCGTTTAGGGGGGCTTCTTTCACTAACATATGTGATGTTTGTCTGTCATTATGTCCTATGAGTCTCCCTCTGCATGTGTGGGGTATATATTATGCTAGCACTATTATACGTAAACGATGCAGAACTAGCTCCGTAACCATTGATTTATATGTAATGCTAGCATTGTTATGGGTAAGCGATGCAGAACCAATTTCATAACAATTGGTATATAGAGGTTAACCAGGCACGAGTAAGCGATGCAGAACTAGCTTCGTGGCCTTAGTAAGCGATGCGGAACTAGCTTCATGGCCTTACACCTAAGGGTACCATATGGCTATGTTTTAAAAAGAAAGTTCATGAAAGTATTGATTTCCATAGTTGTATACTTTACAAGAAAAATGGAACTTAATCTCAGAAAAACATATATGATTTGTTTTACATATATATTGATTTTATGAAAAGAAAATAATGTGTTTTGTAAGAACATTGGTTATCCCTTGAAAAGAAAAGAAATTGTGTTCTTTTATAGAGGTTAATATTTATATAAATGTTTTTATTGGAAACTATTAACATTCACTGAACTTGTTTAGCTCACCATTTATTTTCTTTTTTAAATAAAGCCTCCTAGGTGTACACTCAGGGGCTTCATTAGTAGGGACTCTACCTCGCGAGTAATCAACTTCGTCAAATGCTGCTATGTAGGCATTTTTATTTTACCTTGTACATATTTTTTAGAACTATTACATATCTTTGAACATATTTTGGAAACTACATTTATATAAAGAATGGACGTGTATAAAGGTTTTTAAATGGAATGCATGACTTTGTTATTAGTGGACTATGTCCTTTACAGAGTTGGCACTCCTTGGAAATTTATTACTGAAATTTCTCGTCTACTCGATCTTCTTGACTTGGCGGGTTATCAATTAGTTCATATCTATTGACAAGCTAATGCTGCGACTGATTGGCTACCAGTTCACGTCAAAGTGCTTCTTTAGCGTACCCTTTTCCATGACCTTTACAAAGATTGCTTCCACTAGATCAAACTAAATATCCCATATGCGAGTCAGGCAATCATAAAATTTTATGTTTGTATTCCACTGATGGTTTGGATTTTCCAAATCATTTTTGTAATGAGGTTCATCAATAAATCTAACCATTAGGCTGTTAAATTAAAAAAAATGCATGACTTTGTTTTAGCTTTTCAAAGTTTATTGATGTAACTATTTGAGACAGCATATGAGTGGATTTAAAGTCCACAATTTGGAGTTGAAAATTTGATGTGATAATAGAAGTTTTTTGAACCTTTACAGGGACTTTGAAAATTTTGGGATGTCAAAATATTGTCGCTATGCTGCCAAAATTTTTAATAAACTGAAAAACAAAACTCTACTATTTACATTTCTTATTATGAATTGAAGTTTTTCCTTAACAAGGACAATAGAATTAGCTTCACGGGAACTTTTTAGTAGACTCGGATATCGACTGAATAGCCATTATGGAGTGTCAGGTAGGTCAACTAGTCATTACAAGATAGGGGCCTGTCAAAGGTTCAGTCCTTTAACCTAAAAGAATTAACCTACATCTCTTTTACTTAGAAAATGTGGATATTACTTATTAATCTTCCTTTTGTATCATGCATATTTTGAATAAGTTCTAGGTATTATGAATATAATGAATCTGATGTTTCAAAACATCTTCAATTTAAAGTTTTGACATATAAAAACTTACTGAAGATGTCTTAATTATTATAAACCTACACTAAAATTAAATGTCATTGTTATTAATTTTCATATATCAATATATTATAAAAGCATTCAAAGTCATTATTAAGTACACTATTATAATTAACCTAATATCATCATTTTAGATATTAAAACTTTTCAATATTCATGTCTATTGATTTATTGATTGGGATTGGTTAACTTGAAAAATAAAGTGTACAAGTTAAAAGTTTAGATTATGAAAACTTTAATTAGTGAGTAGGTTAACAAGAAATAAAATTTTAGACTTTGAAAAACTAAAAGTATTGGTGTCATTATCTAAATTTTAGAATCTATTATGGATATATAAACAATATGGTGAGTTTGCTAACCTCTAAACTATTATAGGTCTATTGGTTTTTTAGGTGTATGATTCTTAGTGTAAACCATAATTATTAATCCAAAATTATCATTATTAGATAGTTTAAATTAGACTTTTGACTTTCAAAAATATATAATTTGTTATCAAAATAACTTTTGGATATCATATGAACTTGGAGATGTGGCATGTAAGCTTATTGGAAGTTGAGATTTTAAAACCCAAGTTACGTTCAAACCATGCATGGATAGGTAATTCGTTTCCGCTAAAAACAGGAAAATTAAAACATTAGAGGACTTTCATCAAACACCTTATAGGTATCCAAAATTCAACCCAAACTAACACAAAAAATTTTGTCTTTTCCCTTTTTTTACCAACATTAACACATTTCAACCATTAATGGTCTCAATAGAAGCATACAACTCAACAACTCACCCTAAAACTGCTGATCAACATAGCATTTAATGAACAAAATGAAAGAAGAAGAAAAAACCCAAAATAAATCCAACAACTTCTTACTAGCTTGAGTACAACTGTAGGGAGATGATGGAGGACAAAACCAAGACAACAAGAGAAAAGAAGATGGAACGGATGAAAAGATGATAAAAGGAAGAAAAATCGTACAGGAGAGAGGAGGTCGAAAGAATTCAAGGGGCAGGGGGTCGGGTCTATTTAATTAACCAGATGCTGGGATTACGTTGCTTGTCGTTAAACAATCGATATCATCTCAGCTTAATTTTTTTTTTTTGCAGCCACAACATTTGGCGACAAATACACAATTCGTATCCAAATGTCCAACATTTGCCTACCAAATTAAAAAACTATCACCAAAACTTGTTAATTCATTTTTAAATTTTTAAATTTTTTTAAATATTAAAATCATAAATCAGGATAGAAATTATAGATATTAAAAAAATTGTGAGACCACAAAAAGTTATGAAATCGTCATATATATTAAAAAAAGATTAATAAAAAGTATAAATGACAATTTTGTTCACTAAACTTTTTTTTACAGTTTTACAATCAACACACATTAACATCATATAGTAATCTCTAAAATGACATTGTTGTTAAAGTCATTTTCAATAATATTAAATTTTATTAATAAAATATTTTATTAGTATTTAATATTCATTTCCATTTTCTACCATATTGCAATTTAATTTCAATTAAATTTCCATTATTATTATTATCATATATGGTAATTAGCTTAATGTTATATGAATGTATACTAATAATTGTAACTAGTATAATGATTTATAAAATATTACATTATATAAAAATTTTCTCATATCTTACTTATGTAATATATATTACTCTATTTAATAATAATTATCTAATTATTATATAAAGATCTTGTACTGTAACATATAATTTATATATTATATACAATTATGTTAGGCAAAGGCGAATCTACATGGCAATGAAAAACCATTTGGCAATGGATCTTTTAATCCTTACGGAATGGTATATTTCTTCTTACTTAATTGAAAATGAAATCATTTACCTTAACAACAAACGATTTCATTTTCTACTAGGTTATTAACACACAAAAAAAACTCTCTTCATTTTCGTGTTAATCGACAGCATTCCTCTTCATTCACAGTCCAATAACTGTCGTCTTTTCTCTTGTACTCGTCTCGTGTATTGTGATCATCACCTTTAAACAAGCGACCTTACCTGTGTTAGTATTGTTCTTCTTTTCTATTTTCAAGCCCTTCTTGTGCTTTGTTTTATTGATCCATTGAGGTATTTATTGTGAGTTTTGTATTCTGCTTATGGTGTATAGGTTTTATTTGTGATTATGTTTGGAAGATGATTTATTGTCTTTCTTTGTTGGTTATATATAGGTTGATTTCTTTTTACCACCTTCAATGTTTCTTTGAGGAAAACCTGCTAACTATTTAATGAAAAGCCTATGAGAATATTTAACTCTTCTAACAAACCTTTTATTAGTGTCTTTATTTTCTACCTTTTTTAGTGTTAACTTTCTTTATTCTTGATTTTTGAAGTTATACTTAATGGGAATTAATCCTGTTTTATGTCAAGGTATATTTTGGAACTAAATAGAAAGAATTGCAATAATTTTAAGATAAAAATAGCTGAACCAGGAGTTGACTCTAATTATACATGGCCTCATGCAACATCCAGAAGTTTAAAATGGAGCAGGTTGGAAGTTTAAAGAAAATGACGTAGCAAAGGAGTGAAAAGCATAAACAGAGAAGTTTGGGTTTAAAAGGGCATGGACAGTACTACTGGACCAAAAATTAAATTGTCAAATTAGTGAATAGTCTTATAAGAATGTAAGGAGCAAGGCCAAAACGCAGCACGTTAAGACCAAAACAAAACGCAACATATGATGGGGAGCAAGAAACGACGACGCACGAACACACAATGAGCAACCAAAACGTAAATGTTTGGAAGGGAGAGGGTTTTTAAAGTGGCGTGAATAGTAAGGTGGGGTTAGCCTTTAATTCGTTAAATCAAAAAATAGTGAACTAGGGGCGGCAGAAATAAGGTAAAGGAGAGTCTACGAGAGAGTGGTGAGTAACATGGTCCATCAAAGTTAATTTATCCCATCGATGAATAGTGAACAAGGAGAGGAGAAGAGTGGGTTTATGACAGAGAAAAGAAGGATAGCGTGAAAAGAAGAGAAGGATGCCCACAACATTCCTAACACCAGTGATTTTTCCAACGTTAATGACAGTCAAACTAGTTAGGAAAATCATGATGTTGGGTAACTAAATTTTTATTTCTTGGTTTACGAAATCCTAGTTATTGAACTCTAAATATTATGAGGCTTTCGTTCTTTATTTCAATCGATTTATTAGTTAAGTATTAATTATTTTTCTTGGTTATTATTTGATTGTTTGATTTTACAGTTAGGTATTAAACTAGTTTGTGATTTTATTCAATCAATAGCTAGATCAAACAGGTTGACGTTCAATTCTCTTAATCAAAAGTTGCGACTAAGATTTTTTATTACTACGTTAGGAACATGATTCTAGGAAAAATAATTATCTAGGATAAATATACATCATATGTATGTTATCTAGTTCGTCGATTTTCTTGATTCGTAGAGCTATTAATTAATTAAATCTAAGATCATATCCAGGTTATTAATTAATAAGGGTTCATTCAAATACATGTTTTGATTAACTAAACATAAGAGAAAATAGGTAAAGAAATTTACCTCAACAAATGCTTAACTAATAAATTGGTTATTTTTAGTGTCGATGATCAACACAATTTCAATAACGAAGGAGACCGGAAACCAAGATTTACTTCTATTGATTACTAAATTCTCATTGTTTTGTTATTAGTTATTTTTCAATTTCGTATCTAATAAAATTTTGTTTAATTCACAATTAAATCCCCCTTTTTATTGTGTAACTACTAACATTTGAATTCCTCGTAGAAATGATCTCTACTTTCCACTACTACATTAATTTGTATTGCAGGAAGTTGGTTTTTTTATATTTGGTTGCAAGCGACAGTATTCACCAAATTTTGGCATCGTTGTCGGAGAGTACGTTGTTTTAGTTTTTGTTTATGATTTAATTGGTGTTTTGTATATATTTGTTCGTAATTGATTTCTTTCCAATTATTTAATGATCTTTTCATTTTTTGTTTCGTGTTTAAGAAAATTTGATATGGATGGAAGTAATTTCTTTTATAACTCATATTCTCAATCCTATAACAATGTTTGGACTGATTAACCTAACTTTTTTCATGATGGAATAATCATCAGAATTACTTCCATGATAGTTTAAAGGACGCACAACAATTCTCATACAGACCAGAAGCTTCCTATCACGACCCCAGTCCATCTGTGGAAGAGTTGAATAATATTTTGAAAGCTAATACTTTGCAAATGAAGCATAATACTCTACAATTCTAGAAGGATGGAGGACAATTTCCAAGAAACACATGATTTAGCACCCAAGATTCGGAGAGTCAACACGATTCAGGTCCATCTTTAGAAGAACTTGTTAAGAATATTGCTGCTAACATTTTATAATTTCAACAAGATATGAAGCAATTACGATAAGATACAAAAGCAAGTTAACAGAGAATGAAACACCTAATGGGTCAGATGGCAATAAGGCTTAATTGTTTAGAATCACAAAGCGAAGAGGAGCAGCCGTATCAAACCAAGGTGTACCCAATGGACATTTGTGCAGAAACATTGCAAAGTGACGAGGAACTTGAGAATTTTGAGGTCAACCCTCAACGAATTGTTTGTGTCTAAGAAGTGGAGAAGGAGCTCGAATCTGCAAAGGACATATCTTTTAGCTCGGAGGTAAGTACTGGGTTTATGATTATTCTTGAAACTAACTCTTTACCTTTACATAACAGATTGGAGGGATTAAATGATGAAGAAAAAGGTGAAGAGACGTACGAAATATTTTTAGAGTGTATGGACTCTATCGAGATTGAGAGTCTGAGGATAGGGAAGACGCTGAATGAGGATGATGATCAACTAAGGCCCTATCCGGAATAACCTCACGTGGAAGTGGTGCTAACTGTAATACCTGAGGATGACAATTTAGTCACGTGAGGAGAAGTAGGAGTCGAGCCAGTGACCCTAAACAAAGGAACTTCTTGGGAGGCATCCCAAAGAAAGTAAAAATATTTTCCTTTACACTTTTGCATTTCTTTTTATATGCATGTGTGTTTTTTGAATTTGTTTGTTTTACTTGTTTTTAAGTTTTCAATCAAAATGAGAGAAAGAACAAAACAAATGAAACAAAC
>JANSVA010000003.1:26378563-26396996 GCA_025504915.1 Erythroxylum reticulatum | reverse complement strand
TAGTAGGTAAACTTGTTGAAGGACTAGTAGTAGGATTTTTGTGGGGTCGTAAATCGATATTCATTTTTTCTAGTGAGGGCTGCTTTAAGGTGTCTGTCTTTGGATGTGTAGAGTGAGCAATATATTCTACTATCTTAAGGCTCGAATTTCCATAATTTTCTATATTCATCTGGATGAGATCACTACCTCGCTTTATCAAGCTAGAAACTTCTTTTTGTCAGTCCTGGGAGATTAGCAATATTGAGAAAGTCTGAGATATTATCTTTAATATATCTTATCTCTGTATCCATTTTTCGAATTTCCTCAAGTATTTGAAGCCGATGGTCTTCCATCTCTTTTAAGAAAATCTGCTAGAACATTTTTTTCAGACTTAATAATTTCTATATCGAATATATAATCAGAAAGTAATGTTTGTCATCTAATTAATCGTTTATACTCAGGTCTACTTGGTAGGTTATTATTAATGAATGCTTTAACCTAGGTATTATCAGTTCTTAATAAAAATCTTTTTGGGAGTAAAAGTAATAAAACTTTTTACAAATTTTTACAACTGTCTATGTATGTATGTATATTAACTTTAAAAATTTTTACCATTAAACTCTATATAAAACATTATAGATATATAGAATAAAATTCATTAATATTAAATATTGGCAAAGAATTTTTTATTATTAGTAGGAAAATATTTTTATTTGTAGGTAATTTTTTTAGAAGTTAGATAAAGTCGTTTAAAGATATATTGAGAAAGTTTGATGTACAAAGCCAAAACAAAATTTCAAAGAGTTTATCCAATTAAAATACATCAACACCATTCTTATATATTAATTTTGTTTATATCCCTATGTCAGCTCAAACTAATTTCCACTCATTCTAGCTTTGAGTTTTCTGCTCCATAAAACTTCCAAGCACAATGTTGCCACTTTGAGGCACTTTTTGCCTCAACTTCTAACCTTAGGAGACTGATTTTTATCATCTTCTATATGTTTCTTTATAGTGTTTCCCTTAATATGCATTTTTTGGTTTTCTCTTCCCCTCGAAAGCATTTGTAGATTCTCTAATTCTAAATCATGTACATGTATATTACTAATTAACCATGATCAAGACTTCTAACTCATTACTTGTGACTCATTGCTTGTGGTCCTGTCATCCTGAAGCCAACTAAGGATGGCTTTATAATCAAACTGATTGTTTCTAATAAGGTTTTCACCTTGATTTGATCCCATATCCATATGGTGCAACAACATTCGAAGAATAAGTGGGAAGGATTTTTATTTACAGTTTTTTAAAACACACTAATGTCTGAGGAGTTCAAGAACTTTAATCTAACTACAATAGATAGGATACCTTTAGGGGAAGGTATTTGCTCCAGATAATCCTATGCCATTTAACTTTTTCTCCTCTTGCTCTTATTAGCTCTTTATAAGAATTGTTTGTGAAGCTATCTAAAGGATGATACATCCAAATGTAAATGTCATTCATATATTCTTGCTGTAATACGTAGTATAAGCTTTATTACGTATCTCGGATCTACATAAAAGGATAAAAAATGAAGGTAATGCAGAATACCTAGATTTCAGTTCCATCTCTACTTTCGATGTCGATTCCGAGCTCCAAACATCTCCGAATCTTCAGAGACCTTTAGTAGAAAATGCTCACCGAGGCACTGGCTAAGTCTTTCTACAATTTTCTCAAAACACGAGCTCTCTTAACGGGTCAGAGAACTTTATGCTCGGGAATGATATGAGTAACTGCAAGAGACCTTAACCTTTATATAGTTTCCATATCGGGCTTCCCCATCACAAGGCCGATATGAACCCAGTCCATACTAATTGGGACCTATTTTTCACCCAGACTTCAACCTATTAATCTAGATTATTTGTTGGGCTACTTTATTATCTTTATTTGGATCAAATTGCGTAACTTAACTAATAATTTATTTAAAACAAAAAATGCAATTAATGTTGTCCAACCCTATGAGACAAAGACAAATTTGTCGCTGAGGACAAAAAAGTCTAACAATCTCCCCTTTGGACAAGCATTAATTACAATTGACTCTAGTTTAAAAGCAGTTTAAAAATTCTATTAAGCCACGTTACTTATTAGTCGACTAAGTTTTAAAAACAAAACATTTGAACCAAAGATAATGAAAGTGCATCATTCTATCCCGCAAGGTTTTAGATATCGAAAAGTATTAGATGCATGTGTCCTGTGTGACACCGATCTAATATAATCACGAATACCTAATACCTCACTAACATGAATGGGAAAATGGAGTGTGGCAAACTACGATTATACCTTTATGATCTAAATTGTATCATCTTCGTTGTAGGTCTTGATTTCTCTAACTTTCTACTAAACTGCATATGCTCAACTACATTAGAGAAATCTTGTTTTCTCTCACCGAATGCTAAATAGTATTAGAGAAAACCTTTATGTTCTCCAACTGAATGTTAAACTGCATTAGAGAACCCTTATGGGATTAAAAACTTATATCCCCCTATATCATGTCAAACTTTATAGATATTTATTTTACTATATGTGTCTAAATGACATAGGCACAAGGTCAATCTCTACATATGCCCAATGGCCTTCAAATGCTTAAGATCGACACAAATCTTAAGACTTTTATATGTATTATGACGATGTATGATGACATGTATTATTGAGGATAAAGGATGATCATCTTTATCAATGAAACATCATACTATCATAATAATTTAAAATGTACAAATTTACATGGAGCAAACATAACGATCCCCTAACTAATAGTGTCTAAGGACGTCAAAACACCCATATTGTATACTTGTGTCACAAACACAAGTGGGTGAAGTCCTTTAGTTAAAGGATCGACTCACAATTCCTCAGTCTTTAAATGCACCAAACCTTAATGTCACCTTTTCGTATCAACACCTTTATGACCAAATAATTGATCTTTAAATGCTATGACCCTGTGATATTCTTTGTTGTTATTAAACAACACTGTAAGAAGAATACCACAGTAAAGACAAATAGGTTTAGCTACTGAATGGACCACAGACAACTCAGAAATCAAATTTCTAAGATAAATCATCTACAAAGCAACCCTATATCGTGCACTCTGCATGCCTAATCAAGGAAGTTACCTGTGTCTCTTTAACATACTTCTATGACATTATACCATTTGCAAACTTGAACTGTAACCTTAAGCAAACTTTTGATGATCTGAAAACATAGCTAAATTTAAATCTGAATTCCCTACGAGGTTTAGTCTGCTTGACTTTTCTATATGTCAACATATAATCCTTAATTCCTTCAAATATCTCAACACTCGCTAGACTGCATTCCAAAAATCTATAACTGGATTAACCAGATATTGACCAAACAGTCAAACAGTGAATACAATGTCCTATCTAGTACATAGTTGAGCATACATCAGGCCATCCACCGTACTAGAATACGGAACATTCCTCATAATCTCTCTTTTTATTTTATTTTTTGGGTCCTATACAAAAAATTATCCCTCACTGTAAGAGACAGATGTTACGCTAGGTTTACTGTCAACCGCATTACACCTTTGTAACACATACTCAATGTATGCTTTCTTTGAGAGGTCTGATGAGTGTTGAGATATGTCCCAGTGAATCTGAATACCTAGGACAGAAGATGATATACTAAGGTCCTTTACATTAAGGTTTTTGACCAAAAGTTGCTTATTCTTATACAACATGGTCAAGTGACTTGATGTGAGCAATTTATCATCCTCATGCAGTAACAGGAAGATAACTTTGCTCCCCTTAACTTCATAGTACAGGCTTCTTTTTAGCTTTATTTTCCATGAAGCCGAAAGAGGTCATAATCTCATCAAATGTAAGGTATCACTTTCAGGAGGTTTATTGTAAACCATATATTGATCTTCTTAACTCGCAAAATATGTCAGTACTTTTTAGATCCTAGGACTCTACAGATTTTACCATATAGACCACTTCATAAAGGTCTTTACTCAGGGAGGTGGTTTTGACAGCCATCTGATGTAACTCTATATCATCATAAGCTAAAATTGCCTCTATCACTCAAAATGTATCCTACGAGGATACAAGAGAAAAGGTAACACAAAGTCAACCTTTTTCTCTGAGTGAACCCTTAGGCAACTAAGCGAGCCCATAAACTACTAAACTTTATTATGAAATCCTTAAGGTCTCAAAACTTTATTTGCAACTGACGAGTTTGCAGTTTCTGATGCAAATCAACCAGCTTCCAGACCTTACTATACTTTATGGCTTGCATCTCGTCATTCATCGCTTCCCACCACATATCCACATTGGGTCCAGAAATAGCTTCTATAAAAGTAGCTAGATCTGAAATATGTCTAATAACATAGTCTAGTACACCTAATAGACTATGTAATGAGATGGGATAACAAGTCGTCTCACTCTAGTGGATTTACTTAACTATATTAGATCTTATACCCCCAAGAACCTATATGTGTACAGGTATGGGTTCCTGTTCCTGTACAGGTACGGTACAAAGATCTAGATCCACCATATCTAACTATATGATTAGTGGCTATATGACAACTGTAATATTCACCCTGCTTTCGTCCAAAGGGTCAAAGGGCCCACTATCATCATAGACATGGTATTCCAATAACTTAACTGTTTGTGATTCCACTATTCTGATCCCTTCTTTTCTATAGTAAAATTTGTAGCTCTAAAGTGGTTGAGATATTTTACTAAATAGAAATGAGGGAAACGAGCATGCATTATTTCTTTATAAAGATTATCCTACCTCAATAAGGCAGTCCCTTACACAAATGTGCGCAAAGCTGAGTTTTTCAACTTTTGATAATTAAGGTAGATTAGTCTTGCTCTGCATTGACTTATTTAGGTCCTTTAGGATGCTGTTATGTCTTTCAGCAACACACCATTTGCTCAAAACTACTCGGTATAGTGAACTAAGTCACTATTTCAACTGATTCCATATATCTGGCAAATAGACCTTTTAAAGTTCTGAAACATCATGTTTTCCATAATATTCCCCTTCATGGTCAAATCTGACTATCTTGATGAATTTTTCCAACTGGTTCTCAACCTTCAGTCTTTAATCAAGAACACATGACTTTGATGGGAATAATCATCAAGAAATGCCAGGATTCTTTCCGAATTGCACAATACAATTGTATAAGGTCTACCGAAATCTTTATATATCAGACTCAACAAGTTAGAAGCATGAGTTGACCTCAATGTCTTTATTAGTCAGCTCACCCTTGCAACAGTCAGCACATGTTCCCAGATCATCTTAATCTAAAATTGAGAAATGCTTTCCTTAATCAATCTCTCAATCCCAGCTCTAGAAATATGGCTTAAACCTTTATGTCACACCATGTATGACTTCTCATTCATTAGGTCTTTCATAACTTGTTTAGCAAGATACATAGAAGTGTATATCTAATTTGGGGTAAGACACATTCTATACAAACCATATGACAAGAAAGTTGAACCTTTATGTTTTGCATTAAACAAAAATTGTACAACAGAAGTATTAAATGCAAAACGTCAACCTTAGTGTCCGAAATTGATCAAAAGATCACATATAAAATGTGTTGTGTAAAGCTCAAATGAGCCTTACTATAAATTTCAGTACATACACCCCCTATAGATATTACTTCCACCTTTTTATTGCTGTGAACCATCAGGTCCTCCTTTCCTTTATTTGGCTTTATCTTGGATATGAACTACTACATTGTGGAAGCACCTTAATCAGATGTTCCACTAAATAGCCACTTATACTTAATGCAACTATCGCAAATTAGATTCATAATTGACACGCCAACCTGATGGTCTCAGTCTTTCCTTTAAACTTCATTCTATTAGTTTCTTTATGTCCTAGGGGCCTTTACCAGAACTGGTTTGACCAACGTCAACATATGGAGAAAATTTGAACTTTCTACATTTAAACTTAATAGGATTCATCTTTGTCTTCCATTAAGCTGCTTTGAGGACTGTAGGAGTAGCAAAACTTGAGTTTCTCTACCTCAGCAATACAATGGGATATCAAAGCACTAAAGTCTCAATATCTTCACCTACTGTGAAAATAAATTATTTTCGATATGTACTTTATTACTCCCCTTTACCCCTGTATACTTCATGGAGAATAATACTTTCATCAAGACACTTGTCTCAACACCAAATGAGACTGTGTACCTCTGGGAGACATTATCAAGAAACTCCTTTGCTATATCTATGTCTAAAAGTCCACTTTGTAGATGGTAAGCATTGGATTTCTTAATGATCATCAGATATAATATCTGTTAGACCGATCCTAGGCTTCATAGGCTGCTCTATGAGTTATCGAGCTCATGGATGTAAGTGGAGATGGCTTACCCATCCGTATGTTCATATCAACTACATTTATCTCCATAACTTTCAATACATCCTCCATCCAATTTTTTTTATTGAAACCAGCAAGGTTTCAATAGTGATACTGATTTTTTTGACTAAAAAGGTGACTTTAAGATGATAATCTTTAAATCAGCACAAATGTAGGACAACAGCGATACTGAAGCCATTGAATAGTATCTTTACTGAAAATCCAGTCACACATATTATGAAACACCTTTGAGTTGAATACATAATATATGCAATTAGACTTCTACACATAAAAGCTATTGGAGTACAAACTATCAACTCTCATGACACTACCACCTTTGGGTGAATAGATTACTTGAGCAATAGCTTTTCTCCATCTAATACCTTTATGCACATCTCAAAATGTTATGTAAGGGCAACACCTTTGGGCAGAATAACAAAACATAAAATCAGAGGCATCCCCTAACATGCAAGCAGAACAATTCAAAATACTGACTTAAAAGGCCACTTTGGTGACTACATTCTCATCAGCATCCAAGAAGTCCGCAAACACAAGGGATACATCTTTATGTCATCGTTATATTCTTCATGGGTATATCGTATATGACAATGCATCATCAATAAATGCAAAAAACCGAATGCATAGTCTCATTTTCACACACTCGTGATAAAGACATTCTCCGAAAACTTCTTTTGAGACCTTTGTAAAAGAAAAATCTCAGTAAAGTAACTATCGTGCATCACTAGATAATGAACCAACCTCCTTAGACACGTCAACCTCATGTATCTCCCTTATGGCAAGTTCATTGCGCAAAAATTCACTAAAAATGGCTTTAGAATGTCTCAATCCTTTTGCGATTAATTATCATGTAATCTCGAACATTGAAAATGAGACCCGAGACACTGGAACCTCATGTATCTCCCTCAAATGATGTCCGAAGCATGAAAATTCAATAAAAAACGGATTTAGAATGCCTTAATTCCTTTTTTTGGAGTTAAACTTCAATTTATTACTAATGTAATAAATCCAGAAAAATGGAAAAAGTTACTTTATAAATTTGTCGGACCTGGAACCTGACCCAAAATACCCCGGAGCATCCTTACGAGAAATCTGGAATTTTTTATGGCTTTTTTGGAATTTACTGTAGCAGATCATATGGCTGACGTGATCGTTAACATCAATAGACACTGTGCGGTGCGTGCATTGCAAGCGCAGACACGTGTTGCGCATTCATTGGAGCCACATGTGCGAGATGTGGACTATTTGAATGGGCATGTGCGTGGCATGCATCCCGCCGTCCCAAGCGTGTCGGTGCACAGGCACGAGTCACGCATGCAGCACACGCGTGCCATACATCCCTTGCCCGTTGAAGCCGCGTGTCGGAGCGCCATTGGCACGTACACCACACGCGCCGACCGTACGCGGGCACTCTTGCATACTATAGCACAGCAATGCACGCACCCAACGACTGCACATTCCTCCAACGCAGGAGGCGATTTCTGACGTCTCGGGAGTCCTTTTTGTTCCGTTCGGCCCGTTTTCAACCCATTGTTCGTAGCTAACCTTATGTATACCACTTTTACGTAATTACATACATTAAAAAACTGAAAAATGAATCGGAAACGAAGGAAAACCAAATGAGATGAAAAACTGAAACACCTTCGTTTCCGGCAATCTGATCACGTAACCGCTTTGATACCACATCTAATATGTAGTATAAGTGTTATTACGTATCTCGAATCTACATGAAAGGATCAAAAATAAAGGTAATGCGGAATACCTAGATTTCAGTTCCATCTCTGCTTCTAATGCCGATTCCGAGCTCCAAACGTCTCTAAATCTCCTGGGACCTTTAGTGGAAAGTACTCACCGAGGCACAAGCTAGGCCTTTCTACAGTTTCCTCAAAACATGAGCTCTCTTACGGGTCAGAGAACTTTATGCTCATGAATGAAATGAGTAACTGTAGGAGACCTTAACCTTTATATAGTTTCCAATATTGGGTTTCCCCATCACAAGGCCGATATGAACCCGGTCCATACTAATTGTGATCCATTTTTTACGCAGACTTTGACCTATTAACATTTATTAGGCCACTTTATTATCTTTATCTGAATCAAATTGCGCAACTTAACCGATAATTTATTTAAAACCAACAATTCAATTAATGTTTTCCAACCCTATGAGATAAAGACAAATTTGTCCCTGAGCACAAAAAAAGTCTAACACTTGCTACCTGTAGTCAAAGGAGTATTTTAGCCAAAGAAGGTGGATAGTTGTTCCTCTCTGAAATCCAATCCTTAACTTTGACATTTTCTTAGAAACCATTTAGATATAATGCAATTTGAGATTTGGAAGGTAAAAAAAGGCCTTCCTTAGTCTAATTATCAAAATATAGGGAGACGTTTTCCCTATTCTCTATTTTGCACTTAATAGATTCAACTAGCACATCTTTTAGCTTGATCAATTATGACATGAACCAAGAGTTATTTACATCTTTATTTATCTCCTATAAGCTTCTTACCTTGACTAAGTATATGTGTATCCATCATGTGCAAAGTGCATTCTTCTTTGTCAGTAGTCTCTATAGTATTTTTTTATTAGACCTTTTTCATAAATTGATTTAAATGCCTCTTGTCACTTAACCTTAGCCATTAATCTTCCTTCTTTTTTTCTTCTCCAGAGAAAAGCTCTTAACACCTTTTCTACTAACTTGGTTACCCTTTAGATAACATCATGTTTAATCAGTACCAATCTCCCCCCATAAGATAAGTCTTTATTACACTAGTGAATTGGCCATATTTGAATCGTTTCCAAAATAGGAGAACAATCTTTGAACATCAATATTTTGGTTGAGACATGTAATCTATGATAAATAAAAGGAGGTTTGGCTATCTAAAATCCTAAATCTCTCGATAGCTAATGTACTTCAACTGTTACACTTAAGGATATGAGTAGTTAGCTTTTATTATAGTTCACACTCAAGCCTAATATTTCTTTGAACAGTTTTAAGGAATTGGAGATTGTATATATAGACCCATCTTTAGCCTTGCAAAAGACTAGTATATTGTTTTCAAAAGATGGACTAACTAATCCATCTCTTTTGCATTTACTGAGATAACTAAAATCAAGATCTTTTTTAAGAGATGGATTAAATAATCCAACTCTTTTGAATTTAATATGATAGTTAAAGTCATGATTTAGGGAAGTGTCGTACCTAATCAGATTAGAGAGAGCTTCCATACACAATATGACAATTAGAGAGATAGGTGATCCCCTTATCTGAGTCCTTTGCCCCTTTTAAAACTTTTTTTGGTTCACCAGTTATAAGAATGTTAAATGAGGTTGAAGTTATGCATTTTTTTTATTCAATATCTAAAAATTCAAACACTTAGAGCAGATACATGATGAAGTCTTAGTTTACACTGTAAAAAACTTTTGTTAAATTCTACTTTTAACGCAAAGTTCTTAGGTGATTTCTTCCTTATATATGTTCTAAATAGCTTCGAGGTCAATATGATGTTATCACTAATGACCTCAACCCTCCAAGAATGGCCCTTGTAAGTATCCAATCAAGAAGTGCAGAGTTTATTTCACTCTTTTTTAAAAATTTAAATAAAAAATTTCATTAAAACCTTTCTTTTTAAGGTTTTATAAAAGATTACTTCTTCCTTGTCAAAATGACATATCACTTCTCATTTTAGTAACAAAATTGAGGCTTAATGATATTACATCTAGATGAATCCTTTAGGTTTGCTGAAAACACCAAAGGAGTATAATAGGAAGCAATGAGATGCCCTCCCCAACTTGATCTCTTCAACAGAAAATCATGCCTTGTTTTACAGTCATGTGGAGCACATATTCAAATTTGTATGTCAACAAAGCTCGAACTAGAAGTCTACCATTCGAGAGCTTTGATGCCATGCATATGAGTCAACTCTATTACATTCTATGTCGCTTTGATCCATGTTATTTTAGTCTTATTGCAAGTACTTTTGAAATGATTTTGTAAACAAAATTGCAATAAAATATTATTCTAAAGTTGATCATAGAGTCAAGATTGTGAGTTTTGGGGATAAAGCATACGTGTGTTTTATTAATCTCCTTTAACAATTTCTCTTTTTCAAATAACTCTTGAACTACATCAATTATTAAATACCTTATTGACTGGCAAGTTCCATCCAAGCTTGGAGATTTATGGGGGTTTAATTCAAAGACCACTTTCTTAATTTCTTAAGTGGAGATTAGTCTAATAAAGCTTTCCTTTTGGTCCTGAATGATCTAACTGTTGATGAAGGATCCTAACAAATAGACTGAATAGCTACTTATGGCTTAAATGCTAATATATTCACTAAAGTGACTGAGTGCTTCTTACTTTAATTCTTCTCCAATTGAGGTTTATTTCCTTTTGAAGTGAAAGAATTTTATGTTTTTGTCTCCTTCTTGAATCCATTTTAATAGTGCCCCTTGTCTCATTAAAAAGATGTGGATTGAGATTGCCTTTATGTATTCAATTATTTCCTTTTTTTTTCTTCATTTAGTAAAGGATTAGATGGATTCTGGTATAAAAATTTTTGAATAACGATCAATCTTGTTTTAGCATCTTTAACTTATTCCTTTATGTTCATTGTTCTTGTAACATTGACCTTTTTCATTTCCTGCTTAACCAATTCAAGTTTCTTTACACATTTAAACAATTTGCTTTCTTTTATCTCATTGGTGAAGGCTCTTTTTGATTGCTTCTTCAAATTCTTCTTCCTCCATTAAAAAATTGTTAAATTTGAAGGGCCTTTTTCTCCTTAATTTGTTTTGCATTTCCTATATGATGATTAGGAGGCGGTTTGATATTCTTGCGGCCTAAGAAATTTCTTTGCTTCTAAAGAAATTATCAAACAAGTACTCATTATCAAATGCTCTATCAAGCTTTTCCCTCAACATTTATTTAGAATTTTGCTTGTTACTCTATGAATCTTCTATTTTCATTTCTTTTACTCCAATTTTTTTAATACAAAATTGTAAAATCATTGGTGAAAAAGTTGTGTCCTACATTCTCGTCTACTTTATTTCTATAAATGATATTATTGAAATCTTTAATATGAGCTATAAGCCTTGCATTGTTGAGTAAATGACTTCCAGACTATGGAAACTTAAATTGGAACCATAGATAATGGCTATAGAGATAGTGTAGGTACTTTGCAATATAGTTATTAACATGTGCATCATTTAGTCATTGGAATCAATCAAGTTGATCTTAATTCTTCTAAATTCATAGGCACTATAGTGCAACCATAATGGTGTTGTTGATGGTTTAAAGGAAAGGACTATAAGTTCCCTAGTGTATGTAGCTTTAAGATGTTCTCCTATTTGATCTTAGTTTCTAATAATCCAAGAAAAATTGGCATTGTTAATTTGTTTAGGAAATTTATACCCCTGAAATTCTATAATAATATTGACATCATCCTATATTCAAGGACTTATTACCCTTTGATTTGTTCTTTATACATGATTTCTTCCTTTTATTGCTTCGAAATTCATTTAACATTTTTTATCTGCCACCTCTATTATACTAGTTGATCATCCTTTCTTTGATTCTCTCTTGTAGAGATTTATAGGCCTTGATTTTTAACATATTTATTCAAATCTTCTATTCCTTGTACTAATTTGAAATTGCTTATATAATTGGTTGAATAAGTTGCTAGTTCCTTTCGTTTACTTAAGAAGTTACTTTGTGCATGATTGGTACTTTCATCTTGATTTTTACTCTCCAGGTTCTTAAGCTCTTCGAAGTCACCCCTTATAAATTTTCTCCCTATAAGTCTCCTAAGTTTTCCTTGTTACTTTAATGAAGACTTCCAGTTATAGGAAATGTGTACTATGTCTTCAACTAACTTTCCTTCTTCTCAAATTCTCATAATTGCTATTTTCTTAAGGAGTAATTTGTTTAGTTCCACACTAATACAAATTCTACGATAACCAATTATTTTCCTCTTGATAGTGGTTTCATCCATGTAGGGGGGTCTTCCAATGAAGCTAGCTTGTGAAATGAGCCCCTTGGTTGACTAGTATTGTAAAGGGATGCTATAGAAGGTTACCCATAATAGTATATTGTCAAGATTGATTCTTTCCAAGTTTATTTCAAGCATCCAAACCTAAAGGAATAATGGTTTGTTGTAAATATGTCAGGTTCCAGATTCAACCATATTTATTGCTTCATTTTCACTTAAAAGTTTGAACAATACATGATTATCATCCAATAACAAAACTTCTTGTAAGCCCCTTCCCTTCCATGTCCTTAGTGCTCGATTTAAATCACTTAGAAAGAAGAACTCCAATCTATAAAGAATATGACAACTATAGTGTTGTAGGTTTTGGCACCCTATCTTAAAATCTTTATTTCTAGCGCAACAATGCTTCTACCCTCAAGAAGGCGACGAGGGTAGTATTGTAAGGCATTATATGTAGGTTCACCAATAACAGTTCTCTAATTTAAGGCTTCTTAAGGAGGTTTTGGATTTGGTTAAGTTTGGATATCCAAAGAAGAAATGCTTGAGGAACTAATAACCTTTCTCTTGGAGGGAGGTAAGGGTGGGAAGGACAATTCATGAACCTTCTCCAGATATGCGCTTGCTTTGCCAACTGCCATTTTCTTTTAAGGGAGAAGATAGTCATTGACAAGTGAAAAAAAATTAAGAAATAAGTTGGGGAAGTTAATGACTATAATGCATATATAGGGTCTTTGTAAACTTGTATAGGCAGTCGCACTTTGGAGGAGGTATAGTGGAGGGGATAAGAGATAATAGGTAATTAGAATGGACTGAGGACATTGGAGCGAAAGAACCTTAGGTAGAGAAATATAGAAAGGCAACTACATAAGTTTAATAAATTTTTAAATCTATATTGCTTCTTCTTTTTTTTGGTAAATCTGAAGAATTAATAAATGGAACAAAATATGTACAAAACTTTCATTACAAGTGCCACTGTAGACACAACTAGCTAAACTAAGCAACTAGCCGGAGGGCAATCAAAAAGGAAACAAAAGGATGTCATAAACCATGGGAGGGCCAATGTATAACCAGTTAATTCAGAAACACAAAAAACTGTACCAAAAAAGTCGAAGCATCTATAAGCTATGTGAGAAGCCTAACTAAAACAGCACAAGCCCAAAAGATGCAAGCCAAAAGAGGCTTAAGGGAATGTCGATCAAGAATAACCTTAGCATCTAACAGGCCACGGGAAAGTTACCGCCAAGTAGTGATTGTGCTGAAATTCCGAGGGTGGGCTAGGCAAGACATGGCCTTGTCAAAGAGAACCCCGCACCCGGTAACCTAGAAAAAGACTAAGCAAATAACCTATAAAAGAAATGAAGAACCTAACTACAAATTACCTCCTCTCGGTGTGTAGGCTGAGAAGTTCCCTAACGTGGGAGATTACTCTGAAAGACACTCGCTCCTCAGCTATTGCTTCATTCTTGAAGGTTTGAGCATTACGTGCAATCCAAATATGGTAAACTGTAGTGGAAAGCAGAAGGGGGAAGTGAATGATGGCTGGTATTCTGGTACAGGAAATAGTTCTATACCAGGAGAGGATAGTTGAGAGAGTAGAATGGTTATAAGTGGGCAAATCGAATTGGGTGAGGCATTGTTCCCAAATTGTGTGAGAGAATGGACATTCAAAAAATATGTGATCTATTGATTCATTGGTTGAGAAACACAAGGAACAGTGATTAGGAGTATAGAGGTACGAAAGTTTATCCCTGGTTTGAAGCTTTTGCAGGTATGCAAGCCATAATGTAAAAGAGCAGCGAGGGGTACTATACTTAGACCATACCAGCTTGCACCAAGGAACAATCGATAACGGGGGTCACAAGAGATGATAAGCTGATACATTGGTATAGCGCTTGGTGGGGCTCGCTAGCCATTCCAGGCTGTAAGGTAAGGCAAAATTGGGTAAATACACAGGTGGCTCAAGGTGTCTAAAGAGGTCCATAGAAACCTCCCTCCAGCTCCAAGCATCATTAATTATAACTTCAGAAACACGTGCTGTGAGTGGCAGCTCCGACCCATTGATCTCTCTCAGAGTTGACAAGATCCTCAGAATACCACGCGGGTGCCATGAATCCTGCGAGAAAAGAATAGACATACCGTTTCCAATCCTAAATCAGAATTGATGACACAACTTGTCCATAACTGTTAAGTTCTCCAACTCCACGAACTATTATAGGTAGGATCATCAATTATAATGAATGTAAGATCATCAAATCTATTAATAAGATATAGAAAATAATAGTGAATAAAACTTATGTTCCAACTTATTGATTTGTTTTAAGCAATTTTTATTTTTATCATAATAGATAAATAGAGTTATTCAATTTTTTTTTCACTTATTAAATTTTAAATTTCTCTTGTATCCTATTTTGATTATCAAAATATTTTCCTTCCGAGATATCCTCGTCACTTACCCTGAAACTTTGATTAAAAAAAGCCAAGGAAAATGTCTCTTAGACCTTCTATAATCGTTTGTCGTTCACAGACAATGCCTACTCCGGCAAGATATTTGGACTCAGGCTCGCTGTTTGATCTCTTGATCTGGATAATCTTCTCAGCTTCTAATTTATCTTTAGCTGCTAGCCTCATCTTTACAGCTGTTTAAGAACAAGCAATAACTGAGAATACTAAGAAGTGTTTTGAACCACAAATTCAAAAGGATGAGATGAAGTGAAAACCAGACAATTAGTTGATTGGCTTTGGATGAATTTAATACGAACGCTAGTATCATTCGTGATCCGTTTCACGTGCTCATCAGGTTTTATATCAATGATGATTGTATGGACCATTTTATGTCCATATGCAGACTTTGCATGTGAATATCAAAAGGCAAATGTTTATCAAGTTCATAATTTAATTCCAAGATAATACGCTAGAACCATATACTTTTTCAACAGAGGGGAGGAGAAGTTAAACAGTGAAATTGATATAAAAAATTGGGACTCCTAATTATGTTTTGAAAATGAGTTCATCATTATCGATTGAAAATTTGGGATTCGTAATATGTTATGATAACGAGTTCATCATTATCAATTTGAGGTCACTAAAGAAAAAACTGAAAGAAATTAAGTCATAAATTAATTAATATAACCTTAACAAAATTAAAATTTCTGTTTAGTTGAGAGTTAGAATCAATCAATTTTGAAAATATTAAGTTTCAAAATTCTCAAACATTAAAATTTCATCTAAATTTTAATAACACCACTTAGTTATTTTTAATCCAATGGATAGTTCTTTCTTAATCCATTTATTTAGTTCATAGTTTTGCATAATTTTACTTTTATCAATGTTTTAAAAATTGGATTGGACATCAAACCGATCAAAGAAAAGGTTTAAGGTTTATAAGTTCAACTGGTATAAACTGCCATAAAACTAGTATATAATAAATCAGAATAAAAATTATAAGAATAAGTAAAATATAGAATAAATTAAAATAATTTATTGAAATAAAAATACACTATTAATGCTTATTAATATATAATAAACTAATAATAAATCTAATAATTTAAAGTAAGATTAAATACAACATAAAATTTAAAATAATTATAAACTTATTTCTATATTATCATTTATTTAAAGACTCATAAAAGTTGAAAAATGTTTATAAAAAGTTAGTAGAAATGACTCTAATTTTATTCCAATTTCTTTTTTAATGTCCTTTAAATATACTCCTTATAGTTTAAATATTATCTTTTAACACGTTCTTAAATTATTTTAAGCAAATTTACTTATATATACTAATTGATAATTTAATTTATTAAACAAATTCATGATAAGAATAATAATTAATTTTACCAATAATAATTTAAAATTTTTCAATTAAAATATAAGAAGATAAATAAAGAACTTAAATTTTGAAAAATATAGTTTGTTATTGAGATTAAATAAATTTAGTTTGTTACTTCACCACCGATTTTTGCTCGCAAAAGTTATAAATACAAACCGGATTGTAAAAGAGGCTGGTTAGTATTTATTTCAGTCAAACTGGACTTACTGGTCCAGTTTTTAAATCATTGCTTTTTATAACATAATATTAAACAAAAGAATTAAAGCCTACTTTGTGATATTATAGTATTTCATAACAAAAACTTTCGATTTGTTACCTTATATAAAAATTATAGATAATATTTAATAATAAGAAATATTAGTTATTATATAATATATTTTAAATATTTAAAAATAAATAATATGTTCTTCAAAAATTTACAATGGTGAGTGGCCACCCCAACTATATTTAGGATCCAATTTAAAAGCTTGATGGGCTTGTTATGCGTGGAGTTTGGAAGTATAAGGTGCAACTGGGTTAGAGGCTTGCTGTTAGACCCCTAAGTTCAGACTGCGAGATCATGTGAGTGTTGGAGAGCCTTGGCCAATGCTTGGCACACAAGTTGACACGAGGAAGGCGTGTTGATGAGGGAACAAGACAAAGTCTTGCGAGTTGGCAAGCAAAACTCGAGGGATGCGGGAAGTATCGAGGTAGATCTCGAGAGTAGGCGAGATTCGATACGTATGGGACGCGTAGGCGTGCGTTGGCGGGAATCTTCGACGAGATGTGAGATTCAGATGCGAGGCCGCGCAGAGTTGGAAAACTAAGTCATGCGAGACCCGAGAGTGCACGAGAAGACACAAAGGTATATGAGACTCGCAAGGATATGCGAAGGCATGTGAGCACGATGAGGTGCACAAACATTTAATTTCGACAAGGCAGGTCAAAGGTATGTAAATGGGCGAGACTGCACCATGAGGGAGATTAATTAAAGAAGATGGACTTATCCATGGACGTGCATTGATAGACTTATGTGCGGATAGGCTGTGGTGAAGACACATCAGCAGTGACGTGGCAACTGTGGATGATGTGACACATGATGATGTGACAGATAAGATCACAGTGGATGAACATCATCTTTAAGAGATGAAGATTACGTGAAAGGATCATCTAAAGATAAAGGAGATCTTCGCAGATGGGGATAATCTTTCCTAGATAGGGTAAATCTTTTAAATGTGATGTAATTTTATTAGATAGGATAAGACTGTGATCTTAGCTAGTAGAGTTCTACTAGGACTATTAGTCATCTAGAGGAGCCTATAAATAGTGTTGGGCCCCAAAACTTTTATCATTTATTAAGCATGATTTAAGTGAATTATGAGGTGTTGATGGATTAAATTTGGAGTTAATTATTATGTCAATGTTCGTAAGATTTTATGACATAGATTAATTGAAATGAAGTATTAAAGTTGTAAGATTGTATAAGGGCAAATTGGGCATGACACTTAAGGGTATAAGATATAAGGCATTAGGCAAGGGGAAAATGGACATTGCACATTCATTAAGGGTTTAAAAAGAAGAAGAAGAAGTTTTCTTGTATTTTTAAGAAGAAGAAGAAATCATGGGTGAAGAGAAGAAGAGAAGAAAAGAAGAGAAAAAGAGAAAAGCTAGGGTTTGTCAAGATCTTGAAGACTTTGAAGAACTTGGAGCTTCAATAAGTAAGTATAAGCATCATTCTTTTTGATTAGATGAATGAAACATGTTTTGATGTTAGTTAAGAGATGAATATGTGTGGGAAGTTGTTAAGAATGGGTAAATGCATATGTTTAGTTTTTAGGGTTAATGATCAAAGATAGATTTTGATATATTTGTTATTAATATTGTGTTAAAATGAGCTTGGCAGTGAAGTAAAAGAGATGTTTTAGTGTTACGATAAGTTATATTTGAAAGACGAGAAGTATATAGATGAAGAATGTCGAAAAATTTCTTCGGTTTGGGTTTCTATAAAAGTTCGCCATGGCGAACTCCAGCAACTTCGTCGTGGAGAACCTTTGATTTTGCCACGGCAAGCTCCATTCTCCTACACAGATATACTTCGGTGTTTTAGGCATAACTTTTTTTATAGATGTCCAAATGGAGTTATTTTTTATTTTAAGTAAAATAGAGACATAGGGATACAAGTTTTATGAAGGAATGAAGTTTTAATTAAGTCTCTAAGGATATCAATTTTTGAAGGGGAGTTGAACATAGAATGTTGTGTTAGTATTGGAAAAAACCAAA
>JANSVA010000003.1:26354261-26366388 GCA_025504915.1 Erythroxylum reticulatum | reverse complement strand
GTTTGTATATATTTTTATATAAATAAATTATTTTTAATATAAATCACATAAAATAAAATAAAATATATTAAATAATTTAATACTAATATTTTTATATAATTAATAATAAAATAATAAACTTCCTGCAACAACCATTTTAATATAAAGGATATAAAAGTCATTTATTATACATTACATTCCATTCTATCCATCTTCCAAACAATATTTCACTACATTATATTATGAACCCTTCCATCATTCCCAAACAACTTTTTATTATATTACGTTTCATTCTATTATAAACCATTTCGTCCCCTTCCATTCTATTACATTTCATTCCATTAATTAACATCCAACCAAACAGGGCCTCAAAGAATCAAAGAAAGTTAAATAGAAATTTAAAATAATGTCTTCAAACTGATTAAAAATGGTAGCAAATTGACTAAAAAAATAATATAAACTCTAAAGATGAAAACTTAAAGATAAAATACTTTTTATTAATAAAACAATTAAAGCTAGTAAAATATCACTAGAATTTCGTGTTAGTCTCTTCCACTTGTAAATGACTCTTTCTTGAGTTCAGAAAGTCCCCTGGGTATAATGGATTAACAGAATTATAGAACTTGGACAAAGTTGTTATGTTGAAAGTGTTGGAAATCCCCATACTATCTAGAAGATTTATGGTATAAGCAATGTCATTAATCTTCTTTAATATCTTGTATGGTCCATACTTCTTCGGCTGCAGTTTAGTTTATGCTCCTACAGGAAACCTTTCCTTGCATAAGAATACCATAACTTGATCTCCCACATCAAATGTCTCTAGTTGCTTATGTTTATTGGCTTCTTGTTTGTACCGTTGGTTTGTCACTTCCAATTTTTGTTTTAGCTCTTAATGTATTGCTACCGTTTGTTCGGTCATATGCTTAGCGAAATTATTGGTCCCCTCACCTTTAGGTAGCTTGAGCAAGTCTATCATGTGTTGAGGTGCTTCGGTATAGACAATAAAGAATAGTGATTTACATATCGCACTATGGATTTTATTATTACATTCGAACTCTGCTTGAGATACTGCCAAGTCCCATTGTTTTGGCTTGTCCCCACAAATACCACGAATTAAGTTTCCCAGTGTTTGATTGATAACCTCCGTTTGCCCATCAATTTGTGGATGGGCTATGCTACTGAAATTTAAAGAAGAATCAAATAACTTCCATATAGTACGCCAAAAGTAACTGAAAAACTTACTATTACGATCCAAAGTAATGGTCGGGTACTCCATGTATGTAAATCACTTCTCTAAAAAAAAATCAGGCAACGTCGATCGCATCAGAGATCTTCTTACAATGGATAAAGTGAGTCAACTTACTAAATCTGTCACCACAACAAATACTGAATCTACTCCTCTTTGAGTAGGAGGTAGTCCCAATACAAAATCTATAGATAATTATTCCCATATATTATTCTCTGGTATGGGTAGCGGCATATACAATCCAGTATTCTTGAAGCGTTCCTTTACTGTCTAACATATGTAACATCTTTTTACAAATCTGGACACATCCCTTCTTAATTAAGGCCAATAAAAATGTTCCTTCACTGCCACCAATGTTTTATCATGTCCTAAGTGACCTACTAGTCCCCTTGCATGGAAGTCTCAGATTACCTTCTCTCTTAAAGATGTTATAGGCAAACACAATTGATTGTCATACATCAAGTACCAATTGTTGATATAAAATCCGTCAATAGGCACACCATAACAATCCTTGTGCCAAACCTTTGCAAAGTCATCATCTTGCTCATAATTGTCTAGTAGTTGCTCAAATCCCACAATTTCATTATTGAGAGTAGTAATAAGGTTGCCCTCCTACTTAAAGCATTCGTGACTTTATTTTGGACTCTTGACTTGTGCCTTAAATTGAATGGAAATTTTTGAAGAAATTGAGACCACCTTATATGTGTATCGCTACTAATTCACTTTTGGTTATTCAAATACTTTAAGGCCTTGTGATCTGAATATAACCAAAACTCCTTAACAACTAAGTAGTGCTCCCAAGTTTTGAGTGCTCACACTACCAAATAGAATTCTTTGTCATAGGTACTCTATTTCCTCCTGGAATCATTAAGTTTTTTGTTAAAGAATGCCACTGGCCTTTTCTCTTGCGAGAGTACAACTCCTATTCCCACTCCACTAGCATTACAGTCAACCTCAAATAGCTTGTTAAAATTTAATAAAGTTAGTCTGGCACTATACATAACTTTTCTTTAAGCAAGGTAAAGCTCTTATTTGCTTCTTCTCCCCACTGAAATTTGCCTTTCTTTAAACACTCTATCATGGGCGCCGCAATGATGCTAAAATTTTTTATAAACCTTTAGTAAAAGGTTGCCAAACCATGAAAACTCCTCAGTTTCCTTATATTGTTCGGTGTTGGCCAATCTTTGATTACCTTAACCTTTGCTTCATCCACCTTTATCCCATTCGCAGACACTATATATCCCAGGAATATTAATGTATCTGTCATGAAATTGCACTTCTTAAGGTTGATGTATAATTGGCTATCCCTTAAGGCCTTTAGCATATGTTATAGGTGTAATAAGTGTTCCTCCTCTGAATTATTGTAAATCAGGATATCATCGAAATAAACCACAACAAATTTACCAATAAAAGGCTTGAGTACCTAATTCATTAACCTCATGAAAGTGCTTAGTGCATTGGACAACCCAAACAACATCACCAACAATGCATATAGGCTCTCTTTTATTTTGAAGGTCGTTTTCCATTCGTCACCTAACCTTATGCGAATCTGGTGATACCCATTCTTTATATCAATCTTCAAAAATACCATCGCACCATGTAAATGATCCAACATGTCATCCAACCATGGTATAGGAAATTTATACCCCATTATGATCCGGTTAATGACTCTACTGTCAATACTCATTTACCAACTTCCATCCTTCTTTGAAGTCAATAATTTCGGGACTACGTAAAGACTCATACTCTCTTGTATAAGCCCCTTTCGTAATAAATCCTCCACCTTCTTCTTTAAAATCTCATTTTCCTTCAGATTCATTTAATAATGCAGCAAATTCGGTAAACTAGATTCAAGAATGAGGTCTATATAGTGTTGGATATCCCTTATAGGTCACATTATCTTCGAGTACTCCTCCACTTGAAATTCTGCGTCACTAGTCAACGCCTATTTGACTACTAACGCATATACTTGTCGTGCTTCCTTAATCTCCACTTTGAACCTCTTGGCTATAGATAAGAAATCATTACCTTTAGAGGTTGAAGTCTTAGTTTTAAATGATAGGAGTGTGTACTTGATCCCATCCTTCTCCAATTGATATTGGTTGCTCCTTCCCGAGCGCTGAGCATCCATATTAAACTACAACGGTCTCCCAAACAATAACTGACAAACATTCATGTCAACAACATCACAATATAGTTCATCTTTATACCTACCAATGGAGAATGGAACTCTACACCTCTCTGTGACTTCTATCTTGTCTACTGCGATTTTAATCCACCCTAAGGTATAAAGATTATGATATTTTTCCACTGGTAATCCTAACCTCTTTACTGCCCCCTTTCCAATAATGTTCTCGCAGCTTCCACTATCAATGATAACTCTAAATACCTTATCATGAATGGTACATCTCGTGCAGAATAGTTGATCCCTCTGGGTCTGGTTTTTCTGCTTAGGTATTAACATCAGTTTCCTCACCACATATGCCGAACCCTCGTCAACTTCATACTCATCATCCTCATCTCCATCTGCTTCACAAGCAATTCCTTCGTCATCGTCACCCCTTTTTACAAAGTTAATGGTCTTCCTCAAATGGCACTCATTAGATTTGTGTCTAGGTTGACTACACGCGAAGCACTTTCCTATAGCTGGTTTAGCATAGGGGTTCTTAGATCTCTTCATCTCCTTATCTCATACCGCAACCATAGGCCTTTTTCCTATAATTTTATCCTCCACCCTCCACATCTCATGACTACAAGGAGCATGCTTCTGCTCAGCTTTATATTTATCAGTAGATAATGGAGCCTATAGCTCTCTACACTCCTTTTGCTACACTTTTGCTGCATTATCTCTACCTTTAGGGCCATGTTTTTTGCTTCCAATAGCATACAGATAACCTGTACTTCGATTATGTCCCGAAGTCTTAGTCTCAACCCTTCTAAATATCGAGCAACCTGCTGTCTTTCAGATTCTAAAAGGCTGTTCCTCTCCGCCAATCTCATGAACTCTGTGGTATACTCGTGCATTGTTCGTCCTCCTGAATGCACTGTTGATATTGTTGGAATAGAATTTGCTTATAATCTGGTGATAAGAATGTCTGCTTCAACTAAAACTTCATTCTATACCATGTACGCATGGGTCCCTGCTCTTCGCGCTCCTTTCGTGACTGAATCCTTTCCCACCATGTTGAAGCTCCCCCTTTCAGTCTATAAGCCACAATCCGAACTCTTTTTCTGGGTGCATTCTTCAAATATTCGAAGAATCTGTTAACTTCTGTAAGCCAGTATAAAAAATCTTCAATACCCAGACTACCATTAAAAAAGGGGATATCCAACTTCAGTCTATAGTTCCCTGCGTCTCTATCTTCAAATCCACCATATGTGTCCCTCCTCTTACACCCATTGTGTTATTGAAAATAGCTAAGTCTATTCGGCTCATAGTAATCTTCTTCCTTCGAATCCTCCTCATAGATTGACTATCTCGTCGCAGGCATAGTTCTACCCATAGGTTCACCATGAGCCATCTCCACCCTGGTCTTCTACAGTTATCCTACCTCCTATATGTATCAATTCCTAAAACATCTAGACATTTTACAATCTCTTCAAGACGATCCTCCAAACGCCAGAATCTATGTTCTACCTGTTGCTCCAAACGTTGCAATGCTTTGTCTCCTTAAAAAGGAGCCATAGCCTCCTGAATGCCGTTGCTATCGCTCCCAGTTGAC
The DNA here is from genome assembly GCA_025504915.1 of Erythroxylum reticulatum. Taxonomy (NCBI): domain Eukaryota; kingdom Viridiplantae; phylum Streptophyta; class Magnoliopsida; order Malpighiales; family Erythroxylaceae; genus Erythroxylum; species Erythroxylum reticulatum. The sequence goes on along the minus strand of JANSVA010000003.1, from coordinate 26,361,441 downwards.
ATCCTCACTCTAATGGCACTTGACGCAGCTTATAGTGTTTAATTTTTCAAAGATTGTACGAAAGACTTTGAAAAACCAAATAAAATTTAATAGAAATCTGAAATAATGTTTTCAAACTGACCAAAAGTTGCTGCAAAGTGATTACAATAGATAATATAAACTCTAAAAGATGAAAACCTAAGGATAAAAGACTCTTTTACTAATAAAATAGTTAAAACTACTAAAGCACCACTAGAACTCCATGTCAAAAGGCTATTTTTTTTCTTTATTATTTTAGACAATTTGTGTATGTTTATGGATATGATCGTCGACTCTATCCATGTGAGTTATCTATGTTTTGAAAATTATAGATTATGGAACTTGACAAAATAAAATTCTACTATGTGGCTATTATTTTTTATTTTTTAGTTTTTTTGAGAAATTAAAATTTTCATTAAAGGAAAGAACAATACATCAGAGAGCTAAAACGACAACGTTCATATGGATAGACCCACATTGTTACACATAATAGACGAAAAATGATAACGTTCAATAAACTTCTTTGGACGATTAGGGTAAAACAACCTTTGTATTTCTCGAATCTTCATTCATTTACTCGATTTGGGAGATTTGTTGCGAAGCACTGGAGTCTAGTGGAGGATGCAACGTTCGTTGGGGCTACTCGGTCCGCCCTTGCCAGCTATATTCCTCGGGTATTTGGTGTCCTTCGAGTCATCTTAGTCAGTTTAAGGGTCTCTAAAGCTTTTTCTTGTCCTTTCCAGGAGAGCTAACCCGCAGATCTCAGTTCTTCTGTGGCGTGCCAGCGATTGAGAGTCTGATTCAAGTGAGTATACTTATCAGCTGTGTTTCATTTCTCGATTCCTTGTTCAATCAAGCACTGTTGACATTTAGGGTCTGAAATTTAGAGTTTCCTTCTTCGGGGTACAGGCTTCGTAAATAACCAGAATCTATGATAAGGTACCACGATTTGTAAACTTTCTTTCTTCTTCTTGGTTTCACCTTTGTCTAATTCTTTATCTACTAGTGTCAGGGATAAAGACGAGTCTTTGGCCTTACCCTATTTTCAACCACGAGAGGGAGTAGATCCCATATAAGTCAGTACTGTTCTTCTCCTCTATTGCTTTTGATCTATAAAGTGAAGTCTACTTGTGTGGTCCTAGTCCTAGAACTGCTTGATTTGAGAATTGGGTTTCATTACTGCCAGTGGATAATGTAACTAGTTCATAAGACTATCTGAACTAGCTATTGCTATATACTATATGTTATATGTTATATTTTCCAGTTTAGAGCCATTCTCCTACTACAATGAAGGTTCACCTGATTGACAATTTGTTGCTCTCTTATGTTGGCAGTAGTGACATCTAATTGAGAGTTTATCAAAATAGATTGGCCTTTGAACCTTCAACTGTTCCTTTCTTCACAGATAACATTAAGACAAGTAGCCACTAATAGTAAAATAATATTCCTGTCAAATTTTGAGTAGTTCAAGTCAGGTAAAATCCTTATGATCTCTGTGAATCTATCATAATTGAGATCAGGCCACATAGTATGGAGATTTTTGTCCATAGCCCTCTAGAAAAAATAACATTCAAATAATAGGTGGTTATTGCTCAGCGAGTCTTAATCGGTGGGCATGTAACAGACCTAAGCCAAAATGACTCTTATCTGTGAAAGAAATTGTACTTACGAACCGATTCTTTTTACTGTAAGTAACAGAATTTTGTGTTTATATTTATTCACAGAAGTCGAGTCTAGGTTGATTTGATAAAATTAGGTAATTTATTTTCTTAACTATTTTTTTCCCTGTATATTTTATTGCTGTTTCAGTAAGTATACGTGTAACTACAGCAATATAAAAAAAGTTGATGGTTGAATATTATTAATAATGTTGATACGATGAGCTGTTGTTTATATTTTTCTTTAAGGAATATAAAGTTATAAACTGATAAGTTTGAAATGACAGCATCAATGGACAGTAGGTTTAATTCATGAAAAGGACAAAAGGGAAGAATAAAGGGGGGCGGTGTTGTTCGTTTCAGACAATCCTCAAACTTCTTGCATTTAAAAGAAAAATCCATTGTTTCTAACAAAAACTTTGTCAACGAGACCGTTCCCACTTCGCCTCCCTCAAGCACCTAAATCGTGTCTAATTATCTCAATGGTTGTTGTCTTAAGAACAGATAATATTTTATTTTCCACAATATTACTGGTTTAAAATAAAAATTTTAACCCAATAACTGATTAATATAATAATTAAAAGACTAATTTTTATAAATAAATAAATTTTTATTAAATTTTTTTAAATAAAAATAAGCTTTTTTAATCATTTAAAATTTTTTCAGTTTATTCAATCTTTAATTAATATTATAATAAAATTTTAAAACTTTATTAGTTTAATTTTGACGACATTAATTTTCCATTTATACGGATATCCTTGTACATCTCTCTCCGTTTCCAATGTACAATCGCGTAAAATAAGGTTTTCCAATCCCCACCTAATCCTTGAGCCATATCTTAGACATTCGATTTGGAAAATTCAACGATTTATATAAAGGCAGTAGAACGTTGCAAATCTAAGTCTCCGCTAGATCGTGGAGGATGAAATTGCTGACTTGAGAATAGTATTCCGTCCACACGAAGTAAAAGCAAAGAAAAGGACATAAAAAAAGCATGAAACAAGAAAGGGACACGTGTAACACAAGTAGAGTTTACCAGGACAGTGGGATGCGTGCAGATAAGGGAGGCATACGTGTACAACTAATTGACTCATACCTGTTTGGTAACTATCTACCACATTTTGGCACGTGCTCCATTTGTCGTTGTTTATTGTCATCTTTATCATTGTTAAGGGCTTAATTGTTAGGGCCTCTTGCTTATCGCAGGTGCGTATTTGGTTACCTAACCATGTTGGAAGACCGAAAACTACCCTTATAATACACTATTTCTAAAATATTATAAATTATATGTCCAAATTAATTGAATTATTTTCATAACTGTTATAGAATTAATTTTCCAATTGATTGAATTATAAGCATCATTTGACTTTATTTTTTTGTTATAACTTTTTAATTTTTATTTCATGAATTTGATTTTAGTTTTACTTGTTCAAAATATCACTGTTGTTATATTATTAATAAATAAATTACATAGAAATTAAATGTAAGTTAGTTATGTTAGATAGATGAATAATTACTGTGCTTATTTATTATGAAATATTTACTCACATTTATGAAATAACAACAAAATAATATTCATAAAATAACAATAAATTATTAATATCATATATATCATTTAACATACACGTTAACACAAATTTATCAAATTATGCTAATGCTTTTGGTGATGGCCTTTACGGGGAAAATTACATTAACGTATTCAATCTTGGCATGTTAGATTTTCGGATTACTTATAAGAAAAAAAATTGACAATCCAATTAGAGTTTGTCTACCATGTTAACTTCTAATTGATTTCTATTTCTCTTCGAGGGAATATTACATTCAAATCCAAAATCTCGCCTCTAATTTTCACTTATAAGTCAATGAACCAAATACAAAAATGTAATCATATAGTTAAAATAGAATATACTATAAAGTCCTAAATTACAAACTAGTTTTAGCCTTTATAAACACGCAAAATGCTGAATTATCAAAATTTCCCACAATTAGTTTTTGCTTGTTTGCAAACAAATAGAAAAGAGAAAACCTAGTCCATTAAGCTAGGCTAGCTACAACAAGAAATGACCCTAACTTTTGTAGGTGTATGACAATTTTTAACATATGCAGCAAGCTTTTAAACTCCAAAGTGCTCTAATAGAGGATTTATAGTCTTTCAAAGATTTATCCAAATAATAACCACAAACATTGAAATCCATAAATTAGTTAGCTTAGTAGTTAATAATATAAGACATACATATTTAAGCCTTTATTTGAATTGCAAAACTTAAACACATAGATATTTCTTAATTGGGTTGCTATTCAATGAAGATAATGAAAACACTATTAAACCTCTTTCAATAAGCTTAAATACTTCAAAATTGACATTTTCCTTACAAGGTATCACTTATTCACATAAGTGTTTGAAATTTTAGTAAGGTACATTCATAACATTCTTGTGAAATGAAACTTTTATAAGCTTAAGTATCATCTAATCTCTATTACCCTAATGGATATATCCTAAAAAAAATCAACAGGTCTTTAAATTAAGTTATAACTTGGACAAAGGGATAAGTATGTTAACAAAAGAAAGGAATATGGAAAAATAAAAATATTCAAAATTAGTATTGCAAGTAAATCAGGAAAACAATAAAAAGCTATCGGCAACTTATTAGACCTTTGTTAATCTTCCCTTTCCTTCATTATCTTCAAGCACAAGAAAACCATGTTAATCAAATTTTCAACAATATATTATTTTTATTTTTCTCCTTTTGTTTTCATTTCTTCCTTTCTTTTTATTTCAAAATTGACTAAATTTTCTTTTGCTTTTTTTTTACATTACTACCTTATACACGTCACCTTATCCTCGACACTTTGTTCATTTGACACCATATCCCATAATATGAAATCATAAGTAAAAACTCTACTAATTGTGAATAGAGGAGTCAATTACTTGTTTTTCATTTAGCATGAAGATAGTTTAGAAAAAGTAATAAAAAAGAGTTTGAAATTTAATATTAGAGTTCACTAATGGTTTAATGCATAAAAGTTTGGCAATTTAGCTTAAATTTAAATCTTAAATGCCTTTATCATTTTAATGCTTGTATATGTCTTGCATATTATCTCGAAGAGATGAAAAACAAGTTCTTAAAGTCTAAATTCAAAGAAGATATCTATATTTAGAAGAAAATTTTTACATGCTAACTCAATTTTTTGACATGGTAATTTAAGTCAAATCCAAGTATTGCCACCAAATGAATTTGGTTTCCTAGTAATTCCAAAGTCAAACTTTGTATAGCAACCACTTAAATATATTATGCAGATAACTTTTGACAACCAGTCTTAGCTAAGAATTATGTATGAACTTATACTATAAACCTATTATAACTAATGATATTGTAAACACAAAACAAAAAAGAAAGGGTGTTAAAAATTTAAGCCTAAAGCATTGAAACACACAACTAAAAAATGTTAGTTAATTAGAACATACAAAGAAAAACTATATTTTTAGAAATTTACCCCACTCTTAAACATGAAAAGTATCCTCTATGTTAGAAAAGTAAGGTAATAAAAATACTAATAAGAGATAATTAAGGTAAAGAAATTGCTTCAAAATCTATGCAAGGTTACTAAGGTAAAATCCAAGAAATTCTAACAAAAATTACCAAAAAAAAGTGAAAAGAAAACCAAAACCAATAAATTGAAATAAAAGAAAAATTAAGTTAAAAAGTTGGTTAGCTCTCAATAAATGCTCTTTTAGAAGTTTTTTAGCTGGACTTCTTAAACTTAGCTCTTCACTCATCTACAATCTCTAAATGAATAAGCTTAATTGTCTTCTCACATTAAAATTATAGAAGAAAATATATTAAAAAGATAAGTATGATTGTCTTCTAAATATCTATGTCCCAAGTGAGAAGGCAATTACTTCATGCTTAGGTGCTTTCTATGCAAATGGCATAGGTTTAGGATTTCTTTCTCCTAGCTCCTAAAAAACACAAGAAAGTAAAGTTAATAGCCCTTTACTTCTAACTTAAAAACATAATCAACAAGTTTTAAATCCTCCTCTTCTTCATTAAGTACTAAAGTGATAAATGTTTCCAAAGGATCATCATACATAACTTTAGGTAATTCATCATGCATGCTAAAATTTGTAACATCTAACTTGTAGCACTCGTCATTAACGTTAGGTCCTTCCAAAGCTTTCAAGATGTTAAATTTCATCTTTTCTTTAGCCACCCTAAGTGTTAACTTACTCTTGACGACTTTAATTAATGTCCTACTAGTAAGCAAAAATGGTTTCCCTGAGATGATAGGAACCCCAATGTCATACTCTATGTCCATTACCAAGAACTCTATATAGTTTCCATAATTTAACAAATAGGTCTTCCACTACCCCAATTTGGGTACCTAAAGGACCTATTAGCTAGTTGGAGTGACACACTTGTAAGCTAGAGTTTTACTGTTCCAAGCATCTTGAAAAGAGATAGAGGCAAAAGGTTATTACTTACACCTAAATCACATAAGCAATTATGAGCATTGGAAGCCCTAAATGATATGGAATAATGAAACTACTTAGATCCTTTAACTTTAAAGTTAGTTTATTATGCAAGATTGCATTATACTCCTTAAGTTTTTCTTTAGAAGATTCCCTTTAATAACTTTGCATATAATAGCGTTTAGACTACTTTGTCAATAAAAGGGATGTCAATATACAAATTTCTTAAAAAAATGATGGAATTTGTTGAAGTTGTCTTCATACTTCGTCTTTTTAAGAGATTATAACATAGGCAGCATATATGGTTTGATAAGAAGTTAAAGGATTTGCTCCAAACAAGATAGACATTAAATGTAGATGAGATCGGTGTTGTTATATTTTTTCATCTTGTTTTTGCCCTGTTCCTAAGCCTTTTCTGAATTTTGCACCTCCCTAGTGGCAACAATTTCAAGTGTTTTGCCACTCCTCGACGTAAAGACTAACCTTAATCTCTAAGTTTTACTTCTATGTTACTTTAAAGCTTTCCTTGACCTCTTTCACCTAATATCTTGGTTAGTTCACATGAATCGTTAAGATGTGAATATATGCATAAATTGAATGCATATTTTTTTTAATTCATCCCATTTGAGACTTAATTTTTCCCAAATTATCTAATTTTACATCGTGGAAGACATATACTACTTGAGTATATCTTCTATCCCCTTTTCCTGTGAAGAAAGTGGTTCTTGAAATTGAGGTCTTTGTTAAATAATAAATAATAGATGGTTATTGTTACTGAAGTGTTCTAAAGACAATTACCTTTAACACTTATTGCACAAATCATTTTATGATTAATAAAGACATTTTTCATTATTTCGATGTTCATACATTTATCGATTTGATGTTGATCTTAAATTGATTTAATGAAATCCTTGGTACAAAACATAGCATAGAAGAAATCATGATGAGTTCACGACAATGAGATCCCTATCATGTGTAATTATGTTAGTATCTAAACTTTCCCTAGTCGTAGAATTAATAAGATGGGATATCA
>JANSVA010000003.1:26342966-26354161 GCA_025504915.1 Erythroxylum reticulatum | reverse complement strand
GAGAAGATAGATTGCTAAAGGAAAAGATTCAAAAGCAAAGGATTTGGATACAAGAAGAAGGAGAGGATAGCGCAACGTGGATTTAAAGCTGTAGCAAAGAAGTCGGTAATACTCTTCATCTTGTTTATGTTTTTATTATCCTTATACCATATCACGTATGGATTGGCATGATGATTTGGATTTGTTGCTTCTGCTAGAAAAATGATCTCTTAAAAGTTTTGAAATCTACCATTTCTCTAAATATAACATGCTTTCTTTTTCCAATCCAACAGGTATGTGTATCTCATAAGATACAAGTCTGAAGCCTTTGAATGGTTCAAAGAATTCAAAAATGAAGTTGAGAAACAACTTGGGAGAAGTATTAAATCACTTTGATCAGATCGAGATGGTGAATACTTAAGCCAAGAGTTTTTGGATTTGGATTATCTTAAGGATAATGGAATATTGTCCCAGTGGGCTCCATCTTGCACACCATAACACAATGGTGTGGCTGAGAGGAGAAATCGAACCTTGTTAGACATGGTGAGGTCTATAATGGGTTTAGCAAATTTACCAAAATCCTTTTGGGGGTATGCACTTGAAAATTCTGTTTATGTGTTAAACAAAGTCCCATCCAAGTCAGTTGATGTTACTCCATATGAGATATGGACTAACAATAAACCCTATCTTTCTGATATGAAAGTTTGGGATTGTCCCACTTATGTGAAGTGGATTCAGTCAGATAACCTTGAATCTAAATCTAATAAGTGTCTGTTTGTAAGATATCTTAAGGAAACTATAGGATATCAGTTCTACTATGTTTTGGAACAAAAGGTGTTTATTGCAAAACATACTGTCTTTATAGTTAAAGAGTTTCTTCTAAGAGAAGACAGTGGGAGCAAAATTGAATTTGTGAAAGTTAAAGATGCTCAAATAGACGCAAATCAACTGCCTAGACTCGAAACTATTGTTCATAAAGATGAAACAATAGTTTAACCTTCTGAGACATAAGAAATTTATAGGTCAGGTAGGATATTTCATGTTACAGATTTCTCATAAGTGAACTTGATGATGTCTTGCTTATAGAAGATGATGAGCTTATTACCTATGAAGAGGTTTTGAAGGGTTCAGAATTTGACAAATGGTTTTAAGCTATGAAATCCAAAATGGATTCTATGTATGAAAACCAAGTATAGAATTTAGCTGACCTACCCAATGGGATAAAACCCATAGGTTGCAAATGGGTTTTCAAGAAGAAAACAGACATGGAAGGTAATGTAGTTACCGATAAAGCTAGGCTTGTAACTAAAGGTTATCGTCAAAGGCAAGGTGTTGACTATGATAAAATGTTTGGCAGTAGATATGCTTAAATCCGTTAGGATACTCCTAGCCATTTTCACTTATTATGATAATGAGATATGGCAAATGGATGTGAAGATGACTTTCCTTAATGGAAACCTAACTAAGGATATGTACTTGACAAAAACTGATGGTTTCATATCTATGAATGGAGAAAAGGTATGCAAGTTCAGAAATCTATTTATGGATTGAAGCAAGCATTTAAATGTTAGAATATTCGATTTGATGAGACAATTAAAGAGTTTAGTTTCTCACAAAATCCAAATGAGCTGTGTGTGTATAAGAAGGTTAGTGGGAGTGCAATGGTGTTCCTTGTATTGTATGTAGATGACATATTGTGAATAGGAAATGATGTCTCAGCTTTGCAATTAGTAACAATTTAGTTAGCTAAGAACTTTTCTATGAAATACCTTAGAGAAGCAACTTATATTTTGGGGATAAGGATCTATAGAGATAGATCTAAGATGTTGCTTGGTCTTTCTTAGACAACATACATAAATAAGATGCTAAAGAGGTTTAGTATGGAGTAGTCCAAGAGAGGTTATCTTCCTATGGTACATGGGATTACACTCTCTAAATCTATGTTTCCAAAGAAATAAGATGAGAGGACTTGCATGAGTTTGATTCCTTATGCTTCAGTTATAAGATCAACAATGTACATTATGTTATATATTAGACTGATGTATTGTATGCTTTAAGTGTTATGAGTAGATACCAGTCAGACCCTAGTGAGCATCATTGGGTGGATGTTAAGAATATCCTTAAGTACTTGAGAAGAACTAAAGATGTATTCTTGGTATATGAAGAAGGTGATCTTGTGATAAGTGAGTATACTGATGTTATCTTCCAATTTGATAGGGATGACTTCGCATCCCAGTTTGGATATGTATTCACTTTGAATGGTGGTGTAGTCAGTTGGAAAAGTTCCAAACAAGAGATGACTGGTAATTCGATGACAGAGGCGGAGTACATTGCAGCTTCAGAAGTGACGAATTCAACGGTTTGGATCAAGAAGTTCATCATGGAACTTGGTGTGGTTTTGAGCATCGCTGACCCATTGTAGTTGTGTTGTGACAACAACGGGGCTATATCACAGGCAAAGGAACCTATGTCTTATCAGAATTTCAAACATGTACTCAGGCACTGCCATTTGATTAGAGAGATCATTGGTGGAAATGATGTTAAGTTAGAGAGTTCCCATCGATCAGAATATAACTGATCCTTTGACTAAACCTATTTTCCAAAAGAGTTTTTTGTCACATGTACACGATTATGGTATTAGATATCAAGGAGATTGACTTTAATGCGAGTGGGAGGTTGTTAAAGAAGTGCTCCAAATGCAATCACCTTTAGCACTTATTGTATAAATCATTTTATGATTAATAAAGGAATTTTTTATTATTTTGATGTTCATACATTTATGGATTTGATCTTAATCTTAAATTGATTTAATGAAGTCCTTGATACAAAACATAACATAGAGGAAATCATGATGAGATCATAATAATGACATTTCTATCATGTGTAATTATATTAGTATCTAAACTTTCCCTAGTCATAGAACTAATGAGATGGGATATCATTAATTTGGACAAATTAGCCTATGTTATACTCCTTGATTAAATTAAGCAGTAGATCTCATAAGCTGTAGATATGAGTTGTTTAGAGTTAACATATGAATGCTTACTAAGGATAGTAAGTACATTGAATTGGCCTACTATGAGACAATCATATGAATATTCTATTCTAGTGCCAATGATAGTCTCGTTATAATAATGGTGCAAGTATCCTTTGATTTGAGGTGTTAAAGGATATCTCAGATACTGATCCTGTACTTTGACTCCATTCATCGGTGTCTTTCAGGTTTTACTCACAGGGTGGTGATTGGGTACAACTTGAGGTATTCGCAGGTTATTGAGTAGCCAATAAAGGATTCACCACTCCTGATGGAAGGAGATGACACCCTCGACTTCTTATCGGGATCATTACTTGGGAGTCTCTAGGCAGAGCAGATATGTGTCATGAAGAGAGTCTTCAATGATACATAGAGTAATGAGATCTTCAGGATAAGATTTAACAATACTTAGACTAGATGTGACGTAGTCAGTCTAGTAGGATTTGACACTTTGACCATACTTTTAACTAAGTGGAGTATAGATGGTGAAAAGACGAATTGCATGGAAACATTGCATATGGAAGGGTTCGTAGTCAATCCACTGACTTTCTGGTCAATTGGGATTATAAGGTGTTGTTAGATACTGCTCTTGACTTACTTGAATCACTTCTTGGGTTGTAATTATTATCTTATTAGGTTTAGCTATTGTCACTGTTCTGAATTCACAAACCATTATGACTTTCGAGCAAAATTTCTTCGAATATGTCCTTGAATTCATTCAAGACATAAGCAATACTCAAATTGGAGTGTTAATTTAAGTGGAAAACATAACCGGGAACCTAATGGGTCACACATATAGGAGATCCGAAGGATGAGTTAAATGGTTTTGAATGGTGATTCAAGATATGAGAATGTGTTTCGGGATTGTATCGTGATGTGATCGTGGTGGAAAATATTGCATGGAATGATTAGAAACAAGTGTTGTTGGCTTCCATTAATGCATGCTATTAATGGTCATTAACTTCCCATAACTTCCATTAATGCATGATATTCATGGTTATTAACTTCCCATAACTTCCATTAATGCAAGCTATTCAAGACCATAACTTCCCGTAAGTTTCCATTAGTGATAGGGGTTATGGAAGTCCAAATGGTGCAAAAAATTGAGATGACTTTTTTGCATCTTGTGTAAGACACAAGAAAAGAGAAAAAAGGTTCTTTTTTTTTCTCTCTCTCTCACTTTTTCTCTCTAACGCTCTCAAGAGTTCTTGTCTTTGCTAGCACAAAGAAATAATTTTAGCCATCTCCTAGTGAGATTTCATCCTTCTATCTTCGTTTGGAATTTCATTAGAGAGTCTATGTTGATCATTATGGTTTACGACAACCTAATGCAGAGAAGATTAAAGAACGAAGGAGAACGCCAAAAAGGTATGTAAACATCTTACATTTCATGCTTTTGTTTTTCTATATCTATATTCATAAGTAGTTTTGTCTTTTAAGGTTCCGTTTTATTTTCTCTGCATATATTTGATGTATATTATGTATGAGATGCATGATGGGAACCTAACATTTAGCTCTTTAACTAGCTTCATTGGCAAATCTATACATTTAGAACAACAAACTACTAGTTTGTTTAGGATAAGGTATGCTAAGGTATGTGAAGAAGTGGGAAAGTATATGAAACTCTTTGATACTTTAATCATTTAGACACTCATTGAGGATGGTGGTTTAATAAGCTTAATGATGTCCCTCTTTTACCTTTAGAAACCAAGTTAGATTAACCATGTTAAAGTATAGAGACCTAATAAGAAAAAACTATCATTGGAATATCACACTCAAGAAAAGGAGAAAGCAATACCTATTGAACCTTCATATAGTTCAATATCTTATATATAACACCCCAACTTCGCAAGACATGTACCCGACATCCTAAGTGATTTTTGAGAATTTGCCCCGTGAGGGTGGCATGCTAGAATAGTCAATTAGTCAAAACTTAGTACAAATTTTTAAAAAATATAACACTCATATATAGAAATCAATATTCAAATTCAGGCCCGTACTTCTATTTCATAAACATCGAAAACATAATTATTATTACACTTTGATCAATCTCATTTGCAAACCTTTCCACTTTGGAAAGTTATTACAAAACAAAATATTCAAATATACCTGTTACAATAATTGTGGAAGACTCAATTTGATACAAAAATAAGAAAATACTAATGCAAAAACAAACTGATCCCGACCTCTACCTCTTACTTGAATGTAGTGGATATACTCCCGTTTGCCTAACGGGGTAACTCTTCTGAGCCTGAAAAATATTTCACATTGTGGATGATTTTTGCAAACTCAGTGAGTGACCATCCTCGATGACTCACTCAATCACAGTTCACATATTCACTTAATTCACATCATTTCATTAATAATCATATTGAATCACATACATTTGATCAGTCCTTTCACATTTTACATTTAACATATACCACATTCCGAAATCACTCAAACCATTATAATCATTCATATCATGCATATGCAGTGCACATGAGATTCACTTTCAATTTGTTACTTTGTTATGACCGAGTGCCTTTTTCACTGACTCATATCCCTTAGTGGATGCTGGGCTGGCCTATACCCTTTGTGAATACCGAGTTGAATCAGATAATGTCACATATCCCTTAGTGGATACTAGGCACATTCACATATCGAGCTTTAAGCTCTTTTTTACTAGTGACTCCGGTCACAACTTCCTTTATCTTTGATGCATTCATATAATGGAATGCATCAATCACATATGCTCAATCAGTCACTTTCTTTCAATTTACACATTTCATCGGATCTAAGTCTAGCATTCAACATTTAAGTTGAGAATACACTTATTTCTTCTCATTCACATACAAGTAGCACTTCAATAACACATTTATGCATGAAGTCTCGGACCTTCATTGTCTGGTATTAACGTAAGCAAATCACATTCATATAAATTATATTCATATTGCATAATAATCATAATCGTAGTCATTTAATTCAGAAATTGAAATTAGAATAAACAACGAAATGAGACCATCTAGGTCGACTCACAGTACACTCCAGATTAGCATTTGCTCCCAAGATCTAGAAACGTCTGAATGTGGACGTTTATCTTGCACATCCAAATTATGCAATACACACATTACACACACTCACATTAATATCTTTGCACAATTATAAGCATTCATTTCATTATGGAATACGTACAATGCATGCTCAATGACAACCCCAGGTATCTTTTCATTATTCTCGTCACATTATCAATCATATGAACCTCTTCATTTCTATTATACGCATTTTTTGATGCTTTAATAACAACAATTCATTCGCTAATATTATTCTAACATTATATGATCATACTAATATTATTCTAACATTATATAATCATACAAGATCCAAACTCTCATTTCTTCTTATAATATCTCCAAAATTCCAAACCTTCGGGTCAATTTTTTATGAACATTTTGGTAATGAAAATTGAGTAATTTGGCAACAATTCTTCTAGAAAGTTGTTCCTCATTGTCTTAAGTTTCTAATGACACCAAGATCATTTAATTTTGTTCAGTACTCCAAAAGTTATACTCCAATTAATTTGGACTGTTTATAAACTAAAACAGTATCTTGTACTCAAATTTAATTTAGAAATATGGAATTATAGAGAGAGAATTAAAATTCTATTTCTTCATAAAAAATGTAACCCTATGTCTCTAGCTTACTTCAAATTAAAAATAATCTCATTTGGATGAATACAGAACAAGATATTGTAAAAATACCGAAGCCTACTCAATGAAATCTTTTTGGTTATCATATTCCAGCACAATCAACATTTTAATGTTAAATTCATTAACCCAATTAAAATTAAGTCATGGTTATGCAACATTAGTGCACGACCATGCATTCCAAAACATCCGATTTACGGGTGTGTGACCATAGTGCACACCCATGCACACACCAACAAATAAGTCACGACCATGCAATCTTGACGCACGGCCGTGCACACCCTATCTCTAGAACTAATTTCTGTCTCAATTTTATCACTCAATCTCTCCCAAACGATTTCAGATGGGTATAATTTTTGGTAGAGATGTAGATCAACGTTTTTTGAATCTAATGGTCTAAGTCCCAAGTCATTTAGAGTTCGGGAGAAGAAGCTATAGCCAAAATACTGAAGGATGTCTGAAAACAGTCTCCCTTCGATAGTCTGCACGATCGTACTTCTTCAAAATTTTCCTGAAGTGTCATGATTGTGCAGAAGCATGATCGTGCTTCCTCTTCTTCCTTCCGAACTGCAGCTTCCATTTTCTTCTCTTTTTCATTTTCATTTCTTAATTCCTCCATTCCTAACTTACATCTCCATTTCCATTTCACCATTTGGACTCCCATTTAGCTCCAAACGTTCAAAAATCAATCAAAAATTCATATTTAGCACCAATATAAAAAACCAGAAATTCTCACGCATGTTCTTCATTTTATTGCACTATTTCATTTTTATTTTTCTACATTCCTATTTTCTGCATTCTCTTCAATTTCTTCCTTTAACTATCACTTAAACCATTCTTTCCAATTTCCATACATCACTATGTACCTATACTTACCTCTAAATTTATTTTTGCTCATCTTTATTAACACCCAGAAATTTGTGTGAACAATAGTGAAGACCAATATGCATGTATATCAATAGTAACAAAAACAGAGCATACATCTTTCATATCTCCAAAAATTTCGGCACTCTTTTAGTTCTTATTTTCATTGATCTATCAAACTCAAAGATCATTTTGAAGTAAATCACTTGTTAATATAGAAATCACGTATAATATGTAAAATACACAAGAAGGAGGGTTGAATTGTGTAATATCTTCAAAGATATTAATCTTTAGGAATTTCTTGAATTTCTTTACAAATTTAGATGATCATAAAAACAATTTACTAAAGTCGATGAGTAATGCAATCGCAAAAATTATTATCTACTCTTCTAACAGCAAGAAATTAAAAGATAAGAGTTAGAGAATAGACGCCGTGATTTTATACTAGTTTTAACCTTGGGCTACGTCCAATCCTCAGAGTTTGTCTGAGATTTCACTATACTCTTCAACTTTACAAGTATTCTTTCTAAACTTGCAGAGCCTCTTTAGGTCTCTCTCACAAAGCATTCTTTATTTGTTTTCTTAGCCTCTCCAAGCTCTAGCCTATCTTTCTCTTAGAAATATATTGTTTGACACGTTACAAATGTATTCACTCTCTTTCTTTCGCACTTGAAAACAGAGTTTCTCTAAGTATTGTACAATCAGTTTTTCTCTCTTGTAAAAAAGTTATTTTTTGTTTATGACTATACCTAGTATTTATAGCCTAAGTTTTCAACTGTCTTATTGAGAAACTTCTTCTTGAATCTTCGAGAAAACGTTATTAGCTTAGTCTTGTTACTAACTCCAACTAACTAATTGATTGACGTTCTAGAATAGTTTCCATTTGTATCGTCTTGTACTATACTTCTTCTGGTGTTGTGCTTTTTTGAGTGTCACGCTTGTCCTGGTATCACACTTCTTCTATTGTTGACCTTCAATATCTTCTGATGTTGACTTTCTATATCTTCTGGTGTTGACTTTCTATATCTTCTAATGCTAATGTGTATCTTCTTATGTTAACGTGTATCTTCTTGTGTTATTGGTCTTGAGTTTTAAATATCTTCTGGGTTTTACTACACATCTTCTAGGTTTGATTGCGCATCTTTTGGGTTTGAATACGCATCTTCTGGGTTTGACAATGAATCACTACTATTTTTTTGTGCACTTAACAAACTTATTAAAATAGTTCACATATTTCTAAGATCATTATTACTTGATTGTCATAAAAATTAATAGAAGTGAAGTCTTCTTGACTTAACAATCCTCCATTTTTGATGATAACAAATATTCATAATATTAGAAGATAAAATAATATTGAGACGAATAATGTTCAGATGAATAATAATCAAAGTAAAAACATAAGAAATGCATAAGATATACAATGCTTTCTAATATTTTCGCTTTTCTTTTTTCTCCTCTTCTCTCCTCTTCTCTTCTCCCCCTATTTGTTATTAAAAAAAAGATATCTCATCTTAATCGTTCAGAATTTCAGAATACATATGTTGAATATCAGTGCGGATCGTCTTGAGGTCTTGTTCAATAGAAACACGTAAAAGTGCTATTTTCTCATGAAGATCACCCACTAAGTCACCTACTTCATCAATCTTAGTATGAATTTCCTCAATATCTTTCGCTAAGGCTTCCTAAACTTCCTTTTGTTTGTGACTAGCTTTAGTTCAATTGATGAAATGCTTTAAGAACTTTAAATTAACAGTAGGATCTTGTTGTATTTCACTAAGTGGATAAAGGTTTTCAACAACAGATGGTTCTCTAGGTAAAACGTCTAATTCTATGATTTTGATTAAGGGTAGATTGAAGGTTTTTTTTTCTCTTCTGGGAGATCAAGATCATTATATCTGGGTAGTTTGAAATTTCTACCTTCAACCATGATACTTCTGTACCTTCCTTCTGTCATAGTGCCAACTACCTTGAAATTTTCATCTTTAGTAGAAACTCCAAATTGGCTCCCTGATGCCCTTGATACGTGATGTGATACATAGACACCTACAAGTTGGGCTGCATTACATGCATTGTCTATGTTCTTCACAGCCACTAGAGTATGTTCTTTTGTAAGATCATCTTCACACCCTTCAGGAAACATCTTCTTCTTCTTCCCTTTTTCTTCATTTATTACGGGGGTTGAAAATCTTGGTTGTATATCTGGAACAATCATTATTATTATTCTGTTTGTAATAAGATAAATAGTATAACGATCCTTTGAAATCTTCATTGGATATGGTTCTAACTTTTAATCTTGTAGAATACCATATAGTCTTCATTCTTCATGGCTGAGAAGATCTATTGTCTGATCGTTTACTGGTATAGGCTTGACTTATACCTTGATTGTCTTCTTAGAAGGTTCTTTGATAATAATTGAGCTTCTGTTTCGAACAGGCATTAATTCTTCCATAATCTTCATTTTCAAATCCTTTTTGTTGATTGGTTGTGAAGGATTGTAAGGTACTAGTTGGTGTTTAACTTTCTGTGCCTTATGTTGAACATCAAATGAAGAAACCTTTTTTTGACTAAGCTTCATCTTCTTTTGTTCTTTTGCTAGTTTGGAAGGAGTTGTTATTGAGGCTTCTTCCTCTCAAATACTATCTTCCTTTTTATCTCTATCTCTCCAGATGATTTTGTTGATTAACTTTGCGAAATAGAGACAATTAATTTGGTAGGCTGATGTCATTGCTCTTTCTTCTCAGAATCTCCACCAAGAATCAGAACTTTCTGCTTCTTCTATTCTTATTATCGTAAGGTCAATAATCTTAATGACTTTCTTAACTGTTTGAACTTTTCTGATTGGAGCGTCTCAGCCTTCCTCTTCAAAGAAACCCTTTTATTGATTCTTGATCCCTGCTTTCCTCCTTCTGTAGAATCGTCTTAGCTTGTATTGGCACATCAGACAATTGTTCAACCTTTTCTTCTGTGGATGTTCTTTTTGTGGATCGAGGTTTTGTTTATCTTTTATATGTAATATGTTCACTCCTGCTTCGTCATACTATAAGCTCCCCCTCAGACTTTGCTTTCAGTGTAAAACCTATATCTGCTCCAGCTTCAAACTTTATTCCCATTCTAAGAATAGTAAAGGCATTAATAACACTCTTCACATCCATCTTTACCTTGTTACCTCTGTCAAGTAAGATTCCAGATTCTCTAAAAAATCTTGTCAACAATATACCGTAAGTTAAAGAGTTACAATAATCTCCCTTAGACTTTATCATGTACTTTAAAAAAGTACGGAAGATTAATGAGTTGGTGATTAAGTAGATGAAATAAACAATGGTCATCATTCATAGTCACCATGTCCTTCGAGCCTACTTTAGGTAGAACATAGTGGATAAGCAGTAAATGTAGAACTCTAGCCTTCAGAGCAAGGGTTGAAGCCTTTTTGACTCCTTGATTACTACTTCCATATAGTTGTCGATTGATGTGCGCTTTATCTATACAACCTTAAGTTATCCGTTTTGTATTGTTAAACAGCTTTGCTCCAATACTTGGACACCCAATAGCCTTCTTGATAGAATCTTGTGTGACTATAACCGACAACCCATCTACCATTGATATTAAGGTGTTGTCCACCACCTTTGCATTCT
>JANSVA010000003.1:26318370-26331475 GCA_025504915.1 Erythroxylum reticulatum | reverse complement strand
ACTTTTGTTGGATATGACATCTTCATATTCTTAGCCTTTACATCAACTTGTCATAAATAATGCTTCTTTTACATAGAATTATGAATGAAGTGTACATGATTCCACTTGAGGGATACTCAAAGGCCAAGGAAGGTAAAGTTTATAAACTTAAAGGACTTTTGTATAAGCTTAAGCAAGCTTCCAGATATTGAAATTATAAATTTACCACTCTGTTGACTTCATTTGGTTTCATTCAATCCATCCATGTTCATTATCTCTTCGTAAAATCTTTAGGTGCTCCTTTTATAACTCTCATTGTATATCTTGTTAATGTTTTACTTGCTAACACTTCAAAAGTTGAGTTACTTGAAGTTAAAAATTCTCTTTATGAGTAATTCACCATTTAAGATCTTAGAAATGCTATTTACTTCCTTAGGATGGAGATAGCTAGATCCACATTTGGACCTTTAGTGAATCAAAGAAATTATATATTAGATATTATTAAGGATTAATGACTTTTTAATGTTAGACTTAATTTCTACTATTCACATTTCCAACAACCATTGCACATATGTTCATGAGATGCCTCCAACTTCTAATTATCAGACACTAGTAAATCACACTATTTTTCCCACTGTGGGTTCTTCTTCTGCAAGCACTGCAAGTACGATCTTTCACATCACATTAGTGAAATTTATTAAATTTAGTTATTGTGTCTATCTAACCAATTAAGAGTATGTTGTAAGCTAATTATAAATTATTCCTTTTCTATTTTAGGATCCATAACTATCTAAAAAAAACAAGGGATGTCACAAAAGGACACGAATTAGCAAAGATTAATAAGGTGATAGGTAAGAGATTAGAGATAGAGATCTCCCCTACTGAAGGACGACGAATCAACTCTGTATAGTCTGTCAAATTATCGAGTGAGATTGGTATGGTATCTCGAACTTCCTTACCTGTAAGAACAAAATGGAAAAAAAATTACTAACGAGTTAGACATTACATTTAATAAGTTAGACGTAAGTATTATAAAACTATCTAATTTGTACGTGTTTTCCATATAAATCTTTGACCAATTATTTATAATTTTTTCAGCAAAAGTTAGAAGTCAAGGGAATGAAGACTAACAATGAAGTACATGCTACTGTGAAGAAGTTTTTTGCTTTAAGGTCTAAAGATTAAAGAATTTATTTTAAAAAGCATTTTACCAAGCATGGAAAGGATGTTAAGCCGCATAATGTTATAGTGACAGAGTGGATGGATTTATGTGAATATTGGGAGCAATCAGTTACAAAGGTTAGTTTATTTGATAAAAAAACTTAATTTGACAACTAATTATATTTTAGCATTTATGAATTATGATTTATAGATGTTATAATACGATTAGAAAAAAAGTCAAAAAGCCAAATTGGCTAGGAGTCAAGTCAAATGTCAACCAAATTCTGGCTCCAAGGCCTTTGTAGCGATATGACATGAGATTGTGAGTTATCTTTTTAATTATATTTTTCTTTGACTAACATTTCAAAATTTATAATGAATATTACTAGTAATATATTTCTATACAACAGAGTGACAAAGATGAAGAAAAGTGTGACTAGATGAAGCTATGGTATCACACTCATTATAATGAAGGTAAAGGTCAATGGACAACTACCTAATGTAAAGAAAAAAAGGTAAGTACATAGTTCATGTACAAATATTTCTTAAATGAGACTGTGTATGTAATTCATTCTTACTTTTTCAGGAATTAATGTGTCACAAATTGACACATTCAATAGAACAAGGTCATCCAATGACAGTGGATGAAGTGTGTGACAAAGTCTTGGGTACTAGATCAAATTACATTGTTGGCATGGGAATTGAGCCTCGATCACAAGGGAAGACTTCGGTCAGAAAGAGGCTTTGAGATGAATTAGAGGAGTCGAAGAAGGTTAATCAGGGGTTATAGTCTTAAGTCAATGAATTGACTGAAAAAGTTGAAGAAATGCAGGATCGATTAACTACCAAAGTCAAATAACAAAAAAAGGTCTTGGAACTTTTATATGCTACACATATTATTCATTTAGATTAGATAAGTACTCATATTGATATATTAAACACTTATGACGTATTGTTTATATTAATTATTATATTATGACATGGGAATTGCAATTAAATAATAAATTGTCTGCACGTATTAAATTCTTGTTATACATGAATAATTATTAAAATTAATGATAAACTCAAAAAATTGAAGAATTATTAGATAAATAATTTTCATAAATAATATTGAATAGTTATTAAATAAATAGGATTTAAAAAATTTTTATTTAAAAGAAATCATTAAACTAGAATAATAATTAAATTAAAATTATTTTCAGAATAGTGAAACAAAATAAAAGAAAAATAGTTATTAAAATTGAAAATTAATTTTGGATTTAATGAAAAAAGAATAATAATTAAAATTGAATCATTGTTAAACTAAAATTATTTTTTGATAAATGAAAAAAGAAAAAAATTAAAATTAAAATTGAATAATTATCAAAATTAAATTTATTTTTGGATAAATAAAAAATTTAAATAATAAAATTGAAATTTTATTAAAATAAAATTTTTTCCGGATATTTACAAAAAATAAATTACTTATAATCTGCGACATTTCTTCTTAAAAATTGCGAATTGTAACCTATTATGCGACGTTTTTGATTGCTTGCTAGTTTCCACGACGTTTTTTAAAAACATTGCTAAAATTGTTACAATCCACAATGTTTTCTTAAAACGTCGCTGAGTATCTGACCTTTTGGTGACGTTTTCCGAAACATTGAAGAATGTCAGAGTTTTTCGCAACGTTTTCAATAAAACGTTGCAGAAACATTATTCTTACACCACTTTCAACAAAGTTTTTGTGACATTTTTTAAAACGTCGCAAATAGGATTCTGTGATGTTTCTTGACCTTTTGCGATGTTTTTAAAATATTACAAAAGGGATTGTTTACTTGTGATGTCAAATTGTCATTCCTTCACAAATTTGTGAAAATGTGTTATTGGCAAATACAACCATTATCATGATAGTAGTAGAGAGCAAAACATATTTTAGATCTTATTTATTCAGGAATTTATAGCACGATAAGACCATCTTCTTATAGGTTAATAGATACATAATTACCTTCATCAAAAATTATACTTGAAAAACTTAGTTTTACATTTTATAGAAGGAACCATAATCTTTTTAGTGCATTTAAAAGTTTAAAGCATGTGTTAAGAATAAAACGTAAAAAGCCATTAAAATTCTTTGTATGAATAGTGGTGGAGAATATTGCTCAAAAGAATTTGAAGTTTCTTTTAAAGCTCATGGTATTTGAAAAGAGCTAAAGTTTCTTTTTCACCCTAGTTAATGATGTATTGAGGGGTAAAGTAGAACTAATCCCAACATGGTCAGAATCTTGTTGGGAAAGGTAAGAATACCAAATAAATTTAGGCATCAAGTAGTAAATTCGGGCATAATTATCTCTAAAACATTTTTTAAACCTTTTTCATTCAATATGTAACATAACAAAAGGCTTGGAATAGGCAAAAATCAATGGTAGATCACTTCTAAACTTTAAGTTGCATCGCTTATATATATGTTCCTAATGAGAAATGGAAGAAACTTGACAAGGAAGAGAAGTGAATCTTTCTATATGTAAGTAAAGCAAGATATATAAATTGTTCAGTCCATTAATAAAAAAGATTGTAAACAATAGAAACGTTATTTTTATAAGGAAAGTACTTGGAATTAGAATGAGAAATAACTTTCACCAATCATCCTTCATAGTAAAGTTGAAGAAAATTGACAATAAGCCATTCGTGAACAAATTCCAACCACCTTTATACCTAAAAATTTCATCAAATGCTTCACCAATGATAATAGATAATACTAATGCAATATTTAAATAACGTCTTTAACATATTCGTAAGAGGCCTTTATAAATAAAACAATATTATGTAACTTGGATTGTTCACACAAGATACCTAATCATTAACTTGTCTTTATTTTAGATAAAGAGCTTATAAATTTTGAAAGTGTTGTAAAAAAACCAAAATGGAGGAAGGTCACAAATGAAGAAATTGAATTCATTAAAAAAATGATATTTAGAAGTTAAGTGATCATCCAAAGATAAATAAAACCATCAGTTTAAAATGGGCTTTAAAATAAAACTATAGGAAAACTTTAAAGTTGAAAAGTATAAAGCAAAATTGGCAGCTAAGGGCTATAAGTAAAAATAAGGATCAACTATACAGAAGATTTTGCTCCAATTATAAGACATGATAAGATTATATTGGAGATAACATTAAAAGCATAAAATTCGTAGCTATCTTTCAACTAGATATCAAATATAACTTTCTAGGTGAACACTTGGAGGAACATGTACTTGTTGAGTAATCATCTAATTATTTCAAAATTGGAGATGACGTAAAGTATTCAACCTTAAAATTTTGCATATAGGTTAAAACAATTTGATATAAGCATGGAATAATTGCATATATGAATGAAATTTTCACACATCCCACCTTGACGAAAAATTAATAGGCTAAGTTTGGATTAACCAAGCTTCGAATCATGTTTTGGAATGGGAAAAAAGTTTTTAATTAATTACCCAAAATGATGTTGTTTTGTTCTATAGGTTAAAGAAATTCAGGATCAAAATGATGTCATTTTGGAAAAGTGAGTAGGCTCTAGCCATGCGACTCAAACCTAATTGAGTTTTAAGTCAAGCTTAAACCTTATAGAGGGTCAAGTCAAGTACTTAGTCAGCCTAGCCTATCTAAGCACATTATTATCCCTAGTCATATAAAAACTTATTTCTTAAAAGAAGATTTTTTAAAATGTACGTATAAGAATACACTTGTTGTTAAAGTTATAAATGAAGGAAAGATGCTCATTATTTGCCTATATGTAGATGATACTATATTTATTAGAAGAGATAATTTAATGTTCTAAATGTTCAATAAGTCTAAAATAGTTGAATTCAAATGTTTGATCTTAACATGATGTATTGCTTTTTTGGTATAGAAGTATTGCAATTCAATAATGGAAGCTTTATTTGTTAAATGTATGACAAATTATAGACACAATTTAGATGAAGTACTATAATCTAGTGAACACTCCAAGTATGGCTTAAAGCTTAACAAAGATCATAAAGGAAATAAGGTGGATAACACACTTTATAAATAAATTAAATTTGAAATGTATAATCTCGGTATGATTAATTACTTTCTATTTATATAATTAAAGCAGTCCAATGATTGAATCTTAATTTGTCAGAAGAAGTATGTACAATATATTATAGACAAATTTTAGATGGGAAGTATTGTAACCACATTGAACACTCTAACTAAGTCTGGCTTAAAGTTTAACAAAGATCATGAAGATAAGAAGGTAGATGACACACCTTGCAAATAAATTGAATTTAGTATGATGCATTAAATTCTAGTCATATAAGTAATGTGGTCCAATGATAGAATCTTTATTCATCAGAAGAAGTATGTATGATAAATTATATAAAAATTTTAAATAAGTATTGTAACCTTGTGAACACTCTAATTGAAATTTTCTTAAAGCTTAACAAAGATCATGAAGGAAAGAATGTGGATAACATACTTTACAATTAAATTATTGGTAGTCTATTTTAATTAATTTCCAAAAGACTAGATATAGTACATTTTATTAACCTCATAACTAAATATATGGAGAATCTAATATAAATGCATCTATTATTTCTCAAAAGAATCCTTTACGTTAAAACATTTACAAGATAGCTCCATAATTTATTTAAAAAAATAATTCATTTAATTTCTAAAAAAAGAATCTTTAATTACTTGTATAGAATAAGTAATTTGATTTGTTCTACAAGAAGGATAAAAGGATAGATTTACTTAAATTTACAAACATTGATTATAAAAAAATCAAAATGATAAAAAGAACACTTTATATTATGTATTTATGATGAAAACTAGGATATCATTTTCAAAAATATTTTTAAGAGCGTACAATTGCTATTAAAGTTATAGATGGAGGAAAGATGTTTATTGTATGCTTATATCTAGATGAAAAGATGTTTATTGTCTGCTTATATCTAGATGATCATATGTTTACCTAGAAGTGATGGTATAATGTTTTAAAGATTTAAGAATTTTCTAATTTTTAAAAATGAATAATAGGTATTAACTATAGGTAAAGTTAATATAACATTATAATAAGTTTAAGGCCGTAGAGCCCTCAGTTGAGTACATTCAAATAAATTAATAAAAGGATTACAAAAATAGGTCAACATATACCTTATAGATTTCATTTATGCTTCATGTCTGGTAAAAGAGTGTTTTGAACATTCTTAACAACAATAGATAATTAGATCCAATTAGTAATCTTTTCAAAAAGTTGGTACTTCTTTTCTTCCTTTTGTGTAAATATTTTGTTATTCCTCTCCTTCAAAAGCATATAAATGGTGTAAGTAAAGACACTTTAAGAATTCGTCCATTTGACATATTCTGCTTCAAATGGTTGATCACCCAATTCAATTTTTGCTCCCATTCATACATGTAAGTTCCATGGGCCATTAAGTGTAGGATCCTTCTTTATACTACATTGAAGAACTTGTATTGAAAAAGTAGGTGATCTCAATTTTTCACTTCCATCTTACATAATACATAAGTAAAGTCCATATTGTCATGCCATTGACTTTTATTATTAAGCATGTTCTTTATTGCAAGCCAAGTGATCAGTGAGTTTTTTGGATTCAAAGTGTTTCTCCACAAAATGTTATACTAGGGAACTTTAGGAAGTCTATTAGTAAGTAGCTGATGATATGATGAAATTGCCATTCAGAGTAAGTGTGCAAATGATATCATCCTCATTCATCAAATCATTTATATGAGGGAGGCACTGTACAAGGTGACCAAATACTCTAAAATATCCATTCAATTCACCATTCCATATCAAAGTTAATACTTTGAGGTTTAGAGGTATTATGTTCCTCAAATGATTCAACATAAGATTGTGTATAATAGGACTTAAGTCTAACCAGTTATCAAACTAAAACCAAGTTTTTTCTCCATTACCTATTCTATTCTTGATTCATGGATAGATAGTATCTCTCATCTTCACCATCTGAATAAAAATCTAAGAGTCCTGTCTTGTGCAAGTAACCTTCCAAAAGTTGTTTTTAAGGAGATGATACTTATGAACCCTATTAAATCTAAAGTGCATTTTGATTAATGTAGAGCTAACAAAGTCTTTTGCACATCTGGACTTTTTGTATAGCTGTAATAGAAATAATACTAAGGCCTCGCAACTTCTTCAGAATGGTAACCTCACTACATTTGATCTTAGCATTTTGAGAGTTGTCTATTCTTCCTGTCCATAAGAATGCCCTCATTACTCTATCAATTTTGTTGGCCCCTAAATTTCTTTTAATGAATAATTATGATTTTCATCAATTAAAAGATATTTATAAAATTTTGTGGAGTTAATTATTATGTTCATGTTAGAAAGATTACATGATATGGGTTAATGGAATTAAAGTGTTTAGGTTATAAGGATGTTCAAGGGTGCTTTTGGCAAGACAATTAAGGATAAAGAACATAAGACATGTAAGGAAGGGTAAAATGGACATTGTGAAATCGTTAAGGTTATAAAAGGGGAGAAGATTTGTTGTCTTGGAGGGGAGAAGAAGCTAATTCGTGGATGAGAAAAGAGAGAAAAGAGAGAAAAAAGAGAAAATAAGCTAGGGTTTCAATTTTCTTAGCTTTCAAGAGAGAGTTTGAGGGGGTTCGAGAAGAGAAAAAGGTAGAGAAAGATAAGAGCTTCCATTTGAGCCAAAGATCTCTTCATCTGGTGAAGAACCAATGGGATTAAAGAGGCCTATTTTAGTTAGATCATCTCACGGAGTACACATTAAAGATACAACAGGAAAGAACCTTTGATACCTTAGGTTGTTTACAAAGAGAAGAGGCATTTTGAGCAAGTCTCTAAGCAAGGAAATCAAGGTGGGTACATGTTTATAGTAGAGTAAATAAGCCACTACTGTTTTTTTAAATCAAAGAAGTTACTGATTTCAATTACATCATAAGCGCTGCATTCATTATTCTCGAATGATTTGTGAAATTTTTATACATTCCTATATGAATTATATTGATGTTTGATGAAAAGACTTTGCCAATGATTTCTGAAAAGATACATGTTTATAAAATCAGTTTTCAAGAATGGATTTCAAGATATATATTAAGTATATGAAAAGAAAGTTTTCAAGAATTGCCATTTTGGGCAACAAGTTTACAAGTCATGAATTATATGTTATGTGGGTTTATGGTGGTCTCCTAAGTTTCGTCATGTGCAAGTTGACCAAGTTATAGGCTTCTCCCACCTATCGGCTTTACGACTATTATGTGGAAATATGTAGTGCATCATGCTTTTGGATCCACTCGAACCATTCTGATGTGCTTATGTGCTCATGTTATGTTAGCAAGTTTGATGCACTCATGTTTTGTGACTTATAGATTTTGGTTGAAAGCTTAAGAAACATGTGTTCTATAAACTCAATCAATGTTTTCCATGACAAGAAAAGTGGTTTCAAAAGTTTTACTTATCTTTTTGTTATAAACTGTTGCCCACGAGCTTTCAAGCTCACCTCCCTTTTTATGTCATCTTCAGATAATAGCTAAGAGATTAAGTGATCAAGAGCCTAACGGAAACTCTACAAATTTACTTAATTTGTAGTTTAAGTTGGCTTTGGGAATGCATAATGTTATAGTTGCATACCCAATTTATTTGTTTAAGAACTATTGTAATTTGAGACTTTGAAATGATGTTGTAATATGGCTTAGAATGTGATCAAATATTTGTAAAAAATTTATTCTTCTGAGGTTAAGGAAATATGAATTATGTATGGATGATATTGAAATGATTATCAGCTTGAACAAATGGTTTTGAGCATAAATTGTGGATATATATATTTATATATATATATATATACACACACACGTATGCCTAAGTAAGATTTATGGGAAGGCAAGACAGGAATTATGATTGATCGAAATGTAGTTGGATGTGATGAGACAAATAAGCTGAGATTTGAGAGTTTATTGAAGTTAATCTGGTAATGGAATGGTTAAGCTCAGGATATTCCAAGTTGGTGAGATGCAAAATTTTAAGCCCTCTATAGGGTAAAGTTGGTATTTTGACTTAAGGGGAAAATCTGGATTGATCTAGGCTAAATTAGACCAACTTGTCTTCTAGAAAGTCGTAGTTTTTCTTATAGCCTTACAACGGTATTTAGTATCGAATTGTTGGAGCTCTAGATCGAAAGTTATGGTCCTTAGAAAGGGAAATACTTAGGAGTATAAAGATGTATCGTCTATAAAGATGTATCGTCTGTGATGACGTCATTACGTCTATAGGGATGCATCCTCTGTACCGATGTATCGAATATAAAGACATCATCTGTGATGATGTCATATTACCTGTGATGATGTCATTTGTCTTAAGAGATGTATCTTTTATAAAGACATAACGTCTATGATGACATCATTACATCTGTAGGGATGTATTGTCTATACTAATGTATCATCTGTAAAGACATATCGTCTATGATGACGTCATATCATCTATAGAGTTGTATCATATGTAAAGGCTTCGTCTCAAGAGTTGTATCATCTTAAGTTGACTTTGCTTCATTTTAAGTTGACTTCGCTACGTCTTAAGAGTTGCATCGTCTTAAGTTGACTTTGCTTCATCTTAAGTTGACTCCACTTCGTCTTAAGAGTTGCATTGTCTTAAGTTGACTTTGCTTCGTCTTAACT
Organism: Erythroxylum reticulatum; assembly: GCA_025504915.1. Lineage (NCBI taxonomy): Eukaryota > Viridiplantae > Streptophyta > Magnoliopsida > Malpighiales > Erythroxylaceae > Erythroxylum > Erythroxylum reticulatum. The sequence goes on along the minus strand of JANSVA010000003.1, from coordinate 26,321,677 downwards.
TAACTCCGCTTCATCTTAAGAGTTGCATTATTTTAAGTTGATTTTGCTTCTTCTTAAGTTGACTCCGCTTCGTCTTAAGAGTTGCATCGTCTTAAGTTGACTTTACTTCATCTTAAGTTGACGTCTGCCTTTTTGCTTCGTCTGCTTTTCTGCTTCATCCGCTTTCTGTTTCGTCTGCTTTTAACTTCATTTGCTTTCTATTTTAACTGCTTTTTGGCTTCGTCTACCCTTTTTGCTTCGTTTGCTTTCCACTTCGTCTATTTTCTGCTTCGTTTGCTTTTCGTTTCGTCTATTTTTTGCTTCGTCTGCCTTCTTGTTTCGTCAAATCCTATCGTCTGTTCCATTTTTGACCTTTTAGACTATTGAATTTGTCTTCAAAATCTTTATGAAAGTTGTAGATCTTAAAGCCCTTTTTCAGATAATCCAAAGAACGCTTTGATTAGACATCTGTAGAAAGAGTTATGCCTTTTGTCCTGAGATAGGTGCAATATAATTGAGATGTTTGATTATTTCAGTCATAACTTCGTTATCTGACCTCCAAATGGGATGAACCTCATGTCTAGATAATTTAGAGGCATAGAGCTATCAAATGATCTGAAGTAATAGAATTTTTAACCCAGCCTCTAAAATGCTTAATATCTGGATGAAGGTTGAGCATAGAATATTTGCTTCATTAAAAGAAAGATTTGGAAAATAGGGACCGATACTACGATATTAAGAAATGAGGAAGAACCGAGGATGACTAATGATGGTTAAATGGGAATAACCTTACATGGTAACAAGCATAAGCACATGTCTTATGATAAGGAATGTTAGGATCCAGAATCAGGGTCCATCACAGTTATGGTATCAAAATAAGAGGAGGATTCGATGATGGTTAAGGAAACCTCATTGGAATAAGTTCAGTGTTTACGATTTCATAATAGTTGGGTTCCGAAAATGGTGCCCAACCTTATGTTATCTGAGCAAGAGTTGGGTTTCGAAAATGAGATCCAACAAATTTCCTTTGTAACCTTCTTGGGTAAGGTAATGTGAGCTGTCCAATGAAGATGCAAACTACTAAGAGCTAAAATAGTAAGTGTAATTCTAGCTGCATATGAGAGAAATATGTTCCTGCAGGCATTTACTCTTGATTTGATCCTTTTAATGAGAGGAAAACATTCCTGAAATTTTGTTTTAGTAGAGGTGACAGGGATACCAAGATAGCATAGTTGAGTTGTGTGAAAATTCATACCCGTGATTTGCCTTACTTCAATAAGACTCCTCACATAAGTTGATAGATATATGCAACTCTTTGTAATATTGTGTATTAACTTGACGATCAATTAGCAAAGAGTTTCAAGACTTGCATCATGAGATTGATAGATTGAGTATCAACTCCATATAGAAGTACTAAATCATCAACATATATAAGATGGGTAAGGATGACAACTCTACAGTTATGATGATATTGGAACCCTCAATTATAAGTTATTAGCTTATTTAACATTCTAGATAAACCCTCCATCACAAAAAGTGAATAAATAAGGAGATAAAGGATCTCCTTGTCTAATAGGGAATCCATTCACAATTACACTTAATAAAGAAGTTTGAATGTAAGTCATTATCCAATTAACAAATCTATGTGGCAACTGTAAAGCTTCAAGGTATATTTGAATGAAGTTCTAACTAATTGTTCAAATGTTTTATAAAAATCAACTTTGATTGAACAACTATTAAGCATTTTACCTGAGTTATACTCCATCAACTATTGTAGTATAAGAATATTATCCATAACATTTCTGTTAGGAATAAAAGCTCCTTGAGCTAGATTAGTAATACTAGAGACCACTACTCTCAATCTTTCTACTAGGAGTTTAGAAACCAACTTGTATTTGGTGTTACAAAATGATATTGGTTGAAGACTTATATGCTCTAAGGGTTGTTCCTTTTTTGTACTAAGTATGTATGCCTGAGTTCATGAAGCAATATGGATGAAGAGAAAAATTTTAGCACTACATCTATGAACAGTTGTCCTGTAATATCTCATCTTGTTTGGAAGAACATTATAGGGAAAACATTCAGTCCTGGTGATTTTGATGGATGTATATGAAGAGAACCCTCTTAACATCAGTCTTTATAACTAGGGATATAATAAGGTCTCTTATATCTTAAGCAATTGAGTAATTGAACAATTGCTACACATTATAACTTGGAGTAACAATATAGTCATAACCCATTAGATTTAAGTAATAACTCCTAGCTATCTCTTGCAATTCAGCATAATTTGTATATTCTAGGCTAGTTAAGTCTTTCAAAACTAAAATTTTGTTAAAAATTCCTTCTCTCACGTAATGTGGAATGGAAGAATCTAGATTTTAAGTCCCTTACTTTCATGCATTTTATTCTAACTTTTTGTTTAAAAATGGAGTTGTAGAGCTCGAGGACTTCTTGATATTCTTGTAATCTTTTAATCTCTACCATTCTTAGGTCTCCATTATGTGCAGAGTCGTAACTGGTTTTTTTAGCTTAAGCTAGCTTCTTCTTAAGTGTACTTAGCTACTGATTCCTATCAAGCATGATGCTCTTGAGTGCTCTCTTCACTAGTTTCAATTTTTTCATTAACTGATAGGATTTATAACCTGCAACCTTATGGTTCCAGCATTTAACAACACCTGAGAGCCCTTTAATTTGAGAGATACCATTGAAAAATATGAAAAGAGTGCCCCCTGTTCTTCTATCAACCAGCTTTTGGATTAGTACATAAGAATGGTCAGACATCAGATTTTCACCGAAGTGGACAAATGAGTTTGGAAATTGGTTAAGCCAAGAAGTATTAACTAATGGATTATCTAGTCTTTTCTTTATAAGCCAGTTGCCTTTTTTATTTTTTTCTCCATGTTATTGATCTCCTTGTTGAGTTTAAATCCACAAGTCCATCTTTATTAGGAAATTAGAGAGTTCCTTTATGGAACTAAGTTGAAATTCCTACTACTCTCTACTTTATTCAATCTTAAAGAGCAATTGAAGAAACCCACAACAAGCCACAGGTGTAGAATACCCAGTTGCAACTTTTGTAAATTCAACCACAGTTTTTTGCATTGAAAACTAAAGTTTAAAGCATAGATGAGTGTAACAACAAAAACAATACTTATACCTATCATCTGGCATTTTAAATGGAGATAATGATCTTATTCTTCTAACACTTGCACTCAAATTACATCAAAGTTGTATAGACAAAAGATCCAACCATTGTAGTGTCAGTGGTGATTCGAGAAGATCTCCCAATTAGCTCCCATAAACTTAGCACCAAACAGATTCTGGGGTT
>JANSVA010000003.1:26281427-26304516 GCA_025504915.1 Erythroxylum reticulatum | reverse complement strand
TGCTATTCTCTTCTTCCATTCCATACATAACCGAAATTGAGTGTGTAAGAAGGTGTTCTTGCATGGTTTGACTCTCTCATGCATGAGTGAGCCAAAATTTGCATAAGAAAAATCTCATTTTTGGTTCATTTCTTCTAAGAAAAATCTCCTCCAAACGTTTCTTCTCCTTTCCCACCATAGGATTTTGTTAACTAAGTTGTCCTGAAAGAATAAGTGTAAAATCTCATCCCCATGTTAAGGGTTAGAACCCTGATTTCAGTAATGGAGAAAATAGCAATGTGAGAGTGAGAAGAATTTGCATTTCATGCTCAGCAAAAGGTCAGCATACATATATATGGATTTGAATTTTTCCACACATGAAAATAATTGTACATGCACTCATTGACATTTCGGGGAATTGAATTGTCATGGGATTAATTGAAAATTTGTAGATTCGATGTTAAATAATTTTAGAGGGTAGATTGACAATTGTGGTTATAGTGAATGAGTTGAATGAAGTGGAGTAGAAAGGCTAGAAATAAAAATTTAAGTGTTGGATTTAGTGAAGGAAAATACGTTGGAGAAGTTCACTGAGAATATATAGTATGGAATTTTTGGATAGGGGAGTCGAAAGTTATGGTCCTTTTAAGGGGAGATACTCAAGAGTATAGTTTGTATCATCTAATCATGTCATATCATCTTGTGAAGATGCTTCATCTGGTGATGACGTGTCATCTTGTGAAGATGCTTCATCTGGTGAGGAGGGATTGTCTTATGAAGATGTATCGTCTGGTAACATCATATCATCTGGTGATGACATCATATCATCTGGTGATGACATCATATTGTCGGTGCACTATTCATTTTGTATCGTCTGGTGCACTGTTCATTTTGTATTGTCTGGTGCATTGTTCATCTTTTGTTGTTTGGTCTCATTTTTAACCCTACAGATGATTAAATTTGTCTTCAAGATCTGTGAAAGTTGTAGACCTTAAAGTTCTCTTTCGAACCATTCAAAGAACACCTCAATCTGAGTTCTTTAGAGAAAGTTATGACCATTTTTCCAATTCGTCTAACCCTTCATATGAGTTCATCTGATCCTATCATTTGGTCCTACTTTTGAACCTTTAGATGATATAATTTGTCTTCAAAGTCTCATGAAGGTTGTAGATCTTGAAGTTTCCTTTGGAACCATATAAAGAACTACTTAATCCGATATCTCTAGAGAAAATTATGCTAATTGTAAGATATCTTCTGTATACTATTCATAACCTTCTTTTGGTCACTGTTCATCTTGTGTCATATGGTCTAGTTATGATCCTTTATATGACAACATCTTACTTCAATGTCTTCATAAAAGATGTATATATTGAAGTCCTCTTTAGAACTATTCAAGAATGACCTTGATCTGATATCCCTAGAGAAAGTTATGCTAATTGTAAAACAACTTCTGTGTACTATTCCTTTTGTATCGTCTAATTCAAATTTGACCCTCTAGACGATAGAATTTGCCTTCAAGGTCTTCATAAAATTTATATACCTATAATTCCTATTTCAAACCATCCTAAGAATGACCTTGATCCAATACCTATAGTAAAAGTTATGCTAGTTACCCCAAAAGAAAAATGTTTAATATGATTGAGGACAGAACCTTATTTGATTCTTTCAACCATAACCTTGTCATCTGACCTCCAATTGGAGTGATTCTTAGACCAATAGATTCCTAACACATTTTTATATCTCTTCACAAAAATTTGTAATTGAAGAAATTTTGATGAAATGAAAGTGTGGAATCTGTTGGAATAGTGAAATAGGATTATATTACTAAACATACCTCAGTGTTTTGATTATATCTAGATCTATAGGATTCCAAATGAGATGATTTTTGATTTGGAGTAAACTAGAGACATAAAAAATAGGGGAACATGTTTCTAGAAGAAAGTGTTACAAAATGACTTCAGTGTCGAGGTCAAAATGAACATGTAAAGTTGACCCAAAATGATTTTTTATGGGAAAAATCTGAAAGTGAGTAAGGGGTTATGACTGATGATTTCAGTGGTTTGATTAAGTCTTAAACTTAAGTATATATTATAATTAAGTAAGTCTTAATGAAGGGAAGTGAATAAGTGAATAAGAAATCGACAGGTGTCCTAGCTAAAGTTAAGCTTTAATAACCTTGAAAGACAAGTTGTTGTCCTTGTCTTTATCTTTCTTGATACTTCTTTCTCTAGAGTTCCTCCAACACAGAGTTTTTCATTAAATATTCACCGAAGTTAAATCTTGCTTTTCTCTATTTTTCTTGACTTCCACTTTCATATTTCTTTCTTCTACCCCAAAAAAACCGAACCCTCTATCAACTTCCAAGTTGATGTACGTGGTTGCATGAGGGATTAGGGTTACATAATTTTGCAAATATTGGAGCATCAAACAAGTAAGCTTGTTATGATTATGTATTTTTTCATGAAATGCAGCATGCATCATTAGTTCATTTCTAAATGGTTAAGAACAGTGATATCCTTATTTTTTAAAAAATGAGTGAGGAGATTTAATGTGCCTTACATGGTGATTTTCTATGGATTTGATGACTGAAATGTTATAGAATAGTGTTAAACCAGTTTTTGGAGTTGAAAGATAAATGAAAATGTGTAATGGTGTGAAAGAACAATCAAATTGATTGTCAAAGGAATAAATAAAGAAAATACAAAAGATATGAAATGAGAATGAGCATAAGATATGAAGTTTGTTAAAGTACCTAGGATTGTCGTTAAGCATGCAATGTATATAGTCCATTTATACAAATGTTCATAAATAAATGCTTATAAGTGTGAAATTATTAATGTGAGTGCATTGTGTGTCTTGCATAAATGGGTTGTGCAGGTTAATTGTCTGTATTTAGGCGTTTCAGAATTTGGAAGCAAATGCTAATTTGGAGCGTGTTGTGAGTAGACCTAGATGGTCTCATTTCATTGTTTGTTTTGTTTGAATTTTTGTATTGATTGACTATTGAATGATTATGCATTATGAATGTGAATTGAATTGTGTTGATGTTTGGACAAAAGGTCCGATGATTATGAAATGTGAATTAGATATTGAAGAGCTCATTAAATATGAATTGGACGGAGTAACTATTTTTTGAACTTAAATGTTGAAAACCAGACTAAGGTCCGATGACAAAGTGAATGAGAATGTGATAGTGAATATGATTGTGTGATATTATGCACTTTAAATTAAGTGAATTTATGTGATGCATTACATTACATGAATGAATAAAAGATAAAGGTAGTTGTGACTAGAGTAGCCACCAAAAAAGAGCTTATTGCTCAGCATGTGAAAAAGAGCTTAGAGCTTAAAAAATGTATAAGAGCCAAAGGCTCACTATGTAAAATGAGCCCAATGTGGGACTGTTATTAATGAGCCTCATATGGGACAGTTTTAATGAGCCCCATATGGGATAGTTTCAATGAGCCTTATATAGGAATATAGGACAGTTTCAATGAGCCCTATATGAGACAATTATCAATGAGACCTATATGGGACAGTTTTAATGAGCCCTATATGGGACTGTTTCAATGACCCCAATATGGGACAGTTATCAATGAGCCCGATACAGGACAGTTAGCCACTTGGTCACAATAAGGTTATAAATTTTAAAGTGAGTCTCATGTGCATTGCATATGCATGATGTGAATAATTGTAATGTGTTGAATGTGAAATGAATGATCAAGTGGTATATGTTTAAGTGAATGTGTAATACATGTGACTTTATCTGATGAATTGATGAATTGTATGTGTTATGTGATTGAATGAGCCATCGAGTATGGTCACTCATTGAGTTCGCAAAAACTCACCCAAAATTTTGCAAATATTTTTCAAGACTTAGAAGAGTACCCCGTAAGGTAAACGGGAGTATAGCCACTACATACAAGTAAAAGATAGAGGTTGGGATCAGTTCGCATCTGCATTAATGTTTTCCTACTTTGTATAAGTTTGTATTCTGCGAATTCTGAAAAATAAAGTATTCTGAAATTTTTTTGTAATGTGTATACAAAGAGTTTTGTATTTGTAATGGGCCCCAATTGGCTATTGAAAATCTATTGATTGTATTATGTTGATTGAAAACGTTTATGAATGAAAGGGGGCTCGAATTGGTTATTACTTCCACATATATTGTATTTGTGATTTAAAAAAATTCATACCGATTTTTAAATGAGTGAGTGCTCTAGCATACCACCCTTGCGGGGCATGGACTTGGATATCACCCAAGATGTCAGGTTCGGGTCCTGCAGGAGTGAGGTGCTACAATATGTGGTATTAGAGTGCAGAAGTACTATCTTATATGGGCATTTTGAAATACATGTCAAGTTACATGCATTTTAGTCATGTCATAGCTGACGGTAGCAACTGATCCCTAGTCTGATTCACACGCATGAGCATGTGTTAAGAGTTTGAGTTGATAGAATTAGTGAGAAAAGTGATGCTCTTTCACAGTGTGAGCAAACGAAAGTTTATTGATACTTAGAAATGAGAAATAGTATTTGGTTTTGTATGTCAGATCAAGGTTCAACACATTTATATTGGTGAATGTATTATGAATATGATATCAATATTATATTGAGGTAATATATCGTTGAATGTGGGATATATGTGAGTATATATTGTTGTTGATTGATAGAGTAAAATAGAGATATGGTAGAAATGAAAAGATTTAAAATGTATAAACAAAGTTGGATGAAAACAAAAAAAATCTATAATCTAGAGAGGCTGAAATTGGGCTTGGAATGACTGTTTGATTATCGTGATAAGAGTTTATGAATTAGTGTAAGAATATGTTAGTGGGATCGAAATTGAAATTTCAAGATGATTATGAATCTATGATTTCAAATTGATTGCAAACATATGTATGTATGATGATATATGGTTATTGGAAGGTGAGATAATGATAGCGATATAAGAAAAAGTTGTAAAGGTTAAGTTGATTTGCCTGTGTGAGTGCACATCTGATAGTGGGATCACCATAACAAGTGAAAATATTAAGCATATGTGTATTATATGCGTGGAGATGATATAAGAAGCAATCGGTGACTTATTGAATAAATGTTGATCATAGTTGTTATAGTTCAAAGATCAAGATAAGTTAGAGTAAGACGTGAAAGTGCTTGTAGTGATCAACTGAGAATGAATTGAGACTGTTAATGATGTTACCATATATGATGAATTAGAGGAAAAAGAAGAAGGACACAATTATGGCATAATCCCCTCGATCGAGGACTGGCACAAAAGGAGAAGAATTATCTAGAATTAAATGGGATTTAAGTATCCTTGGCATAAGCTACTAATTCGTGAATTGTCATAAATACATCTTTAGATATGATGTAATGATTTTGGTGATATATGCCAAGGTATTAGAGTAAATGAGATTGATTAGTGCCTCACTGAGCCTTATTAAGATGTTTCAATCATGTAAGTTATAGCATAAATTGATCTTATTGAGATATTATGAATAGTTGAAATTGACGTTGTTGAGGTACTAAGAATGACTCATAAGTAATCATGGAAAATAGTTAACTGATAAGGATTCCATGAGCAGTATCAAGGATGGTATCAAAAAATCTATTTCCAAAGAAGAATTTCACTGAGATAGGTTCAGTAAACTAGATGATTCAATTTAAGAGTGATCAATAAAGAAACAAATCAGAAATGAATATGCAATGAATCAAAAGTGAATATTGGATCCCTAGCGGAAACTCGGGCATAAGAGGTAGAATGTGGTATTGAGAGTATATGTATTTTTGTTTGATGTGAAGTATTCAACTATATGATTGGATTACTAACTTTGAGGAGACATTATTGCTAATGTGAGGAGGATTTGAGTCCACATTATATTCTATGTAAATATGTTAAGGAGATATAAATTTGATATAATGAATGTGTTACAAACACAGGAAGTTAAGATTGCAAATAAATTGAAGTGTGTGAAGAAACTAGTAAGAATGAACAGACATTAGAATAAGTCAATATGAAAACAGAGGAAAATAGAATGAATTGAGAAAATCATTCGACAAGAAGAAGTCAGTTAGGAAAATCGAAAATAACATGAGACAATATTACCTCATTGAGGAATTATATATTTAAAGAATTAAGATAGCAAATCATGGGCACAAGGAATTTTGAGTTATATCTATTGGAGTTATCAATAGCCTCGATAGTACTATGAAATTGAAAATTTAAGTGATCTAAGTAAAATCAGATCAATTAGTGACTATGATCATAGAGGATATTTGGAGTGTATTCGAAAAGCGAAGAGAATATTTTTGAACATTTAAGGAAATCTTACATATCATGAAGGTAAAAACAATTATATGCCAAGCTGAATGAGAGTGAATCTTAGCTTGATCAAATAAAATGTGGGTTGTATAATATCTAAACATGGCTTATTGGGAGACACAAAGAAAGTAGAGATGATGATAAAGTGAGAAACTATAAGGAATATATGAGAGATTTAGAGTTCTTTAGAACTAACTGTATGTTGGAAACTACCAGGGACTGTGAAGGGGTTTTTAGTGATCTTTTCCCTTGAAAAAAAGATGCTTGAAGAAAAATATATAAACCGTATGAATGAAAAATGTAAGAAGAAATTTGAGAAACTATAACCTCAATGTTAACTATGCCATTTGGATTTGGAGATTATGCAGTATATAATAAAGTTTCACATCAAAGATTAAGATACAATCTGTTGTAATAATATAAAGTGGTTTTTGTATGCATAGAGACAATTAAAGTCTTATGAGTTGATTTTTGGATACATGGTTTAGAATTGCTATGATAGAAATTGCTTTCAGATCTTGGAGACATTAGATGTGCATAGTCATTCTAGAATGTAAAAATCATTTAAGTTTGAGGTAAGTATTGAGTAGGAACGGATTGCACAGACTGAGTATTTCCCAGTAAAGCTAGTGTTGTAAATTGATTCATTGAATAGAAGATTAAATATGTTGTACACCAATTCATACATTGGGGTTACCAAATCTAGTGAAATAAAAAGCATAGGAGTTGAGCAAAAATGAAGTACATCTAGCTATGGAATGTAAAGAGCAGTTTTATATGGAAAGTTCAGAAAACTCCTAATTGAGGATTTAAAATCTATAAATCTTAGTGAGAAATTGAAAATGACTATAAATTTTGAGTCCGAAGAGGAAAACTATTACTTGTGATTGAAATGAAAAGGGATGTGTATCCGAGAAAGATGATTGAGCAAAGAGATTACTATAGAAGCATAAATAACAACCTATGATATACATCCTTACGAATAAACCAAAAGAGAATTTGATGGCTAAGAACGTAAAACCAAGTGATTAGATGTGTAAGTTACCAATAGTCTTGACTATTGAAGACAGGTGTAAGGCTTATATTTCTGGAGTTCATAGGAATATGGGATTAATGTATAGTTCAAATTGACTGCAGGCATAACAATCGTTATCCTGGTGATACAATTAGAATGTTGTATAAGGTGTCAAACAACAAAAAGGATCATTTACCCTTACATTGAAATGAATAGGACCTAAAAATGGTTAAAGGCCATAATAAATGTGAGATACTGTAGTGAGTGAAATGAATCTGTAATAAGAATAAAGTGATTTATGAAAGACGAATGAATTTTGGTGGATCACTTTAAAGTTGTGGGATATAGTGAGACAAACTTAAGAGTTAAGTGTATTAGCAATAAAAAGATGTGAAATACTAAGTGAGAGATGAAATATTAATATGATCTGACAAAGAGATATTGTCGGAACTTGAAGTGAAGATTTTGAGTAGCTTGAATTGCATTAAGGAAACTATTAAGATAATATGATACTTGAAGAGTTGTTTAGAGGAAGGATTAATTTCATTGATCATAGTCAATTTGAAGAAATTATTCAGGTGATGAAGTTATATGGGAAATAGAGAAGCATATAAGGAAATAATACCCCTACCTTATTGATCAATCAGATGAGAATTTCGGGGACAAAATTTATTAAGAGGGAGAAATGTAACATCCCGTCCCTATATTAAGGGTTAGAACCCAAATTTCAATAATGGATAAAATAGCAGTGTGATAATTAGAAGAATTTGCATTTCATGCTCAGCAAATGTCGGCATACATGCATGTAGATTTGAATTTTTGAACACATGAAAAAAATTGTACATGCACTCATTGACATTCCGGGGAATTGAATGGTCATGGGATTAGTTGAAAATATGTGGAATCGATGTTAAATAATTTTAGAGAGTAGATTAAGAATTGTGGTTATAGTGAATGAGTTGAATGAAATGGAGTAGAAAGACTAGAAATATAAATTTAAGTGTTGGATTTAGTGAAGAAAAATAAGTTGGAGAAGTTTACTGAGAATATATAGTACGGAATTTTTGGATAATGGAGTCGAAAGTTATGATCCTTATAAAGGGAGATAATCAGGAGTATAGTTTGTATCGTCTGATGATGTCATATCATTCTGTGAAGATGCTTCGTCTTATGAAGACGCTTCATCTGGTGATGATGTGTTGCCTTGTGAAGACGCTTCATCTGGTGAGGACGGATTGTCTTGTGAAGACGCTTCGTCTGGTGAGGACGGATCGTCTTATGAAGACGTATCGTCTGGTGATGTTATATCATTTGGTGATGATGTCATATCGTCTAGTTCACTGTTCATTTTGTATCATATGCTGCACTGTTCATTTTTTATCGTCTACTGCACTGTTCATTTTTTATCGTCTACTGCACTGTTCATTTTGTATCGTTCGATATACTGTTCATCTTGTATCATCTGGTACCATTTTTGACCCTGAAGATGATCGAATTTGTCTTTAAGAACTTCATAAAAATTGTAGACCATGAAATTCTCTTTCGAACCATCCAAAGAACACTTCAATCTGAGTTCTTTAAAGAAAGTTATGACCATTTTTCCAATTCTTCTAACCCTTCATCTGAGTTCATCTGATCCTATTGTCTGGTCCCACTTTTGACCCTATAGATGATAGAATTTGTCTTCAAGGTCTTATGAATGTTATAGATCTTGAAGTTCACTTTGTAACCATCTAAAGAACTACTTAATTCGATATTTCTAGAGAAAACTATGCCAATTGCAAGTTATCTTTTGTGTACTATTCGTAACCTTCTTCTGGTCACTGTTCATCTTATATCGTCTGGTCCAATTTTTGAACCTTTATATGACAAAATATTACTTCGATGTCTTCATAAAATATGTATATATTGAAGTCCTTTTTCTAACCTTTCAAGAATGACTTTGATCTGATATCTCTAGACAAAGTTATACCAATTGTAAGACAGCTTCTGTGTACTGTTTCTTTTGTATGGTCTTGTCCAAATTTGACCCTCTAGACAAAAGAATTTCCCTTCAAGGTCTTCATGAAAGTTATAGAACTATATGTCCTCTTTCAAACCATCCTAATAATGATCTTGATCCGATACCTATAGAAAAAGTTATGGTAGTTGCCCCAAAAGAAACAGGTTCAATATGATTGAGAATAGAACCTTATTTGATTCTTTCAGCCATAACCTTGTCATCAGACCTCCAATTGGAGCGATTTTTATACCAATATATTCCTAACACATGTTTCTATCTCTCCAAAAAAATTGGTAGCATTTTGAATCAAATTGGAAAAAGGTTGATCAAATAAAAGTGTGGAATCTGTTGGAATAGTGAAACAGGATTATCTTATTGAACATACCTTAGTGTTTTGATTATATATGGATATATGGGATTCCAAATGAGATGATTTTTGATTTGGAGTAAACTAGAGATATAATACATAAGGGAACATGTTTCTATAAGAAAGTATTCCAAAATGATTTCAGTGTCTGGGTCAAAAAGAACATGTTAAGTTGACCTAAAAGGATGTTTTTATGGGAAAAATATGAAAATGAGTAAGGGGTTATGAATTATGATTTGAGTGGTTTTATTAAGTCCTAAACTTAAGAATAGATTATGCTTAAGTAAGTATTAATGAAGGGAAGTGGATAAAAAATGGACAGGTGTCCTAGCTAAAGTTAAGCTTTAATAACGTTGAAAGAGAAGCTGTTATCCTTGTATTTATTCTTCTTGAAACTTCTTTCTCTAGAGTTCCTCCAACATAGAGTTTTTCATCAAATATTCACCGAAGTTAAATCTTTCTTTTCTCTATTTATCCTGACTTCTAGTTTGATATTTCTTTCTTCTACCCCAAGAAAAACCAAACCCTTTGTTAACTTTTAAGTTGATGTATGTAGTTGCATGAGGGATTAGGGTAACTTAATTTTGCAAATATTGGAGCTTCAAACAAGTAAGCTTGTTATGGTTACGTATTTTTGTATGAAATAAAGCATGCATCATTAGTTCACTTATAAATGGTTAAGAACAGTGATATCCTTAATTTTTAGAAAATGAGTGAGGAGATTTAGTGTGTCGCACATGGTGATTTTCTTTGGATTTGATAACTGAAATGTTATGAGATAGTGTTAAACTAGTTTTTGGAGTTAAAAGATCAATGAAAATGTGTAATGGTGTGAAAGAATGATCAAAGTGATAGTTAGAGGAATAAATAAAGAAAATACAAAAGTTATGAAATGAGAATAAGCATAAGATATGAAGCTTGTTAAAGTACCCGGGATTATCATTGAGCATGCATTATACATAGTCCATTTATACAATTGTGCATAAATAAATGCTTATAAGTTTGAAATTATTAATGTAAGTGCAACGTGTGTCTTGCATAAATGGGTTGTGTAGGCTAAGTGTCCGCATTCAGGAGTTTCCAGAATTTAGAAGCAAATGCTAATTTAAAGTGTATTGTGCGGAAACCTAGATGGTCTTATTTTATTGTTTATTTTGTTTGAATTTTTGTATTGATTGACTATTCAATGATTATGCATTGTGAATGCGAACTGAATTGTGTTGATGTCCGGATAGAAGGTCCAATGATTATGAAATATGAATGACATATTGAAGTGCTCATTAAATGTGAATTGAATGGAGTAACTGTTTTCTTAACTTAATTGTTGAATGTCGGACTAAGGTCCGATGACAAAGTGAATGAGAATGTGATGGTGAATATGGTTGTGTGATATTGAGTACTTTCAATTGATTAAATTTATATTATGCGTTTCATTACATGAATGCATAAAAGATAAAGGCAGTTGTGACCGGAGTAGCCATCGAAAAAGAGCTTATTGCTTAGCATGTGAAAAAGAGTTTAGAGCTAAACAAATGTATAAGAGCCAAAGGCTCACTATGTAAAATGAGCCCAATATGGGACAATTATCAATGAGCCCTATATAGGACAGTTTCAATTAGTCCTATATGGGACAGTTTCAATGAGCCTTATATGGGACAGTTTCAATGAGCTCTATATGGGACAGTTATCAATGATCCCTATATGGGACAGTTTCAATGGGCCCTATATGGGATAGTTTCAATGAGTCCGATATGGGACAGTTATCAATGAGCCCGATACGGGACAATTAGGCACTCGGTCACAACAAGGTTATAAATTTTAATGTGAGTCTCATGTGCATTGCATATGCATGATGTCAATAATTGTAATGTGTTGTATGTGAAATGTGTGAAATGAATAATCAAGTGGTATATGTTTAAGTGAATGTGCAATACATATGACTTTATATGATGAATTGATAAATTGTACGTGTTATGTGATTGAGTGAGCCATCGAGGATGGTCACTTATTGAGTTCGCAAAAACTCACCCAAAATTTTGCGAATATTTTTCAGGACTTAAAAGAGTACCTCGTAAGGCAAACGAGAGTATAGCCACTACATATAAGTAAAAGATAGAGGCTAGGATTAGTTTGCGTCTGCATTAGTGTTTTCATACGTTATATAAATTTGTATTCCGCAAATTTGAAAAATAAAGTATTCTAAAATTTTTGTGTAATGTTTATACAAAGAGTTTTGTATTTATAATGGGCCCTAATTGGCTATTGAAAATCTATTGATTGTATTGTGTTGATTGAAAATGTTTATGAATGAAAGGGGGCCCGAATTGGTTATTATTTCCGCATATATTGTATTTGTGATTTTAAAAAATTTCATACTGATTTTTGAATGAGTGAGTGCTCTAATATGCCACACTCATAGGGCACGGACTCGAATATCACCTAAGATGTCGAGTTTGGGTCCTGTGGGAGTAGGGTGCTACAATAAGAGGTAAATCAAATCGGTTGAGGATACAACAACAAGGAGATGATAGATTGACAAAAAAAAGATTCAAAATCAAAGGCTTTGGATACAAAAAAAAGGAGAGGATAGCGTAGCGAGAAATTAAAGCTGCAGTGAAGGAGTTGGTAATATCACTATCTTGTTTATGTTTGTTATTATCCTTGTACCATATCATGTATGGATTGACATGATGATTTGGATATATTGCTTCCACTGCAAATAAGATTTCTAAAAAGTTTTGAAATCTACCGGTTCTCCAAATATGGCATGCTTTCTTTTCCCGATCTAACACAAGTAATGCTCTAAAATGGATTTTTCATACCAAATCAGTTCGGTGAGCTTGTTCTCTAACAAGCATTCACACATTTGTTTAAGTATCTCTATACTTTAGCCTATAAGATCAACTACTTCCTTCATAGGGAATAATATAATGTTTGTTAGCCTTTTTATTTTCTATTAATGTCCATTCTTAATAGAATAATAACTAGGTTCAATTTAGGGATAATACATAAATGCAATATGAATCTTATAATTATAATCTCATTATAATTTCATTTGCAATGCATAATTATCCTACAAAATTTATCATATACATCTAAACATGTATAAGACAAAGAATGTCTTTAAATTATTTTGTCACTAAACTGTAGCCAATTGATTGGCTATAGGGCATAAACTAACACTTAATACAGTTGTGAAATCAACGAAACAACCTACTTCTACTCCACTTCTGAAATTCAAATATAATAGGCACTTAAGATTTGGTATAAAATTGGTAATTTAGAAGGAGGTCATCAGGAGAGCTAGTTTCATTGTAAGGTAAACCCATCACCAAGACGCATCAACTTGCTTCATAGATGTGGAGAATTCAACCATGATTGCTCAAAATGTCTTTGAAAATTAGGAATAAATGGGAACTGTAACTTGTTTGTCTGATTCGGATCCTATCAAAATAAACTCCTTGAGTCAAAAAAGAAATGGGCAAATGATAAATCAATAAAAATGGCTAAAAAGTGTGAGAACCTGTAATAATTTTAATCAAATGAAAGAACTTACTCAATCTTTTAGCATATGTGAGAGGTGAAGGAGACAACTGACAATTGAGGAAAAGCAAGATATATGAGCAGAAATATTGTAGGGACTAAGATTAATCATTATATGTTAAATAAAAATTAGCATAATAGAATAATTAAAATTTAAAGATTAAGGATACTTAATATAATCAAAAAATATGTTTATTTTTATTTTTAAAATCCAAAAATCAACACTAAGCCTTATTATGTCATGTGGCATACATATGACAATAGAATCCACTTTTATATTGTAGAATAAATAATATCTAATTTAGCATTAACATGACATTTAATTTTAGGGATTAAGATTAATTATTATGTCCTAAATAAAAAGTTTAGCATAACAAAATAATTAAATTTTTAGAGATTAAGATTAATTATTATAATCAATAAATATTGCTAAGAAATAATGAGATTTTATTAATCATATTATATGATTACCATCTAACATTAATAGAAAGTGGCCTAAAATTATTGTTAATTCAATTTAGTTTATTACCAATACTTGAGCCAACCACCATCTGAGTAGAATAAACAAAGATTGCTACAAAGAGCAAGATGTTTTGTAGAAGCGACCTCTAACAGTCGAATTGCTCAATTTCATATTTAATTGATGAAAATTAGCTACAAAACTTTCCAACAACTAAACCTTCCCACACTATTGTTCCTTGTAAAATAAGAATTCTTTTCATCTAAAATTAATTTCTTGCTCACATCTTCCATTTCAAAACTTATATATTATAGGGAAGTTAAGTCAAGATTTGATTCTCTGCATAACAAAATAATTATAAAATGTTTTCGTATTTAAATTCCCAAATCTAAGATCACTTAAATTCTATAAAATAATTAACAAATAAATTATAATAAAGTATAGATCATAATTTATACCTTATTTTGAAGTTGATCCTTTTTTTTTTCATTCCCTTGATCCATTTTTGAAATTAGCTCATCTCAACTACCGTAGCTGCACAAATGTTCAACCTCTAACAATATCTACAGATATGTTGAGAAACTTTGTAACAATTGTAGAAAAGGTTAGGCAAATAGTGCTAGCTCCCTTAGAGCTTAAGACCATTTATAATAGGTTTTTGGACATTATAGTGATTTAGTTGAAATTAAATTCTAATTTCAATTAAAATTATAAATAATTATAATTAAATACAAGTCGTGCCCAAATGAGATCCAATATCTTATATTGATCTTTGTTTATTAAATATCTCATATTTAGTCAAAAAGTTTTTCAAACTTTACAATCAAGTCTAATTTGATTAAAACATTTTTCTTTTTCAACTCATTATTTTTGTCTAAGATATTAGGTTTTCAAATATGTTAGCAATGGTTATACATTATAAACCTAAATCATATTTAGCATTAGATAAATTAAAGTCATTTAATTTTCTAATTAAACATTTTATATCTATAGATCAAGATTGTCGTTTAGCAACACATCATGACCATTCAAATATTTAGGAATGTCAAATTGGTTTTGACTAACCTTTTCATGCATGATTTTTCATACGATTTAATCATTTCATTATATAACATTTCAAGTGGACATAAAATATGGCACTAATCTCCATCATTAGTAATTGATTCAGCTAAGGATTTTCACATAAATACTAATTAGGAATAATGAAACATTCTCCCTAATTACTTTAAAGTGATGAATCATTTATCAATCACTAAACTACCTACATATATTAGATAATATATCCAATTACTATCGACTGACTTACCCTTGACTAGAATATGTCATAGGTAGTATTAAAATATAACAATTTCTATATGAGATAACTTTAGAGATCTCAAGTCACTTATACAATCATCACAATGAGAATTTCTATAGACATACAAGTAATGTTCTAAATGGATTTCTCATATAAGTCAATTTAGTGAACTTGTTCTCTAACAAGCCTACATATTTGATGAAGTATCCTTATACTTTAGTCTATAAAATCAACAACTTCCTTCATAAGGAAAACATAAAATATGCTAGTCTTTTTACTTTATATCAGTGTCCAGTGATAATAGAATAATGAATAGAAATAATTTAGGGATAATACATAAATGCAATATAAATCTCATAATTATGATCTTGTTACAAATTCATTTTCAATGTATATCTACTCATGGACTTTATCATATAATTTTGACTTATTTTGCTACTAAACTATAACCAACTGATTAACTATAGGGCATAAACCAATATGTACTAGGAACAAAAGTATACAAATATTTTCTTTTAAGTTCTACTTTAAAATTATAAATTAAAAAATCCAGTTTAGAGTTGTATGGCTCTAAGAAGTTTACGTTCAACCTTATTCCCATGAATGCAAACCCTATAATTTTATACACATATTATAAGGGCGAAAAAGAGAGCTTTTAAAGATCTGTTAGCAAGTGCAACAGAGGAGGAGTGGATTATTAATAGAGTGAGGTATAAACTAGTAAAATAGAAGGCTAAGAGGACTATCTCAGTGGCTAAAGGAGACGCTTACGAATATACGTATAGGGATTTGGATACGGTCAAAGGAGCACAAAGAATTTCAAGATAGCGAGAGCTAGAGCATATGAGACAGTGGATTTCAACCAAGTCTGCTATATATGTGACAAAGCAGGACAGGTACTCATAGATGCCCAAGCCATCAAGCAGAGGTGGAAGAGATACTTTTATGGCCTCTATAACGAAGACGTATTGGTCAATATACAGCTAAGGGAACCTCCTATGTCAGGACAATGTCTAAACGGGTACACCTATGGGAGGATCACAAAGGGAGAAATTACAAAGGTTTTAAGGGTAATGGGGAGCGAAAGGGCTGTACGACTGGATGACATCCCTATAAGGGTATGGAAGCAACAAGGAGTTGTCAGTATTGAGTGGTTAGTTCAACTATTTAATGTGATTCTTGAGTCAACCAAGATGCCAGATGAATGGAGATTGAGTAGGTTGATTACCATATATAAGGCCAAAGGAGACATTCAACAATGCCAAAATTATCGAGACATCAAATTACCAAGTCATATCATGAAGTTGTGGGAGAAGGTAATTGAAAAGAGAACTTGGAGAGCTACTTCTATATCGACCAACTAGTTTGGATTTATGTCTGCTAGGTCCACAACAGAAGCAATACATCTACTTCGGAGACTAATGGATTGCTATAGGGAACGAAAATAGGATTTGTATATAGTTTTGTTGATTTAGAGAGAGCGTATGAGAAGGTTCCTAGAGAACTCTTATGGTGGTGTTTGGAGGCAAAGGGCATTCCTAGGATGTATATCATAGTGATTAGGGATATGTATGAAGGAGCTTTGACTAGCATAAGGACAATAAGAGGCGATACAAAAGCGTTCTTTATTGGTGCTAGACCACACCAAGGCTTAGCTTTAAGTCCTTTTTTGTTCAAATTAGTGTTAGATGAACTTACTAAACATATTCAATGGGAGGTACCTTGGTGCTTGTCATTTGCTGACAATATTATCCTGGTGGATGAGACCAAGGAGGGGGTCAATGCTAAGTTAGAACGTTGGAGAGAAATGTTAGAATCGAAAGGTTTTAGAATGAGCGGATCCAAGAAGAAGTATCTAGAATGGAACTTTTTGGGTAGCTAAATGGTACAAAAAGCAGTGGTAGCGATTGACACTGACATCATACCACAAAAATCAAGTTTTAAATACCTCGGATCCATCATTTTAGAGAGATGGTAATATCGATAAAGATATATTGCATCATATTAGATCTGGGTGGATCAAATGGCGGAGTGCATCAGGTGTTTTATGTGATAGAATGGTCCTTGTAAAACTCAAAGGGAAGTTCTATAAAATGATGATTTGGCCAACCATGTTATATGGGGCAGAGTGCTAGCCTATTAAATGTAGGCATACACGACAGTTGTTAGTAGCAGAAATGCGTATGCTTAAGTGGATGTGTGACATTACCATAAGATATAGGGTACAGAATCAGGTAGTGAGAACCAGATTATAGGTGGCTAGTATTGTAGACAAGTTGAGAGAGAAAAGGCTTAGGTGGTTTAGGCATGTTCATAGGATGCCCTCTCATGCTCCGGTACGATGCTATTAGATAATAAACCTTAGTGGCTACCAAAGGAGGAAAGGAAGGCCTTATAAGACCTGAAGGGAAGTGATCAAGAAAGATATGTCAGAGTTAGCTCTCACTGAGGCAGTTGCTAGAATTAGGAAAGTTTGGCTTGATAGGATAAGGGTAAACGATACCCATTTGAGTCCTCGCGCCTCGTACTTACCATATAAGAAGTCCAACCCAAATGGCCTTTATGCCTTTGCAAGTGGGTCACTCAGTGAAGACTCCTAGCGTAACTAACAACGAAAAGAGCTGGTCTTTATAGGGTGTAAGGTACTAGCAGATATGGTCAACCATTAGGTATGTCCTTATGTATTGTCTTGTAATTCTATTTACTTAAATTTTCGATGTGTCATTTTTTTAATTATTTATTTCTATTAACCTGCATCACTATTTTCCTATCACATCTATTTATAAGTCTATCGAAAACAGTCTCTCTACTACATAGGGGTAAGGTTGCATACTATCAAACCTCCCCAGACCCTACTTTACTGCGGGACTTTGGATTGGGTGTGATGATGATGATAATGATGACAACTAAAATAATTGTAAAACAATAAATTGATTTAAAACTTATAAACCTCTCTCTCAAATTTGAATCATCGTCTTTTGATATTTAGAGAAAAGGTAAAGTACATTTTTTCATTCAAAGTACCTAATGTGTACAGTAACATACATCTTTCATCATATAACAACCACCATGTTTAAAACAAGCTTTTAGATGATAATATGTATATTTCATTAATCAAAGTTTCAATTTCAATCTTATAGATTAAATATTTGAGTGAAAGGAACAGGATAAACCAATGAAGTTTCCACCAGAATAAGAAGGGATAAAGTAACTTATATAGTAGTAATTGTTTCCCATCTCTTATTAATAACCTAATACATTAAAAAGATCAAAAACATAAAAATTCAAATGATTTGAAATCCTAACTAATAGATGGGATACACCTATTATTATGTTAACCTTTTCATTACATTTGATTAATATCTAATAAGTGATATGATCAAGTAAGCATATATGATTCGATCCATTCAATATGCATGTTGAGTTATATTATTATCTATAACAGTTTTGTATCATTATTTTCAATGAATTTTGTACAAATGTTCACACAACTCCATTATGTTATCTTTGGTATCCCTATTATCTCCACTAAACTAAAATTGTTGGATTGTGTCCCTCCCATTGAAAGGATCTAATCAATAGTGAATACTTAGCAGAACATGTTTCTCTCATATGCAACTAGAATTACACTTATTATTTCAGTTCTTACTAGCTTGCATCTTCATTAGAAAACTTAAATTGCATTACCCAAGAAGGTTACAAAAAATTTGACAGAATAGTCAAGGCATTCTTATAGACAGGAAGAAAAGACAACTTTAAAAATGATAAGATTAAATGGAGTGACGTTATCATTTTGAAGAAGCTGGGAGGGCTTAGGATTCTTTCTATTATAACTAAGCAAAAATTCCTAATGTGAAAATGACTTTGGTGACTTTACACTAATCAAACAACATTTTGGATTAAATGGGTTCGTGAGTATCATCTCGAAAATCTTAACTTCTAACAGGCTACTTGCATGAGAGAGGCCTCTTGTATTTTTATTCAAATGATGAAGTTGAGAGATACTATATATATATAGATCAAGCATAAACTAGGTAATAGGGGAAAAACTTAGTTTTGTTTTGATAACTGGTTAGACTCAAGTCCTATTGTACACAATCCTGTGTTGAATTGTTTAAGGAACATAATACCTCTAAACCTCAAAGTCTCATCTTTAATACAAAATGGTGAATGGAATAGATATTTTAGAGGATTTGATCATCTTATGTAATACCTACCTTATTTGAATGATATGATGAATGAGGAAGAAATCATTTGGATGCTTACTCCAAATGGAAAATTTGCAAACAAATTATGTCATCAACTACTTACCAATGGACTACCTAAAGTTCCTTGGTATAATCATCTTTATAGAACATTTTGAATCTCAAAGCCTTACCGATCACTTGGCTTGTAATAAAAAATAAGCTTAAGACCAAAAGTCAATGGCATGACAATGTGGACCTACTTATGTATTATGTAAGATGGAAATGGAAAATAGAGATCATCTATTTTTTCAATGTAGGTTTTCTAAAACAGTCTAAAGTAAGATCTTACACTTAATTACCAATGGCACTTACATGTATGATTGAGAGCAAACATTGAATTGGGTGATTAACCATTCGAAGTAGAATATGTCTAATGGACAAATTATTAAAGTGGTTTTCACTTCCACCATCTATATGCTTTGGAAAGAAAGGAATAACAGAATCTTCACACAAAGGGAATAAGAGAAGTACCAGCTCATAGATAAGATTATTAATTTGATCAGATTATCTACTGTTGCTAAGAATGTTCAAAACACTCAATAGACATGAAGCATAGATGGAAACTATAAGTTAAAAATTAACTTGTTTTTTAAAACATTTTTTACTGTACTTAATTGAGGGCTACAAAACATTGAACTCATTGTAATGTTGTATTAGCTTTACCTATAGTTAATACTAATTATTAGGTTTTCAAAAAAAAAAGAGAAATGAGTATCTTAATTTCTTGTTAAATATAGATCTTAGATCTCTCTTCTTTGTATTTTTATCTTCAAGGTTTTTTTTTTCTCCTGTTTGAAAACAATCTTCAGTACTATGTTTTATTCTATCTATTTTCCAACCTCCATGGTGATGCGTTAGTTTCACTATACTGCTTTTTGAATTAACATTCTCTCTATGCTTTGCTTTATACATTTTACTTCATAATTATTTTAAGATATTTCATATTTTAAATTTATTAAATATTATAATTAATACATGGAACAAATACAATATGTGGTAACCATATAGAAAAATTACTAATCTAACGTAGCTTATCACGTCATCCACATTAGCAAAGAACTTAACGTCAAACTATTTTTGCTAAAAATTAAAAGATGGAGCATTTTAGCAATGTTTTAAAATTTAGGCTACTATTGTGAAATTGAATGAAGTTTGATATTTTTTAATCATAATTCAATAATAAAATTTACTTTGAAATAAGTTTCTAATTCACATGAATTAATAATTTGAATAAATTTAATAATGCTTAGAAATAAATTTTAAAAGAATCATCAATTACATTCATTAAAATTGATTAGTTCAACTATAATAAGAAATAAATTTCTAACTAAATTCAAATTACCAAGTTTTTTAGTTCAATGATAATTAGAAATAAGTTTCTAATTGAATTAAAACTATGAATTTTTAGTTTAATAATAATTAGAAACTAGTTTCTAATTAAATCAAATTTCATTCAATTATGAGCATGAATTCATTAGTCTATCAGTCAAAAATTGTTTATTTTTTGATTTTTAGGTTTTACAAGCAATTAGTAAGCATACTTGTGAATGGAGTCTCTACTCAGTCAATAAACTACGTTAGGGCAATAAGACATAGGGACCCCCTATGCCCTTATCTATTCACCCTCGATATGGAATGACTATCTGAAATTCTCAACAGGTTTACTAAACATAATGGTAGTTTTTTTTTCATCATAAGTGTACAAATTACAAGCTTACTCACTTAATGTTTGCAAATGACTTAATCCTCCTATCAGGTGTTGAAGCTCATTTTGTGAAAATGTTGAAGGAACTAATTTAATTGTATTCAAGTTGGTTAGGGATGAAAGTTATTACAGACAAAGCAGCTTGTATTGTTCCAACGATGTGAGGAATCCTGATGATTTATCTAAGATTTCAAAGTTGCAATTGCAAGCTTTTCCACTAAAGTATCTTGTAGTCTTTATTTCGTATGGAAAACCCAAATATACAAACTATATCTCACTTATTGAAAGATTCAAATGTAGGATAAATGCTTGGTAGAACAGATTCCTTTCGGTATCTACAAGGATCACTTTGGTTATTTTAGTCGTAAGAAATCTCTGTGTTCACTAGATTTGTAACGTCGGACTTTTTGAGCTCTTTTATGTCGTCCTGTATTTAGAGATACTACTATATATTGATAAATACATGGGCATATATGAGTTCAAAGATGTATTTGAATCCTTTTGATATGTATGCCAGTGAGATGAAATGTTATATGCCCTTGAATGAACTTAGAGTTCAACGGTATCCGAAATCTTGGAGATTTCTAACTTGTAAGCTTCTAAGTGTGTAAAACTGAGTCCATTAGATGGATATCACTATGGTGGTTAAATTAAATGCGTTCTAATGCCTTAGAGGTGATTAGACATTATTTATAGACTTATTGGACACTTAGAAAGCTTAATTAGGAAAGTTGATATACATAAGGGCTTATTTGCACAATTGTTAAAAGTTAAAGGACTTAATTGTAATTTTTCAGTTCTTGGATGACTAATTTGTAATTTTGTAAAGTTTAGGGGCTTAATTATAATTTTCAAAAGTCCAAGGACCAAAATGAAAATAAAAGTTGTGGTCATTCTCAAATTTTGGGCTTAATTGCAAATTTAGAAAAAGTTTGGATGGTAAAATGGTAATTTCATATAACCTAAGGACAAAAAGGTAAATTCACCATGTTTAGTTAAAGAAGAGTCATATTCTAGACCCTTCTTCTTATGTGTGGCTGTGCAACCCATTATTTGGCATTAAAACACTTTGTTTTAAATTAAAAGAAAGGAAAAGAAAGGAGAAAAGAGGAGGAGAAGAGGAAGTTTCGATCATCACTTAATCTACACCAAGTTTTTGATTCTTCAACCCAAACCAAGGTGTTATAAGCTAATTTGGGGTCAAGGAAATCAAATTTATCATTAGATTTGAAAAATTCTCAAAGTATTTGAAGATACCACTCAAGGAAAGTATAGCTAAATTTTGTCTCATCTCTCTCTACATTATTTTAATCGGAAAAAGAAAGCATGCTATATTTGGAAAAACGGTAGATTTCAAAACATTTAAGAAATCATTTTTCCAACAGAAGAAACAAATCCAAATCATCATGCCAATCCATACATGATATGGCATAAGGATATTAAACACATAAACAAGATGAAGAGTATTATCGACTTCTTCGCTACAGATTTAAATCCTCGCTGCGCTATCCTCTCATTCTTCTTGTATCCAAATCTTTTGCTTTTGAATCTTTTCCTTTAGCAATCTATCTTCTCCTTATTGTTATATCCTCAACCAATTTGATTTACCTCTTGTTCTTCAAGGACAACTAGGTTAACAAAATCCTTTGGTGGGAAAGGAGAAGAAATGTTTGGAGGAGATTTTCTTAGAAGAAGATAAACAAAAAATGAAACTCTTTCACTTAGTAATTTTGCTTCACGCTTGCATGAAAAGAGAGAGAGTCTAAAAAATTACAAGAAGCCTTTCTTACACTATCAAATTCGGTTATGCATGGAATGGAAGAAGACAGAGGCATCTAATGCATCACTTCTTTCATTAATCAATTATAAAGCAACAATAAATGAGACTCTCTTCATTTATCTTTAAATTGACTATATGAAAAGACCATAACCTGAAATTGAATTACCAATTTTCGTTTTTGTAAGAAGAAAGAAGGAAGATGGTCCATCCAATGTACATCTATCTTCTTTAATCTAATAAATGCTAATAGGTTACATGCTAACATTAAAAGATAACCATTAAACCATTTAATTGTAAGTTCATAACTCCATTTAATGATGATAAACCATAATAAAGACCATCTTTATTTAGCATTTTAATGTCAAATGTG
>JANSVA010000003.1:26266652-26281327 GCA_025504915.1 Erythroxylum reticulatum | reverse complement strand
TTGCTCAAAATGCCTCTTCTCTTGTTCCTCTTGCCTCTTTTGATCCCCTTTATACAATAACAAAAATCCCACTCAATGGGGATTTCAATTGAAAATCCCACAAAGCACAATCACTAAAGTTGGTTCTAGAATACTTAAACCCATGCATTTTCTAAACTCCATGAACTAAAATCCTTCCAAAAAATCCAAAGGATTCAAAATGATCTTACCTTGATTCTTCACCAAATGAAGAGATATTTGGCTCAAATGGAAACTCTTCTCTTTCTCTACCTTTTTCTCTTCTTGAACCACTTCAAAATCTCTCTCTAAAGCTAAGAAATGAAGAAACCCTAGCTCAACTCTCTTCTTTTCTCTCAACCACTGAAATTCTCTCCTCTTTCTTTCTTATTTTCTCTTCTTCTCTCCCAATTCATGTTTTTCTTCTTCTTAAAGGAACAAGAAAACATTTCTTCTTCCATTTCTACCCATAATGAGCCCAAAAAGTCAATTTTACCCTTCCTTATATGCCTTGTATCTTTTACCCTTTTACCCTTACTATCTTGCCAAAATGCCCTTAAACATTCTTATAATCTTAACACTTTAATTCCATTTACCCATTCAGTAAATACTACTAACTTTGACATAATTAAATAATTTCAAAAAAGATTAATCTATCAAAACATCAAAATTAGTTAAATCATGTTTATTCATCAAGAAAAATTTTTAGGGGCCAACACAATGGAAATTTTGATAAATGACTTTAGGATTATTTGTTAAGTGTCATTAAAAAATTGTGAGACAATTGGAATTGATTGGATTGGTTAAATAAAAGAGTTAGTTCAAAATTCATGGAAATTGGACAAGTGTCTAAGTCTAAAGCCACTACTTTTTCATTTAATTGAAAGACCATTAAATGGCTTTACATTTTTCTCTCTCTTCCTTCATTTTTCGTGGCTTTCTTCTTCTTCCCTTTCGTGACTTATCTTCTCCTTCTCTTCTTCTTTGTCTTGACTTATTTCTTCACACCTCCACTCCTCCTCCGTTTGCTACTCTTTCACCTTGCTCTCTCTTTCATTCTCACCAAAAACCCAAACCTTTCAACCTCAAGATGATATGATTGTGGGTTGTTGGTGAAGCTAGGGATTTTCGATATTTTTGAAGAGTGTGAAGAATTGGAAGCTAAATCAAGTAAGTAACTTGTTGAATGTCATAGGTTTGGTTAAATGAAGCATTTATGATGATAGTTAGAGGTTAATGACATGAAATGACGTCTTGTGTACGTATGTGTCATGGATGATGAAAAGTGTGTAAAATTTTTGCTTTTATTTACGAGTAATGATTTATAAAGATGTTTTAGAGGTTGAATGATCATGACTAGGAGTTTTCTATAGGCTAAAATGTTAGGGAAGAAATGAACATATATATGTATATATTGATGTTTTGTTTAATATAAATGCTAAGTAATAGGTTAGGAGTTGTTTTATGGATGATTGATGTTGTATATGATGAGTAAGAAACCATAAGTTATGCTACATATATTTTTAAGATGGATTGGTTGTGAAAAGGATGTTTTAATGAAAATTGGAGGTTGGTGAATAGGTACATGAACATATCTTGTTTTGTAGGTTAATGATCAAATTTAGATCATGCTTTGTTAGTGAATGATATTGGGATGAAAAGTAGTTAAGAATGAGGATTAAATGAAGTAAAAAAATGGTGAACTTTATACAAGTTATGTTAGGTGTGAAATCTAGAAAGTTTGAGGATGATTAACTGGAAAATGTTCACTGAGTATGCCTCATTCTTTTAGCCATAACTTTTTCTCTAGTTATCGAAATTAGATGATTCTTTATTTGGATTAAAATAGAGACGTATAGATACATTTTTCATGCAGAAGTCAAATTCAAATTCTTTCTAAAAGTGTCTCAAAATCTGATCTGAAGTTGAAAAGCTGGGTATGCATCTGTGAAAGTTCGTCTCGACAAACTCCTTGCTTCACCATGGTGAACTTCAAGGATTTAGCTGGGATTCCTTTCAAGTAAAGTTCACCACGGTGAACTTGTGAGATTTTTGTGAGAATTCCTCTCAGGAAGAATTCGTCGCGGCGAACTTCTAACTTTGCTGCGGTGAACTTTTCTCTACATTGAACATATTTTAGTATTTTAGGAATATCTTGTTCTATAGTTATCCAAATGTAATGATTTTTTATTTGAAGTAAATAGAGACATAGGAATACAAATTATCTTAAGAAATCAAAATCTAAATCAGACTTTAAGAATTTCAATTTCTGGGTGTAATTTGAATGCAGGGCACTATCTCAGTCTATGAACAATCCATAACTTTCAAAATACTAAATCAAATTGAATGATCTTTGTGTCATTAGAATTCTAAGACATAGGGGAGCAATTTTCTAGAAGAAAGTGTTCTTAAATTTCCCCATTTGCATTATCTAAATGTTCAAGAACAATATCCCTGAAAGTTAATGTTTGGAGAAAAATCTGAAATGATTCATTGGGTTATGAAATTAGGTTTTAATGGTTTTATTGAAGTATAAAATAAAGTAAAAACTATACTTAGGTGAGTTTTGAGATAGTAATGATCATGTGATGAAAATAATGGAAAAATACGTGGGATTGTCATGAACATGCATTGTGCACATTTTATATACATACATGTGCATTATAAAACACTTACAATTGTGCAAATTTGTGATATGTGTATATTGCTTGTTATAGAGGAGAAACTGGAGCATCGACCTATAGACATTGCCAGAACTTCTAGGCATTAGCTTCAAAAGTGACTTGTGAGTAACTTAGATGGTTTCTCTCAATTGATTGTTTGTTTTTATTTTGTTTGAATTATTGAATGAATGTGAATTGATTGTGTTGATTTCGGAAAATAAAGGTACGATGATTGTGATGTGTGTATGAGATATTGAAGTGCTACTTGTATGTGAATGTGATGAACTAAATGGTTCATGACATGATTGATTATAAGAGATCATTCTATAAATGAATGCATGATCAGATAATGAGAGTTGCGACTTGAGTAGTCGCTGAAAAACGAGCTTAAAGCTTCAAATGTGATTAATAGCCAAAGGCTTACTATGTAAAATGAGCCCTGTATTCCCAACGGATAAGGGACAATATAAAAGAGCCCAGTATCCACAATGGATATGGGAAAATTTAGGCACTCAGTCACAACAACGTAATAATTGGAAAAGAGTCACATGAGCATTTCATATGCATTTTATTAAGCATGTTGGATTGATTGAAATGCAAAATTTTCTACTCTTGAGTGAGAATGGAATATGTGATGAATTATGCAAAGTTTTGAAATACATATGATATGTGATATGTGTGATGCATGAATTGAGTGAACCATCAATGATGGTTACATCATTGAGTTTGAAAAACTCAACAAAATTATAACTTTGATTTTTCAAGAATGATAGACGATATTAGCTCCTGAGGGACGCTACAAGTAGTGTAGACTTTTACTTTTGGGGACAAGAAGGAATGGCTCAAAGGTCAATCAGCTGGAAATGGACAAATTAGATACATTTTTTTTATTTTCCTCTTTCATGTAGCACATTTTTGTATTAGGCAATGATGTTGTATTAGTATGGATGTTGAAAGATACATTGTAAATATTTGGTTTTTATGAAATGAAATAAGGAAATTTTGGTTTTAAAATATTGTGACTTTCCTTATGATGTTTATTAAAGAATAAAGATAGATGATACCATGTTAAGTGAATGTTATAATTGAATGTGGCGCGTCATTATCATAGGTTATGTATTGGAATATCCTTAGGGCGTCCTGATATATACCCTATGGTAAAGGGACGCTACAATCACGGCTCCTCTTAGGCTACTGGTTGAAGGAACCTCCTCCTTTCCTTTTCTGGTTCTTGTCCTCCCATTGTCTCCCGTGCTCTTTCACCAACTTCTCAGCTCTCTTAGCCGAATGTACCATCTCTCTAAATATGGTAGTAGGGGTAACCATCATCCTTTCCAAGATAGCCAAATGCAGTCTAGTCTCAAAACGAACACACAGATTCTCTTCAACTACCATGTATTCAGGGACATAGGTGGCGAGCTCTCTCAACTATGTCTCAAACTCATACACTGATCTATTCCCCTGTGTTAATGTAAAGAAAGCAGCCTTCTTCTGATCTTTATCAAATCTGGTATAGTATTGTTCGTTGAATTCACTGATAACATCCCTCCAAGTTTCATCTGATTACGGTAATGTCCTTGGACATTTTCCCATCAAACTTTGGCGTCACCCTCAAGCAGTTGAATAACTACCTTCAGCTTCATCTCATCAGATAACCCCATATCATGAAATGTTTATTCCATCCACCTCATCTAGGTTTTAGCCTCTGCAACGTCACTGTGCCCATCAAAAGTACCACACCCAAGGTTCCTTGCCTCTTTAACATAACCCAAGATTTCAAGCATCAGGTGTTGCCCTAGTGCATAACTAGGTACCGCTACTGACTGTTGTGG
Organism: Erythroxylum reticulatum; assembly: GCA_025504915.1. Taxonomy (NCBI): domain Eukaryota; kingdom Viridiplantae; phylum Streptophyta; class Magnoliopsida; order Malpighiales; family Erythroxylaceae; genus Erythroxylum; species Erythroxylum reticulatum. The sequence goes on along the minus strand of JANSVA010000003.1, from coordinate 26,276,835 downwards.
TGGCGATACTTGTGTTGGCATCTATGACGCTCTAGCCTCAGGCTATTGTTGCGTAGTATACTGTGCCCACCATGCCATCACCTGCTACAGAGCCTTCCTCAACACCGGTGGTAAATCCAGCTGCGTTACCACTAGTGACGTTACAGTGTGAGGCTGCCTATGAGCCAAAGAGCTAGCAACCGCTAGTTATGTGACTGCTTTAATGCTATGTTCCTCTAGCTCTAGTCACAAAGGTCTAACATTGCGATGCCTTCCCCTTCCTCATCCAACCATGCTATCACTATAAAATCAAAGAAAAGACATTGTTTAATAAAATAAATTGGTATAAGCCTAGGTTACCCGATATCCCAACATCCCAAGGAATGTCGACAAGTACTATGATCGAGTTTGAAATCATCCGACCATTAAGGACATCAACTTAATGATCCGTGACTTAACTTCTCGACCAAAGACTTTCGACACCCAGACTCGACTCCTAAGGCTCATGAACTTTTTAAAAATGGAAATAACACTTTTGAAAATGCAAAACCAAGCTCTGATACCAATTTAATTGTCACGATCCAATATCACAACTAGCTCATGACAACCTTTGCATATCAGGGCTAAAGATACTCATAGTATCCTTAATCCAACTACGCAAGGGTAACTAAATATCTCTCTTTTCTTTTTTTTTGGAAAATTTAGGCAACATAATGGCTGTATTTTAAAATTCCTAAAACCTGCAGACAATTTTAAACACTTATATTTTCACGCCAAAAAGTTTACCACAACTTCAGGACTTTAAAGTCCACTCAAAACAGTCTCAACAACAATATCAACATTCATACATAAGGTCTTTTACAACAACAAAATAGTCAAGAGTTAAATTATATAGTCATAAAGCATATTCACATAACCAACCTAAAGAAAACAGTAAAACAGTTAATGAGCCACTATACAATTAAGGTACAAAACAAAAACAATCTACGTGTGATAATATCCCAAAATTGTCAAAAGACTGCACAATCTACTCAAAACTCTAAGCTCATTAAATTAACCTGCATAGTTGGAAAGCAAAGGGGTGAGTACACTATGTACTCAGTGAGTAGAAAAAAACATATATAATGAATAGAATTCGATACACACCAAGACAGTATAAACAACCTATAAAGTGAACATACATCACATAGAAAACACATAGGCACATCTTATAACTCAACATTTACTGGTTAGGAACTATATAGGCCTAGCTTGTTAATCTCGCATCTGGTGAACATAGATTCTAGTTCCAGTACACAAAAGCATAAAAACATCATATGTATAAATCAAATCTCGTCAGAAAGTAATATCAGGATAAGCCAAAACAATTATGTGTGACACCACTAGTAGGCCAAACTAATGTGCACAACCACTGATGCTCGGTGTTGGCTCGACTTTCATATATACTGAGTCCGGACTACAATCGACAAGAGCATCATGACCTAGGTGATGACCTCATCGATCTTTATCCCTAGGTGTGGAATCACTCGCAAGTTCCATAGAAAGGTGTTGATACGGAGACTCGACTTTCATATACCAACGTCAAAGGTACGGGGGTCGTTTAAATCAGTTGTGCCTAGCATATGATTGGCCAATCGTTTTCTCACCAATCACAAAAATAATATAGAAATATTAAGTACAAAAATCAAGTAAGGCACTAAAAAATCAAGTAAGGCACTATGCCTTTATTTATCGGTCCAACTGGTAAAATGAAGCCTTATTTGGCTCTAAGCTAAAAGGGAACAAAAACATGCATCATACATGACTCGATTATGCATATGTAAATTCCAAAACATTATCTCATAAAATAAAAGCCATCTTTTTCACTTCAAATGCATAGTTGTTCAAAACAATGCCATTTATTAAATACATAAGCATATTAGCATCCATTTGAAATTGAATTCTACCATAAGTTGCCTAGATTCAAAATTCACATAGAAGTCATCATGCTTGTCTTAGGATATTATAATCCTATTTGAGAAATATAGTTTTCCTAACTCACCTTAAAAGAAGGTGTGCACTACTTTGCCTTCAAAAATTCTCGATACGAGCTCCTTGATTTCTTGCTCCCGAGCCTTTATATATAAAAAGACATACAATGAAATTACTACTTAAACATAAATTTTATATTTATACACCATCATATAGGTGTATAAAACACAATATCATTCCCATTAAGGTTTAGGATTTGACCATTAAACTTCTCACATGGTTACTTCCTTAGTATTCACATTAGCTTTTCTTTTGCATTTTCTAAGGCATTTAATGCCTTTAATCCCACACTTACTCATTTCAACGCATAATTAAGCACATCTTTATCTAAGTATATTAGGCCATTACTCATCAATCTAAGCAATAATTCAAGTTTACTCTAAGTAAACATGAAAGCCTTTTTCCAATGCACACCGTCAAAATCCTTAAATCCCAAGCCAAGTTCACTTGGGCATTTTATCAAACACCTAATGTTCATAACTTTCAAGTCTTATTTTCAATACTTTACCATAGTATTCCATGCTCCTAACATGATTAATGACACATTCCACCACTCCATTCAAACCAATTCCCTTCATTTAAGCTACATTTATCAATTACATAACTCATTACATATATCCACTTCTTCTCCATCATTTCGACCCAACCCTATCCAACATACATCTTCTTCTTCACTTTATACATGCAATTAACACCATAGAATTAATTTAAATCATCAATTTCAAAAATATCCAAAAATTCACAACTTTCACCAAAAGGGATCATTTTCAGTTTTGGCTTAAAGAACCCTCTCTATGACACATTTCATTCATCTAAACCATATTTCATGCATATTCAAGGATGGAGAACAACATATATTAACACCAAACTCAAAATCATAATGTAGACAGAGATGAGACAAAATTTACCTATACTTTCCTTTGGTGATATCTTCAAATACTTTGAGAATTTATCAAATATAATGATAGATTTGAGTTCCTTGACCCAAAATTAGCTTAGAACACTTTGATTTGAGATGAAGAATCAAAAACTTGGTGAAAATTGAGTGATGGATGAAACTTCCTCTTCTCCCCCTCTTTTTTCCTTTCTTCTCCTTTAATTGAAACTATGTGTTTCAATGCCAAATAATGGGTTACACGGCCACACACATGAAGAAGGGTCTAGAATTTGACTCTTCTTTGACCAAACATGATGAATTTACCTTATTTCCCTTAGTTATGTGAAATTACCATTATATAAACTTTCTTAAATTTGCAATTAAGCCCAAAATTTGAGAATTACCAAAACTTTTATTTCCATTTTGGTCCTCGAACTTTTGAAAATTATAATTAAGCCCCTTATCTTTATAAAATTACAAGTTTGTCTACCAAGAATTGAAAATTTACAATTAAGTCATTTAACTTTTAACAATTTGTAAATAGGCCCTTATGTGCATCAACTTTTTCAATTAACCTTTCTAAGTGTCGGATAAGTCTATAAATCATATATAATCACCTTTAATGCATTGTAACACCTTTAATTCAACCACTATGGTCATATACATCCAAGGGACTCGGTTTTTCATACTTAAAAACTTATATGTCAAAAATCTCCAAGATTTCGCATACCGATGAACTCTAAGTTCATGTAAGGGCATATAACATTTTATATCACTGGCATATGTACCAAAAGGATTCAAATACATCTTTTAACTCATATACAACCATGTATATATCAATATACAGTAGTATCTCCAAATACAAGATAACACAAAAGGGCTCAGAAAGCCTGGCATTACATTGTGTGCCGAATGACCAGGGTCTCAAGCTAGTTATCTTAGAGGAAGCTCACAGCTCAGCTTATGCTATACATCCTGGTAGCACCAAAATGTATCGAACTCTTAAAGAGAGTTATTGGTGGTCAGGGATGAAGAGAGAGATAGCAGGATTTGTGGCTAGATGTCTTCCCTATCAACAAAATAAGGCAGAGCATCAGAAACCAGCAGGTATATCACAATTATTGCCTATTTGGAAATGAAATGGGAGCATGTAACAATGGATTTTGGACTATCTCTTACATCGAAGGGTCATGATGCTATTTGAGTTAGATTGGATAAATTCGCAAAGTCTGCTCATTTTTTGCCTATCCACACAACTCACTCATTGTAGAAATTGGCAATGATATATCAATGAGATTGTGAAGCTACACGAGGTGCCAGTTTTTATAGTATCAGATAGGGATTCGAGATTCACCTCATTATTTTAGCCAAAATTTCAAAAATCTTTAGGGACTAAACTGAACTTTAGTTTTTCTTCCACCCCCAGATCGATAGTCAGTCAAAGAGGACCATTCAAACATTAAAGGACATACTGAGAGCATGTGTGATGGAATTCCAAGGGAGTTGGGACCGACACTTGCCCTTGATAGAGTTTTGTTATAATAATAGTTATCAGACAAGTATCAATATGCCACCATATGAAGCACTTTATGGGAGGAAATGCAAGATGCCTCTATGTTGGGATGAGGTAAAATCAAAGGAGCCAAATTGATAGAAGTCACCACTCAGAAGATAAAAGTCATTCGAGAGAAAATGAAAATCGCCCAAGATCGTCAAAAGAGTTATGCAGATAAGAGGCGGCAACCATTAGAGTTTGCTGTTGGTGACGGGGTTTTTCTTCAGATATCACTATAGAAAGGTATTATCAGATTTCAGGGTAGAGGGAAGCTAAACCCTCGATATATCGGACCTTTATGTATCCTAGAGTGTGTCAAGATTGTGGCGTATCGATTGGAATTTTCACCAGAATTGGATAGGATCCATAATGTGTTCCATGTCTCAATGCTTAAAAAGTACTTGCCAGAACCCCATCTCATGTTTTGGAGACACCTCCATTAGAGTTGAGAGAACACCTGAGTTTTGAGGTGAAATCAGTTCAGATTTTAGATCGACAAATAAAAGGATTACACAGTAAAGAGGTACCCATGGTTAAAGTTCTTTGGAAGAGTGACAAGTTCAAGGAGATGAAATGGGATCTTGGGGATACTATGAGACATCAGTACCCCAATTTATTTGTTTCCTCAAATTAGGAGTTTCGAGGATGAAACTCTTTTGAGGAGGGGAGGACTTATAACGCCGGACTTTCTGAGCTCTTTTGTGTTGTCCTGTATTTAGAGTTACTACTGTGTATTGATATATACATGGGAATATATGAGTTCAAAGATGTATTTGAATCCTTTTGATATGTATGCTAGTAATATAAAATTTTATATGTCCTTACATAAACTTAGAATTCATCGGTATGCGAAATCTTGAAGATTTCTAACTTGTATGCTTCTAAGTATGTAAAACCGAGTCCGTTGGATGGATATGACCATGGTGGTTAAATTAAATGTGTTATAATTCCTTATAAGTGATTATACATGATTTATAGACTTATTAGACATTTAGAAAACTTAATTGGAAAAGTTGATGTACATAAGGGCTTATTTGCAAAATTGATAAAAGTTAAAGAATTTAATTATAATTTTTCAATTCTTAGAGGAACAATTTGTATTTTTATAAAGTTAACGGGCTTAATTATAATTTTCAAAATTCAAGGACCAAAATGAAAATAAAATTTTTGGTTATTCTCAAATTTTGGGCTTAACTGCAAATTTAGGAAAAGTTTGCAGGGTAAAATGGTAATTTCATATAACCTAAGGGCAAAAAGGTAAACCGTGTTTGGTCAAAGAAGAGTCAAATTCTAGACCCTTCTTCTTGTGTGTGGCCGTACAACCCATTATTTGGCATTAAAACATTTTGTTTTAAATTAAAAGAAAGGAGAAAAAAAAGGAGAAAAGAGGAGGAGAAGAGGAAGTTTCGGCCATCACTTAATCTACACCAAGTTTTTCATTCTTCAACCCAAACCAAGGTATTTTAAGCTAATTTGGTGTCAAAGAGCTCAAATCTATCATTAGATTTGAGAAATTCTCAAAGGATTTGAAGATATCACTAAATGAAAGTATAGGTAAATTTTGTCTCATATCTCTCTACATTATGATTTTGAGTTTGGTATTAAGATATGTTGTTCTACATGCTTGAATATGCATGAAACATGTTTTATATGAATGAAATGTGTCATAGAGAGGGTTCTTTAAGTCAAAATTGAAAATGCCCCCTTTTGGTGAAAGTTGTGAATTTTTTGATATCTTTTGAAAATGATGATTTAAATGAATTCTATGGTGTTAATTATGCATGTATAATGTGAATGGATGATGAAAAATTAAGAATATGTATGTTGGATAGGGTTGGGTCGAAATGATGGAGAAGTGGATATATGTAATGAGTTGTATAATTGATAAATGCAGCTCAAATGAAGGGAATTGGTTTAAATGGATTGGTGGAATATGTCATTGATTGGAAGTGTTACTATATGACATGATACAAGCATGAATTACTATGGTAAAGTACTGAAATGAGACTTAAAATTCATGCATATTAGGTGTTTGATAAAAATGCCTAAGTGAACTTGGCTTAGGATTTAAGGATTTTGATAGCGTACATTGCAAAGAGGCTTTCATGTTTACTTAAAGTAAACTTGAATTGTTGCTTAGATTGATGAGTAATAACCTAATGTGCTTGGATAAAGATGTGCTTAATTATGTGTTGAAATGAGTAAGTGTGGGTTAAAGGCATTAAATGCCTTAGAAAACGCAAAAGAAAAGCTAATGTGAATAGTAAGGAAGTAACTATGTGAAAATTTTAATGGTCGAATCCTATAGCTTAAAGGGAATGATATTGTGTTTTACACACTTATATGATGGTGTATAAATGTAAAATATATGCTTAAGTAGTAATTTCATTGTATGTCTTTTTATGTATAAAGGCTCGAGAGCTAGGAATTAAGGAGCTCATTCCGAGGATTGTTGAAGCTAAGAGAGTGTATACCTTCTTTTAAGGTGAGATGGGAAACCTACATTTCTTAAATAGGATTAGAACATCCTAAGACAAACATGATGATTTGTATGTAAATTTTGAATTTAGGCAACGTATGGTAGAATCGAATTTCAAATGGATGCTAATATGCTTAGGTATTTAATAAATGACATTGTTTTGAGTAACTCTTTGAACTTGGAGTGCAACTAATGTTTTCATTACGTATTTTGAGAAACCTACAATTAAAATGCAATGAACAATGTCTTATTTTTCTGAAACTACATTTTTTAGCAACTTTGGACTTGAAGTGAAAAAGATGACTTTTATTTCATGAAATAATGTTTTGGAACTTTCATATGCATAACTGAGTCATATATGCTACATGTATGTCTTCTCTTTTGGCTTAGAGCCATGACAAGGTTTCATTTTATCGGTTGGACCGATAATTAAAGGCATAGTGATTTAATTTTTTTACTTAATTGTTGTATTTCATTTTATGATTGGTGAGGAAACGATTGGCCAAGCGTGTGCTAGGAACAACTAATTAAGTGACCGTCGTACTTTTTATGAGTACTTTTTATGAGACTTGCTGGTGATTCAACACCTAGGGTTTGGATACCAACGAGGTCATCTGCTAGGGTTATAACACTCTTGTCAACTGTAGTCCGGACTCACCACAGATGAAAGTTGAGCCAACATCAGGAATCGGTAGGTGTGCACATTAGTTTTGCCAACTAGTGTTAACACACATTATTGTTTTGGCTTGTCCTAGTATTTGTCTTCTAAAGAGATCTGATCTATACATATGACGTTTTTATGCTTTTGTGTACTGGAACTAAAACCTATATTCACCGGATGAGTGAATTAATAGGCTAGGCCTATATGGTTCCTAAACAGTATACGTTGAGTCATAGGCTAGGCTTATATATTTCTATGTGTTATATGTTCACTTTATAGGTTATCTATACCGTTTTGGAGTGTATCGAGTTCTATTTGTGATATATGTTTTCCTACTAACTGAGTACATAGTGTACTCAACCCCCCCCCCCCTCCACTTTCTAACCACGCGGGTTAATTTAGTGAGCTTGAAGCTCTATGAGGATCATGTAGTCTTTTGACGTTTTTTGGACATTACCACACGTGGGTAGTCTCTATTTTGTACTTTTGTTGCATAGTGGATCATGAACTATTTTCTTTGGGTTGTTATGTGAATATGCTTTATGATTTTTTAAATTTAACTCATGATTGTTTTATTAATGTAAAAGACCTTATGTATGAACCTTGATACTATTGTTAAGTTTGCTTTGAGTGGACTTTAAAGTCCTGAAATTGTGGTAAAATTTTTGGTATGAATATAAAAGTGTATTTAAAATTGTTGCAAGTTTTTGGATTTTTAAAATACAGTCATTATGCTGCCCAAAATTTTCAAAAAAAGAGAGAGATATTTAGTTAGCCTTGCATAGCTGGATTAAGGATATTGTGAGTGTCCTTATCTTAAGTATGCGGCGATTGTCATGAGCCCGATGTGATACTGGGTCATGACAAGATCTCCCATATCATTCTTCCTAGGAAAGTAGTCAAAGAGATTGATGGTATCATAAAAGCTTTTGTATGGTCTATAAATTCAGATAAATCCAAGAAAGTAAAGTTAAATATAATGAAGTGACAATTTCTAATAAGCAAGGAGGATTGGGTTCTATTCCTTTAATACAAAAAAATCTTTTGTGTAAAAGAATTTGGAGGCTATATAAATACAAGAATGCCATTTAGATAAAATGGGTTCATGAAACTTATTTTAGAAATGAAAATTTTTGGAAAATGCCAATTATTAGGGAATACTTATGGATCTTCACACAAATGCTAAAAATGAGAAATGTAGTGTATCCTTAGATTAAGTGCAAGCTAGGAAATGGAGAAGATATTTGGGTGTGGTTTGACAACTAGATTGAATATAGCCCTTTTTTTCCTAAAGAGAGAAATATCACATCTAACTAACAGAGTTCCCCTTAATGCTAAAATATCCTCACTAATACTTGATGGACAATGGAGTGGCAGTTTTAGAGGATTCAACTTACTGATTGAATACCTCCCTTAGATCACTCAAGGGTTAAGGAAGGATAGTGTAATTTGGAAGATAGATTGTAATAGAGTATTCACTAACAAGTCATACTATAAGGCACTACGGGTTAAGGGTAAAATTGTATCGTGGTTCAACCTCCTATGGAAAAACAATTTGAACCCGAAAGCATCAGTATTCACCTTGCTAGTTATCAAGAATAGGATCAGAACCAAAAACAAATGATTTGGCTCTTTTGACCCTATATGTGTGTTATGCAAAGAAGTTGAAAAATACAGAGAACACTTGTTCATCCAATGTATGTATGCCAAAGTTGTTTGGAGCACATTCTTACATTTGTTGGTAGCTTTTTGTTTTTCTTATGACTAGATTACAACCCTTAATTGGATTACAAGCAATGCCAAGCAACAGGTTCATAGTGGAGTAATTTATACAAATAGCTTTTATAGTAACTATTTATACTTTTTGGAAAGAAAGAAACAAGAGGATCTACAAGGGTGAGGAAGTAAACAAACATCAGTTAACTAAAGATATCATCAAATGGATTCAAGCCATAATTGTTGCAAAATCTAATAATTATAACCTTTCTATTAGAATTAGAAATAGATGGAACTTGTAATTTTGGAATGTAACTTGCATTTGTTTAAGTTATTTATTTTTTTTAGTTTATTGTGCTATTTTATGATGAACTCATTGTAATGTTGGGAAAGCTTGGCTATGGTTAATGGAAACTTTCTTTAATTTCCAAAACAAAATATCTAATTCCTTTAAATTTGTTTTCAGGAAAAATGTTCATTATAATAAGGAAATCCAAACTTTTGCAATATGTGACGTAGATGGTCCATGTTATCAGCATATTAGTAATCGTTATTCTAGATGTGGTTATTGCCTAGAGGAGATCTAACACAACATCTTACTAATATTAATAACTTAATAGAAGATCTATATTTTAGAGGTTGTTCGGCTTTCATAAAAGTTATGATAAATGTGAATTGTTAAGTATGCTATGGAATTTGGATTTACCTAATATTAAAAACATATATTTGATTAGTGATGATGTTTATAAGGGAAAACATAAGAAGGGAATCGATTATGACTTTATATTCTATAGGCTTCCCGATCAAAATAATTAGAGCTATCACATATCAAGTTTTGAGGGCTTTATCACTAAACTATTTAACTTTGTTCCATGTAAAGTTTAT
>JANSVA010000003.1:26250843-26261344 GCA_025504915.1 Erythroxylum reticulatum | reverse complement strand
TGTGGACAGGAAAAAAATAAAAAGACTTTGTCAATCTATCCACTATAACCCAAATAACATCATGACCCTTCGATGTACAATGTAGTCTAACTACAAAATCTATTGTCACATGCTTCCACTTCCATTTCGGAATAGGCAAAGACTGTAACATAGCTGCTGGTTTCTGATGCTCTGCCTTAATCTGTTGACGAAGAAGGTATCTCACCACAAATTCTAGTATCTCTATCTTCATCCCTAGCCACTAATAACTCTCTTTAAGAGTTCAATATATCTTGGTGCTACCAAGATAGCTCACTTAAGACCCTGGTCATTCGGCACACAAACTCTGTCTCTGAAGACTAACAATCTGTCTTCTCTCAGTCTTAACCCTTCACTCTCTTTGGATGGCAATTTCTCTCGAATGACTCTTAACTCGGGATCGTCGTCCTGTGATCTCCTGATCTCATCAAATAATGTCAACCGAGCTTCAAACCATGCTAGCAATGTTTCGTCATTCTCTGCTACTGAGAGTTCAACCCCAAGGCTCTGCATACTTATCAAATGTGTCATGTAAGTATCTTGCCTAACAGTTACTGTCGAATAGGACTTATGACTCAGTGCATCGGCTACCACATTTGCTTTTCCCGGGTGATAGTCGATTATTAAGTTATAACCCTAAATTAATTCTAGCAATCTTCTTTGTTTGAGGTTTAGCTCCTTTTGTGTCATTAGGTACTTCAAACTCTTGTGTATACGACAAGTCTTCCTATAAAGATAGTGTCTCCAAATTTTGAGTGCAAACACTATAGCTGCGAACTCTAAATCATGTGTAAGATAATTTAGCTTGCGCTTTTTCATCTGTCTAGAAACAAGTGCGATCACTCGCCCAGCGTGCATAAGTACACAACCAAGTCCCTGACAACTGGCATCACTGTATACCCCAACCCCTTGGGTAGGTAGGGCAAGCACTGATATGGAAGTCAATCACCTCTTCAGCTCTAAGAAACTCGCCTCACATTTATCATCCCACTAAAGTTTTATCGCCTTCCGGGTAAGCCTCGACAAAAGGACTATAAGTACTGAGAAACTCTCAACAAATCTCCGATAATAACTAGCTAACCTTAGAAAGTTGCTAACTTCTATGACATTTTTGGGTTATTCCCATTCAAGTATAGCTTCCACTTTCTTTGAATCTACAAAAATACCTATCCCTGATACCATATACCCAAAGAATCCTATCTCCCTCAGGCAAAATTCACACTTTGAGAACTTCACATACAACTATCTTTCGCGAAGTATTTGTAGCACAATCCGGAGATTCCTAGCATGCTCCTCTCCATCATCAGAATAAATCAGAAGATCATTAATGAAGATTATGATAAACTAATCTAAATAAGGATAGAACATCCTGTTTATGAAGTCCATAAATACAGCAGGTGCATTTATCAATCCGAACGACATCATTAAGAATTCATAGTGTCTATACCTCGTTCGAAAAGCAATCTTGTGCACATCATTCTCATCAATCTTCAATTGATGGAACCCGAACCTTAGATCTATCTTTGAGAATACTATATCTCCTCTTAACTGATCAAATAAGTCACCGACCCCAAGAAGTGGACATTTATTTTTAATGGTAACCCTGTTTAACTACCGATAATCAACACATAAGTAGAGGGTCCTATCCTTCTTTTTGACAAACAAAACTGATGCTCCCCATAGTGAATGACTTGGTTTGATGAAGCCCTTGTCCAATAACTCTTGTAGATGAATCTTCAACTCTTTCAATTCTGCTAGTACCATGCGATAAGGTGGTATAGATATTAGTGTTGTCCCTAGGACTAAGTCAATAATGAAATCAAACTCTCGATCAGGTGGGAATCTAGGTAATTCCTCTAGAAAGACATCGGGAAACTTACACATGATAGGGACATCTCTCGATTCGACCCTCTGTATCGAAGTATCAATCAAATGTGTGAGGTATGCGTCGCATCCTTGATGACCAACCTCTTAGCCTTGATCGCCAATATCAAACAACTCGTGAATATCCATCAATCACTAGTAAATTTAATTGGGACTCCACCTTGAGGGTCAAACTCCACTTCTTTCTTAAAACAGTGAACCATGGCACGATATCTCTCTAACTAGTCAATCCCTAATATCACCTCGAAATCCTAGAGATCGAGGGGAATAAGATCTGCCTCTAATACAAAATCACTGATCTTTATCTCATAGGCTATATATACTTCATCACAAGCCATTTGCTCTCCAAGATGAGTGACTACAATGAGAGGGGGATCAAACGACTCCAGGGGATGACTAATATCCTCTGGCTTGGGTTGCAAAGGTCCAACCTTACGACGACTTCCCCTTCCTCGTCCAACCATGATATCACTATAAATTAAAGAAAAAGAATAAAAGAGATCGAGCTAAGCCTAGCTTATCTGATATCCCAAACATCCCATGGAATGTTGATAAGTAATCTAATCGAGCTTGAAATCATCTGACAGTTAAGGATGTCAACTTAACGATCCGAGACTCAACTAAAGACTTTGGACACCTAGACTCGATTCCTAAGGCAAATAGAAATAACACTTTTGAAAACGTAAAATCTAGGATCTGATACCAATTTAATTGTCACGACCCGGTACCACATCAGGGCCATGACAACAACCACATACTCGGGCTAAAGACACTCATAGTATTCTTAATCCAACTATGTAAGGCTAACTAAATATCTTTTCTTTTCTTTTTTTGAAAAAATTGGACAGCACAACGGTTATATTTTAAAAATCTCAAAACCTGCAGACAATTTTAAACACTTCTATATTCAAGCTAAAAAGTTTATCATAGCTTCAAGACTTTAAAGTCCACTCTAAGCAATCTCAATCACAGTATCAAAGTTCATACATAGGGTCTTTTACAATGACAAAACATTCAAGAGTTAAATTTATAAAATTATAAAACATAACGACATAACCAAAGTAATAAAAACAGTAAAACAGTTCATGAGTCACTATGCAACTAAAGTCCAAAGTAGAAACTACCTACGTATGGTAATACCCCGAAATGTCAAAAAATCTCACGATCCACTCAAAGCTTCAAGCTCACTAAATTAACCTGCATGGTTGGAAAGCGGAGGGGAAGAGTACATTATGTACTTAGTGAGCAAGAAAAACATATATTGCAAATAGAACTCGATACACACCAAGACGGTATAATTAACCTATGAGGTGAACATACATTACATAGAAACACATAGGCCTAGCCTGTAACTCAACATATACTGGTTAATATAAGCTTAGCCTAGTAATCACTCATCTAGTGAACATAGGCTCCAGTTCCAGTACACATAAGTAGAAAAACATCACATGTATAAATCAAATCTCATCAGAAAATAAATATCAGAATAAGCCAAAACAATCATATGTGTCACCATTAGTCAGCCAAACTAATGTTCACACCGACCGATTTCTAGTGTTGGCTCAACTTTCATCCGTGGTGAGTTCGGACTACAATTGACAAGAGCATCATGACCCTAGGTGATGAGCTCTTTAGTGTCCAAACCCTAAGTATGAAATCACCTACAAGTCTCGTAGAAAGATGTCGATACAGGGACTCGACTTTTATGTACCAACGTCAAGGGTACAAGGGTCGCTTAATCTGTTGTGGCCACACACAATTAGCCAATCATTTCCTCACCAACCAAAAAAATCATATGCAAAAATTAAGTACAAAAATCAAGTAAGGCATCATGCCTTTATTTATCAGTCCAACCGATAAAATGAAACTGTGCCATGGCACTAAGCCAAAAGAGAACAAAAGCATGCATTATACTTGTCTCAATTATGCATGTGTAAATTTCAAAACTTTTTTTCATACAATAAAAGTCATCTTTTGCACTATAAATGCAAAATTGTTCAAAAATGTAATTTTATAAAATAAAACATTGTCCTTTGCACCTCAAGTGCAAGTTTGTTGAAAAAAAATATCATTTATCAAAATACGTAATAAAAATATCCATTGCACTTCAAGTGCAAAGAGTTATTCAAAACAATGTCATTTATTAAATACCTAAGCATATTAGCATCCATTTGAAATTCAATTCTACCATACGTTACCTAGGTTCAAAATTTAAATACAAGTCATCATGCTTGTCTTAGCATGTTCTAATCCCATTTGAGAGATATGATTTCCCCAACTCATGTCAAAGAAGGTGTACACTCCCTTAACTTTAACAATCCTTGGTACGAACTCCTTGATTCATAGCTCCCGAGCCTTTATACATAAAAGGGCATACAATGAAATTACTACTTAAACATAAATTTTATATTTATATACCATCACATAAGTGTATAAAACATAATATGGCTCTCTTTAAGCTATAAGATTCGACCATTAAACTCCTCATATGGTTACTTCCTTACTATTTACATTAGCTTTTCTTTTGCATTTTCTAAGGCATTTAATGCCTTTAATCTAATACTTACTCATTTCAAAACATAACTAAGCACATCTTTATCCAAGCACATTGGTCATTACTCGTCAATCTAAGCAATAATTCAAGTTTACTCTAAGTAAACATGAAAGTGTTTTCCCATGCATACCATTACAATTCCTTAAATCCTAAGCCAAGTTCACTTAGACATTTTATCAATCACCTAATGTGCATGACTTTTAAGTCATATTTTGAAGGCTTTATCTTAGTAATCCATGCTCCTATCTTGTTATATAACAAATAATTCCAATCAACAACACATTTCACCACTCCATTCAATCCAATTCTTTTCATTTAAGCCATATTTATCATAATTATACAACTCATCACATTCATCCATTCCTTCTTCCATCATTTCATCCAAGCCTATCCTACATACTTCTTCATTTTTCATCATCAATTCATACACACATGTAAAATTAACACCATAGAATTCATTTAGATCACCAATTTCAAAAGATATTCAAAAATTTGCAAACTTTCACCAAAAGGAGAAAATTTTGGTTTTGGCTTAAAGAATGCTCTCCATGACACATTTCATTCATCTAAACTATGTCTCATGCATATTCAAGCATGGAGAACAACATATCTTAACACCAAACTCAAAATCATAATGTAGAGAAAGATGAGATAAAATTTACCTATACTTTCCTTTAGTGATATCTTCAAATCAGTTGGGAATGTAAACTTATCAACCTTTATCATTACATTTTCTATTATTCCCCTAAGACGTTTTATTGTTCTATCAGCTAGTCAAACACATATCCTAGTCAGTTCAAGTTCTCCAATTCCCTTTTCTTCAAATAAAGTAAAGGCATTATATTTATACCAAGCCATGGGTCAACTAGAGCCTTACCTAGTTTTAAACTACTTATAGTACAAGGGATATAAAATCTCCCTATGTCAGTTTGCTTCTTTGGTAGTTTGGTCCTCTTAGTTGAGTGCTCCTTGTTTAACACTACAATATCCAACTTCTTTGATTCCTTCTTGTTTGATGGTTGCTCTTTTAAAATTTTTTGCTCTTTGGTTCCTACAAAAGAGATTCAATAAAAGGAAATTCATTCTTAAGATTTTCTAAAAGATCAAGCACTTTATCTAACTCTACCTCAAATGAATTTCTCCTTGCTCTAATAGTATATGGAATTGTAATTTGATACTCCTTAACTCTTTTTAACTTTTTCCACCTTCAGTCTTTGAGTGACTCTCAATAGTCACCTCCTTCTCTTCTTGGAGCTTTTCCTAAATAGTTTGGCTGATTTCCATTATTCTTTCCTTGGAATTTGTTGTTATTATGCTCAACAAACTCCCCTTTGGTCTTTCATCCATAGTCCTTACTAGTTGGTCAATTATAGTCTCCACGTTGTGAATGAATGCATCTATTTTCTTGTGCTTCGCTTTGGATTCCCAAATGAATTCCACTATTAGCTTGTTTATACCAAGCTTCTTGGGTTGTGATGCTTGTTAATGGAATCTAAGTGGAGGATTGTTTCTATCTTGTCCCTAATTTCTCTATAAAAAGTTAGGGTGGTTCCTTCATCCAGGAATGTAGGTATTGTTGTATGTGTTCTTGTAAGGTCTAGGGGCATTCCCCAAATAATCCATGTGTTAAGGCTGAAGTGATTCAGTTTGCCCATCTTTATGCTCAAGGTCTCCATTAGGCTAGCTAACTACACCATTACATCTACTTCATACACTCTCATTAGCCTATTGGTTTGTGATCTAGTTGAGCACCATTAGTAGTTGGTCATAGCCATATCCTCTATCAACTCTTGGTCTACTTCAGGTGTTTTTTTGTTTAGCATCCCTCTAGCTACTGCATCCATTGGCTTCCTTGTGCTTTGACTTAGCCCATTGTGGAATGTCTAAATTTGTATCCACAGCGGTAGTTCATGGTGTAGGCATTTTGTGAGCACATCCTTAAACCTCTTTTATATGTCGTCTAATGATTCACCTTCAACTTGGGAGTATTAGGAGATGAAATTCCTTAACTTCGCCGTCATTAGTGAATGTGGCATGAAATTTAACCAGTACTTAGCCTTTCCTCTTATAGAGAATGGGAATAACACAATCTGATGGCATCATCATTAACTTCATTTATCTTGAAAGTATCACAGATTTTAAAAAGTTAGGGATGTGTGCATTAAGGTCTTCATCCTGGGTTCCATCAAACTAGACTAATTGTTGCACTATTTGCATGACTCTCGACTTGATTTTGAAGTTGTTCGCCTGAATAATCAATCTCATGATATTGGATTCTGCATCAATTAAGTCTGGCCTAATGTAGTCGAACATGGTACATGTTTTAGTTCACCATATTGTATGATTCATCTATGCCTACATGACCTTCCAAGCCTTCTATCTGATGATCTAGCTGAAACTCTTATAGATGTGTCCTACAAAGATTCCTTCACATTGTTCTTTTAATCTCTAGATCCACATTTGTTAAGCTTTCAACTGTGCTCCAGGTCATAAACTGATCAGAACTACAATTTTAAAGCAAAAGAAATAAAACTAAACAAATCAAATAATGTAAAATAAAAATAAGAATAAAGTATATAAAATAAAATAAAATAATGACTAGATTAATAAAACTAAGGCTTTCCTAATATCAATGTCTCCAATAATGACATCAAAAACTTGATTAGTTATTTTTATACCACTATGAAATTTACCGCAAGTGTATGAAGTAGTTATAGCTAGTACCAGCAAGTACAAGTTGAATGTCACGAAAAAAATGAATAATAGTAATTACTGTTGTCCTATTATCTAGTCTAAACTTTTGATTTTAGTTTTAATAAAGAAAATAAAACTTAGAAAATTAAAAATAAATAGGAAACAATAATGAACAGAGAATAAATAAAATCATTTTGAAAACAATCAATGTTAAGAATTAGTGCCTAGGTAATGAATCCCCCTAAAACTATTAAAAAATTAACCTTTTATTATACAATTGTTTTACTGAATATTGGCCTATGAAAATTTATATCATATGCTAATAACGTACTCGAGACTACTAACAACTAATCTTAGATTTATCAAACGAATTACTCAGGTTAAAGTTTCAAAGATTGCTATACCGATTTTTGAATTCTATTATTAGGTTTGACCATAATCCAAATGATTTATTTCGATCTATCTTTAGGTTTGCAATTAGCTCCTTTCAATTATAACAGATCTATTCATACATAAGATTTCTCAATCTCTATGTTATGAAATTAGATTATATATTAATACTTTGGATTTATTAGAACATATATTAAATATATAATTGAGTCACAATAGATAAATACAAAACAAGTGTATTAAATAAAAGAGTTAAAACATATTATAGCACAAACTAGGGTTCATTACACCTAGATACTAATAAGGCGTTTAGTTACACATAATAGAAAATAAAATCAAACATAAATAAGAAGAAAAAATGAATAGAAAACAAAGAGTTCATTATTCTAAATTTCTCTTCTTTCTATCGAATATTCTTACATGATAGAGGTTGATGATGTATTATATTAGATCTTTTGATGCTTTCTTTGTGTTTTCCACTTCTTTGGATCAATATTGCCCCTACTGAATGATCTTTAAGTATGGAATTACCTCTATAAGTATGCTCTCATCTTTTACCTCTGCTCACTTCTTTTCATAGTAATTTTTAGGATTTTTGGGATATATACGATTTAATACATGATCGTGTACTAGACCATGTATAATCTAAAATCTCCTAAATTCATAATTCTACACGAGTTGAGAGACTTATACAGTCATAAACACGGTCGTGTATCCCTTATTTGCTTAAAATCTTTGTTTTATGCCACATTTTTATCTAAATTATTCTCCTTTTAGTCCATAAAGACTATCATAACCTATAGATACATTTAGAATGAATTAATTACCAAATATACAATAAAAGTATAACATGTCAAGCAAAAAATACATCAAATATGAGGTACAAATATAGTCAAATTAACATTTATCAATAGGATCATAATATAAATTAGATTAGCAGCCTTAACCAGATGATTATAAAACAAAGTCACTCCAGCTATGATGGAAAGGAGGCAGTTATTTTAGCTTCAAACTAGTAGCTCACTTATCAAGTTAATTAGCAAGATCAATGGTTTCTTGTTTTGTTATTTCAGCTATGGGTGTAGTTAGTTGTTGAACAAAATATTAAATAAATTTAATTACTTATCTTTTAAAAAAATTTGCGTTATTTTAAATTCTATCATGTAACGTGAATTATATACCTTTATGTGTTTGCAGGTTATTGTTCCTGTTGGCCCCCAAATATTTTTCTTGATGAATAAGTATGATTTAAAAAATTTTGAGGTTTTGATAGATTAATCATTTTGTAACTATTTAATTATGTCAAAGTTTGTAGGATTTATTGAATGGGTAAGTAGAATTAAAGTGCTAAGGTTATAAGAATGTTCAACGGTATTTTTGGTAAGACGTTTAAGGTTAAAAGAATATAAACATATAATGAAGGATAAAATGGACATTTTGGACTCATTAAGGGTAAAATTAGAAGAAGAAATTATGGTCTTGCATCTTAAGAAGAGAGAAGAACAAAAATTGAAGGACAAGAAGAGAGAGTGTCATGGAGAAGAGAGAGAAATATGAAGAGAAGAAGAGAAGGAGAGAAAGAAGAGAAAACAAGCTAGGGTTTCAATTTTCTTAACTTTCAAGAGATATTTTGAGGTTGATAAAGAAGGGGAAAAGGTAGAGGAAGAGAAGAGCTTCCATTTGAGCCGAAGATTTCTTCATTTGGTTAAGAATCAAGGTAAGATCAATTTGAATCATTTGAATTTTTGGAAGAATTTTAGTTTATGGAGTTTAGAAAATGTATGGGTTTAAGTATTCTAAAACTAATTTTTAGTGAATGTGCTTTATGGGATTTTCAATTGAAAACCCTATTGAGTGGGATTTTTGTTATTGTATAAAGGGATCAAGAAAGAGGCAAGAAGAACAAGAGGAGAAGCATATTTTGAACAAGTCTTTAAACAAGAAAATCAAAGTGGTTACATGTTTATAATATGGTTATGAGCCATTAATGCTTTTCCAAATCAAGAAAATAAAATGATTTCATTTACTTCATAAGTGTTGCATTTATTACACTTTGAATGATTTGAGAAATCTTTATATGTTTGGTATATGAATTTTGTTCAAAAATTTCGAAACGAAGAAGGAAATGCTTTGAAACATTTATGTTATGTCTTGAAATATGTTATGACATTTTGTATAAATGAAAAGAACATGAAAGTATGAGCATATGATAAGATGATTTGAGCATGAATCTGTGCTTTTGTTTGGGTAAGAGAGAAACCCATTTCGTTGGTCAAGTGCACGTTGACCTGGAGCCTTCTCCCAGCTGTCCGCTTGAGGCCATAAGATCTTAAGAATTCGGGCTCATTTTGTTCACGATGTAAACTTCGGTTTCTCCATTTCGTTCCACAAAACTCTCGAACCATTTGTTTGTGCATTGAATCTTTGAATTTTCCAGTTTGTTTCATAATTTGAGTGTTCTGCAGGGATGGTTAAATGTATATGCTATGTTGGTGTGATGATATTTTAACTATGAGTTTTGAGTTAAAATTGTGAATTTGACTAAGAATTTGAGAACAAAGAGTTTTATGAATTTATTATGACTTTTATAAGACAAATGAACATTTTAACGATTTTGCTTATTCTCTGTTATAAACTTGTTACCCACAAGCTTTCAAGCTCACCCCCTTTTTATCTTATCTTCAGGTGAAGAAAATGAGATCAAGTAACCAAGAGTTGAGGAATTAGTCTACTTTTGCAATGTTTTGTAAATTAAGTTAGATTTTGTATAAGCAAGAATTTTTGTATCTTTTGTAATTTGAGATTTTGAGACAATGATGTATTGTGGCTTGAAATGCCATTAAAGATTTGTAAAACTTTATTTTTTTGGTGTTATTGAAATATCAATTGTGTATGGATGATATTGAGTTGGAATCAGATATACTTGAAGAAGTTATCAACTTGAGATGATTATCAACTTGA
>JANSVA010000003.1:26208447-26250743 GCA_025504915.1 Erythroxylum reticulatum | reverse complement strand
ATATAAAAGTTATAGGTTTCATTGAGATAGACCAATAATATAAAGTGTATAAAGTATTAAAGTTGACTTATAGTTTGAAGTAGTCATCAAGATAGTAGATTCATTTTCATAACATAATTTTTTTATGATTTCCACATGAATATTGAATACCATTATCTATATATTAAAAGATCCAAAGACAAATTTTTTATTTTATTTTTATATGCAAATGATATTTTGATTGCTTGTAACAACTGTTAGTTTATATAGCAAATCAAATAATGGTTGTCATCCGAATTTGAGATGAAATACATTGGTGAAGCTATATATATATATATTCTTTAAGTTAATGTTTTAAGATATTATTGTTACTTTCTTGAGCATCTTATATTCAAAATATTCTAGAAAAATTTTGTATAAGAGATTATACACCAATTGATAATTATATTGCTAAAGGTAAAGGCGAAGGTCTTAGTAAAATGTTTTCCCCATCGACACCAACAAAAGGGAAAAAGGGAAGAAAGTTCTATATCGTAGTGTAGTTGGAAGTATATATTCTATAATGTGTAAAAGATCATGTACTTGTTACACTGTTGAAATGGTGAGTAGATATTAGTTTAATCTTGGCTAAGAAAATTCAAACTAGTAAAGAGAATATTAAGATGTCTAAAAGATACTTTTGATTTTGCATTGTGTTATCAAGAAAACAGCCTATGTATACAAAAGAATGTAGATTAGGGAAGAGGATATTTAGATGAAATACACGAGCTTTCTATCTATTACAATTGACTTATGCTGATGTATGTTCTCCAATTAATGTAAGGATAAGATGTAGAATTGTGTATTTCATTACTTTTATAAACTATATTTAGCATGGTCACATCTACTTGATTTTTAACAATTCAAAAGCATTAATTATTTTATAAAGTATATAGATTTGGTAGAGAATTAATTAGATAAGAAAATAAAAGCATCAGGGACTTATCCAAAATAAGAATACTTGTATAATAAGTTCAAGATGCCATATGATGAAAAAGAAATTGAAAGACAATTGACTATTCCTTAAACTTTATAACAAAATGATCTTGCAAAAGGACAAAGTGTAATGCCATTACAAATGATTAGGTACATAATGAAATGAGCAAATTTACCAATCGCTTATTGGAGTGATGCATCTCTCATAGCCACTTACATACTTGGTGCCCACAAAATAAGTTACAAACACTCTCTATAAATTAGGGATAGGTAGAAAATCTGACATGAAACGTTTAATGGGAAACAAGATCAAAATTGAAAGAAAAATATATTTATTTAATACTCTAAATAATTAAAAAGACGTGTTTATAGGCGAATGAGGTAATAAAGGAGTAACTGAATTTGAATCATAAGATGCCACATTCTTGTAAAATAACTTTTCATAATAAGGTGAAATTGGAAGACTTAGTTTATATTAAACCTTGATCAAAATGATTTTATTGTGGGAAATCATAAAAGGAGACTTTATTCGAATAGGAGCAATTTAAAACTTAAAAAATTAACTCAGGGTTAATTCAAGTCACAGCCCATTAAAAGTTTACTTAGATTATCAAATTTTAGTGGGAGTAATCAGGACATTCATGAATTTATTTCTCAGTAACCTCTTTTAAATTAAAGTAATCATAGAATAATTCACCACATCCATTTTGAAATAGAAGGGAAAATTCATATGATTATTTCACAAGAAAGGATAAGGCAAGAAATGTATATGAGGTCTTACTAGTTGTTGAGCAAGTTTTACCTCTGATAAAACTTTTAGTATCTGCAAGTATATGGATCATAAACTTATAGTATTGAAGATGTTGATCTCATGAGGAAATAGTTAAAACCAAATGAACCTAACTTTGTCTAAAGTAGTGAAATATGAATTGAATGAAAGTAAATAACAGAAATTAAAGCAATCAAATAAAATTAAGCAAATAATCAGCTAACAATTGAGCTACCATAATTATGTAAGGATGATTAATGATAAAGGATTAGGATTTATTCTTTTGGTGTTTTGTTCCCTTAACCACTATTGATTCAATTAGATGATTATCCTAGATTTTCTAAGGGATTGATTACTTTCTCTCAAGACCCAATTGATTACCATAAGTGATTACAAAATTCCAGATTTTGTAACCTCTCAATTCACAAAAATTTCCTAACATTTTCAACCAGTTCTCAAATGATCTATTGAATAATTGAGTTCTCACACAATCTAATAATTTTGTGACTTATTATATTGCCAACTCTCGTTACACAACCTAATCTAATTACTTTCGACTTACTATGTTGATTTTTTATCGAAGTATTGGCATGCACAATTATCACCTCACCAGAATATTGTATTGAATTCAATAATAATCAAGTCATAAAACAAGTAAAGAATAATAATCTAGAGATTTAGAACATCAAAATTGTAAATAAAACCTTAGAATCCAATTTACACATCAAGTTTAATGAAAATAACAAAAGGAAAGAAAGAAAAACTTAATTTGGAACTTGATCTGGAAATCTTATATATTCTTCTTGACCCTCCTTATTTGATCCAATTTTTAAAGATGGTGGCTTCCTTTTTGGAGTGTTTTCATGTTCTTAAATAGTCCCAGAGGATCCTAGGGTTTCTGCCCTTTTTGTTTCCAAAAATGGCCCCAAACCTTAAAATAGATGAAAAAAGTCATGCCTGGGAAGTTATCACGATCGTGCATCTGGTGTTACGATCATGACTCTGTGAAATTGCTTTCTGTCATGACCATGGATAGGAAGTCATGATTGTGACTCTAGGTATTTCTCTTATGTCACGAATGTGACATGGCAGTCACGATCGTGACTTTGTCCATACAACTCCATACACGTCCAAATCTCTTGTTCTTCACTATCTGAGTTCCAAAACTAATAAACATATCAAACACCTCAAGAAATATATAATTACAAATGAAAACATGTTCTAAACCACATAAGCGCTTAGAATATAAATAAACACACACATTAACCTAAGTCTAAGCCTATACATGCAATAATCATCTAAAAACCATCCATAAACACACTCAACACCTATCAAAACATAGTCTAAACTACACTTATCACTGGTCTTACCAAAGAAGAATGGATATTGAAAGCAATAAAAGAATAAATGACTTCTTTAAGCTCAATTCAAGTGTGGACTTGGTTGATCTCTTTAATGGGTGACAAGATATTAGGAACAAATGGGTTCTCAAGTAGTATAAAAACATACAATTACGCTTCATAGTTAAAGGATATATACAACGTGGGAGAATTGATTACGACGAGACATTTTCACCTATTGTAAAATGTGTTCTAATTCATTTAACATTGGCTATAGTGGAACTTGAATTACATTAAATGGATATAACAATAGTTTTTTTGTTTGCTATAATTCTAATTTGATTAAGTTGGATAACCTTGAAGTAGATGAGTAAATATTGTATAGTAGAATTCAATTGCTGGTGGAAGATGTATCTATCTACACTTCCTTTGTGTATGGATTTAATACAATTTTTTGGAGACGTGGCCTTTAGAGCAACCTAATTCAGTTGGAAGGTTATCATAATGCAGTCAGTAGAGGTTTAGAGATTGAAATCAAAGGTACCAAACAATATATATGTTTTTAAAAGCTTAAGTCAATTAATTAAGAACTAAAGAAACTTAATTCTTCAAGCAGTAAAGAGATTATTGAAAAGGCTAAAAGAAGGTTATGTATAATTCAAAACTTATTAGCTAACAATCCTTGTGATCTTAAGCTATTGAATGAAGAAAAATAGCATTTGAAAGAATATTTATAGGCAATATATAATTATGATTCTATCATTAGGCTAAGTTCAATTAGATCAAGAAGGGGGAAAGATGTACAAGATTCTTTTTCAATTCCCTGACGGCTAGGAAAAATGTCCATAATTACTCCATCAAATAGAAGGATGGTAAAAACAAAGGGTAAGCTATAATAAGAAATAGTTAAGTAGTTTAAAGTTCTTATTGGAAGTAATATGGAAAATAATTACACCAGACAAGTACTATATTCATTCAATTCAAGGAAGATTTTAGTGGAAAGGCTAATAATCTAACTAGGCCTATCTTGGATGCTGAAATTGATAATATTGTTTTCCAAATGAATGGTATGAAGGCTCTTAGTCTAGATGGGCTAAATGGACACTTCTATTAAAATACTTGGAATATCATTAGGCCAATGGTTAAGGAAGTTGTTCATGAATTTCTCTTAAGTGGTAGACTACTTAAAGAGATCAATAAGACCTTTATATCCCTAATCCCTTGGTCTTCTAATCCAACATCATATATATTGCATGCATAAACTTCCTCTACAAGATCATTGTTAAATTGCTAGCTAATAGAATCAAAATAGTTCTGGATTATATAATGAGTATGAATCAAAGGGCTTTTATAAAGAACAAAAAAATAGGTGACAACATCCTAATTTATTATGCACTATTAAAGGGGTATACAATTAAGAGATCCCCTATAAATTGATCCCTTAAAGTGGATTTCCAAAAAGTATTTGATAGTGTGAGCTCGGACTTTCTATTTCAATTGATGGAGGTAATGAGTTTCCTAATAACTACTTAAAATGGATTAAGGCTTATGTCACCTCTCTATCCTTTAGGATGCTTGTCAATGGATAACCTACAGCTCCCTTTACAGGTGCTAAAGGGTTTAGACATGGTGACCCTCTCGCTCTTTATTTGTTTAGCTCTTGTATTGAAGCACCAACCCAATTATTAGATTTCAATATAGCTAAGGATCCAATGTTCAAATTCCATACCAATTGTAAGGACTTCTCCCTCACTAGCTTATGTTTTGTAAATGATCTTATGCTTTTCAGTAAAGCCCATTTACCTTCAATAAGGTTGTTGATAGACACTCTCCACCAATTTAATAATTTATCAGGCCTGGGGATGAACAATGATAAAATTTTGTTTATCCTATCCTCTAGTGTTGCTAATCTACCTGACGAAATTGCTAATATTTCTAATATGAAGAGAAAGTTCCCATTGGGTCTTCTTATATATACTAAAAGACTCACCTTCAATGGATGCTTCCCCTTAAGAAAATTCATAAGATACTTGCTTCACGGACTAATAAAGCCCTTTTCTATGCTGGTAAGATTCAATTCTTGAAGAATGTAATAAGTTATCTACACGTGTATTAGAGTTC
Source organism: Erythroxylum reticulatum (assembly GCA_025504915.1). Lineage (NCBI taxonomy): Eukaryota > Viridiplantae > Streptophyta > Magnoliopsida > Malpighiales > Erythroxylaceae > Erythroxylum > Erythroxylum reticulatum. The sequence goes on along the minus strand of JANSVA010000003.1, from coordinate 26,245,559 downwards.
TCACATATTCCTTGATTAAGGTATTTTCAAATCTATTGAAAAGATGATGAAAAATTTCCTGGGGACCTCTTCTGACTCTAGAGTCTGTACTGCTAAAGTGAAGTGGTCTAATATATGCAAGCCTATTGAAGAGGGTGTATTTGGTCTAACACCAGTAAGAAACAACAATATAGTGTTTATGTTAAAGAGATTCTGGAGAACGTTGTTGGATAAATAGTCATTTTGGATGAAGTGGACTCATTCCTATATACTAAAGGATAGTGCCATAGTTGTTTTATTAAACAAGTATTGAAATTAATAGATGTAGTATGGTCTGGCGTCCCTTGTACGGTGGGAAAATGTAACTTGGACTTAATGGGATATGACAATTAGATAGGATTTGGTCCCCTCATTCAAAATCAGACTGCTATTATTAGAGTCTTTCAAATTGTACTAGCACGAGCTAAGGTAAATTCCTTATAGCTTACGGAAGTTGGATACATTGGTTGGGTGAATTGATGCATCTAAAGCCTACATATCAGCCTAACCTCAATCTAGGTGATGCTTATCTTTGGAATGGCATTCCCTTATTGAAGCTCACTAATATCATGTGTATAAACAGGATTCAGGATAGAGTTTTTACTCTGATTATTGTGAGATAGTCCGTGATAAACACCAGAGACTTAATGTTAGCTTCCTACTTTGGTTAATTATCTTGAATAAAATCAATTCTATGGAGAGACTACCTTATTTTCAAATACAAAAAAATTGCGTCTTATGTTTTGTATTGAGGAAAAACAAGAATCATTTGTTCTTTGATTGTTATTACTATAAAATTATATGGAAAGGTCTTAAAGGGCTATGTCAATTATAATGAATGCCAAACATGCTCGCTGAAATGATCCAGTGGATTCTAGACTGCATAAAGCTTTCATGGAAAATGAAGGTGGCAGTCACTCTTGACATAGGAGAGACAATGATGATCTGGAAGGAAATAAATTGGAGAAGGTCCTAGATGGAAGGAAAGAGATCAAAGGATGTCCTTAATGAATTTATTGGCAATATTAGGGAACAACTAATCGTTGGAAATTTTGTAGATTTCTGTGACCAAGAGTTTATTAGAGTTTGGAGGATTTAGTATTAAAATTGAAGCCTATCACTAATCCTATAAAAGACATTACCTGGTTCATATGTACTTTCTTAAGAAATCAAGCTTTATAGGAAACATGAGATCTTACCTGATGGGCGACTTAAAGGTGAGGAGGATGACATCTAGTACTTGTACAGGTTGCAGGAACAGTATCTTTATGCTCTCTGAATACTACGTAAGTTAATGCTTCTGCAAGATGAGAATTTCTCTCTCTACCATGTGCAAAAGCAAAAAGTAAGCAGTGAAGCGTAAAGAATATCCAGACTCGGACAATGGTGTGATGTTCCCTCGGGCATGTGGCACATGTGGCAATGGTTACTTTCAATCTTAGGAGGGTTGGTTTTTTATTAAGGGAATTTTTATTGTATTGACAATGTATGATACACTTAGTACATAGGGCCTTTTGTATTAAGGTCCTTTTTCGTTAATGAATTTCACTAAAATTTTCAAAAAAAAATTTACTTTTTCTAAATTGATAATTAAAAAGAAAGAGAGAGATTTATATGGAACACCAGGTTTTATTAGGATAGACTAAGAATATAAAGTGTGATGCTTATTAAAATTGATTATAGTTTGAATTATTCCTTAAGATAATGGTACATTATTTTCATATCATAATTATTTAATATGATTTCCACAATATCATTAAAGACCATTGTGTATATATTAAAAGATCTAAAGATAATTCATTTATTTATATATATATATGGATGACATTTTGATTGCTTATAATAGCTGTGAGTTTGTTAAACAAATCAAATGTTAATTTTCATCTAAATTTGAGATGAAAAAAATGGGTGAAGTTGTATATATATTATTAGAGTTAAGATTTCAAAAGATTGTTTAAAGTGATTATTTGCACTTTCTCAAACTGACTTGTATTCAAAAGATTCTAGAAGAATAATGTATGCAAGGTTACAAACTAATTAATAATCCTATTATTAAAGGAGAAAGTCCTAGGAAGAAGTTTCACCTATTAGTACCACATGATAGGGAACAAATGAAAAAAGTTTTCTATCCCAATAATGTTGGAAATCTAATGTATGATATGATATGTACAAAGATAGATATTGGTTACAGTATTAAAATAATGACAAACATAGGACAAGCACATTAGAAAGTTGTAAAAAAAAACTTGAGGTATTTAAAAGATACTATTGATTATTTATTACGCTATCAATGCAAAGACCTATATATGTAAAGGGTATAAAGTCCTCAGTATAAACTCTAGAGGGTTTTTTTTTTTTTTTTACTCAGCAATGGTGCAACATCATAGAAAAAAAGAAATAATCTTGTATTGCATTATCTATAATGGAAGCCAAATCTATAATATTTTCAAATACAATACAAAAAATTGTGCAGATTAGATAATTTTTAGTTAATTTTGGAATCGTTAAAAAATGAAACTCATCTAGTAATAATGAACTCTAGATCATGTGAGTTACAATCTTACGGGACGGTAATGAGAAACATTAAAAGTAAACCACGTGTGTCACTAGGGCCCAAGGCCTCGTAGTAAGAATCATCAAGCACTGTAGGCAATTCTCAATTACTAAAAGTGTTCAACCAGCTAGCTCCTCGTCATTTAAAAAAAGGCATACGAAAAAACTTCCCCGCCACCATTTCAGTCACTAAATTCTATGAAAGTAAATTAAATGCAATTCAATAGAATTTAGAAATGAAAAGGAGAATTTTCGATGAGTGACTCATATAAGAAAAAATATATTCAAATATGGCCACTATCTCTAATTAAAATAATTGAATATATTTGTGATAGGATAACGTAAATAAGATCAAACAATATTAAAAATTCGAGAAGTGGCTTAGGGCATAGCATACTAAATACACTCAAAAGTCATTTGATTATTTGAGATGTCATACATTCTTAATAAATAGATGATAATGAACTCCCATCATATATTAGTCGTACAGGTTATTGTACGTATATGAGAAAATCGTAATCGTGTATAAGTGGAAGACGGTAGACATATACAACCATTGACAGGTTACTATCATCAAATTAAGGACAAAAGAGATCGATCTCTCTCATAGTTGAAGATATTTTAGATCTTTAAAATTTAAAAAAAAAAACTCTTTCGTTTTTAGATTTTTACAAAATTCCCTTCTTTTAGACTTTGGTTAAGAAATAACGATGAAACAGAAGCAATAGGAGCTTTAGACATGAACTAATCAAATATTATTAATATAGTAACTTAAGTCGGCTCTTAAATTTAACTTGAACAATTAAATTCAACTTAAATAAAGATAATTATATTAAATTATTAGTTTGAATATGATTTAGTTGGTTCAATTTGAGTTTAAGGATTGAGTTAAATCATCATATAAATAGCATTTGATTAGTTCACATCTGATTTTATATTACACTTATTTTGCCATTATTTTTCAACCAAAGTTCAAGATAAATGTGTTTTTTCTAAATAATTGAAGACTAAATGGATTTTTTGTTAATTTTAAAAGCATAAGATTTTCTAAAAAATTTTAAATCATAAGATAATTTTGTCTTTTACCCTCGAATTAGTTTCATCTTATTGCTAAAAAGCACTTAAAATTTTAAAATAGGAGATTTTCTCAAATTCAAATGATGATTTTATCTAAACAAATAGAGTTTTGTAAAAGAAAAAAGTGTTTTTCTTTCAATTGTCCTATTTAACCAATTAAATTCAATTAATATCTAAGTAAGCTGTGCAGAAGGAACGCATGTGACAGCAACCGGTTCTCTGCTCTTATCATTAATCAACAAGTTAAGAAGATCAAGAACATAAAGCTATATGAAATCTTAACGAAACCCCAGATTTTGAAAGGGAAACGAATGCGATCATAAAGCTTGGTAATGACCATAAAGGAGTTGAAAGGAGAGAGAAATCATAGGGCAAGCCAGCTGGTTAGGGAAACGCTAGAAAGTCTGCAGAGCAATTATTTACACAAAGAATAAAGCCAGCGGAACTACAAGGGGGCAAACCAAAGATAATACATCTTAGTGGATTGAAACTAAATTGGAGATTGCAAAGGCACTATCCTCATATTTCCAGACAATTACAAATACATTCCTGTTGATTGCTCTCCCAGTTAAAACAGTAAGCTCAACAATCCCTCCAAAGCACGTGTCCTCATGCCCAGGCAGCGGGGTTTTGGTTTAATCCCCAACCAGATAATTGTAAGTTTCTGGTCAAATCCAGTAACAGAGCATCCAAACAATTCTGTGCATCACTCTGCAGATAGCTTACTAACTCATTATCATCATTGGCGGGACTCCTTAAAGAGTGCTGTAACTTCTACTTTCAGTAACTGTTGAGTTTGCAAGGACATCAGCCGCAATTTCCATGTTCCCACTTCTTCCCCAACTCGAGTGTCTAGTCTCCAATCCAATTGTCAGAGCTCGATGATCTGAGCTCAAAACCGACTCTACTTCTGAAGTGTTATGAGGGGCCCCATTGCTCCCTCTGCTACGTATGTCCTCATCAATTTCTTCAACATTGCGACGCTGGGATATCTTCAATAGATCTTCACCAATATCTAGGTCATCTTCAACCTTAGGACGCCGATCACCACCTAAATCTTCTGTTTCTGTTTCCCCAGCAATCGGCATAGACAATCTGGGTACCTCCTCTTGTACAAATGCCCGGAAGTTGTTTTTTGAAGGCTTGACCTTTGTGCAGAATACCTCTAGAAAGTTATTTACACAACCCAGGTTGTAAACATTGATCCTGTTGTCAGCTCTGTACCGGAAATTTTCATATGTGGTCTGGTAAACAAGGGCAATTCAGCACGAGAACAGGTAAATTGTGCCTAATTCCTTAACAGAGAAGTATGAAATGTATGATAGTGCAACCATGGGAGGTGAAAATGTATGATAGTCCAAGCATGTGAGGTGGATCCAAAAAAAATGCCATTCTTTGTACAAGAAACTGAAATAACAAATCCAAAATAATTTCTAAGATAAGAGTTAGTTCCGAATTGCTTCAGGTTTCCAAATTGAAGAATTGGGCGCCTAGAATGCAATGGGACTCCAAAAAAAACATTTTTCTAATATATTATTTCTAGTCATTCAATTTCAATAATGAGGATGCTCAAAAATACCATCCTAACTGTAATGGATATGTTGAGTTCAATTTAATGCCTTAATTGATTATCTGAATCATTCATTCAGATGTCCTTGTAAGTTTTACATGAATCTCTGATTGAACAACTGTTATGACTTCATAACCCCAAGACCAAAAGATGAATGCATACTTCACGTCAGATATCTACACACAAACTATTTTTCTATCTCAGTTGAACATGACTGACATTATTTCATAAATAGCATCTTAACCCGACCTGGTTTGTGCCTATGAGATATAAATGGAAGCCAGTAAGCCCACCAACAAACCACAGAGCAATGAAACAATAGGCCATCAGTATGACAGATGCAGGAGATTCTTTCATAGCCTTCCAAACTGTGCCATGGTAATCGTCCATCAAAACTTTCATGTAGACTGCTGATGTTGCAAACACATAGATGCAAAGAAGAGTTGATGAAGAAACAAACATAAAGAAGTATCGGTAGTTGCGCTGCACATAAAAGCACAATACTAATTACACGAATAATAGGAAATAAAATGAGCAATGAAAGACGGAACAAAGTTGATGATGATGCCCAAATAACAGGAGCAACTGGCACCATAGGTGAAATAGCATACCAATCCAATGCATTGGCCAACCCAAGGACAATGATGGTCAAATCGTTCCACACAATTGTTACAGATAGAGCAATGCGAGCAACGGGGAGGGCGATACAGCATGCATGTTTCACAATACTTCACCCTAACAGGAATGCCATTAACTGTAACTTCTTTTGTCCGAGGGAACTGGAGGCTTGGTGTTTGTCTTTCCCCAACCTCAGCTGACATAGATGAATCATATCGGAAGTCTTCTGGTGGATGAGACTTACGTGGAATAATACCAGGGTCCCGAGCTGATGTAAGAAAAAGGAGAACTAACACCTGCCAAAATCATCTAAAAGATCAAAAGAACAACAAAAGAGACTAGAAAAGGAATAAATCAAATTCATATATTATGCAAGCACACTATTATAGAGGATATTAATAAAGGATGCAGTTAGCAAGCATCCTGATAGAATTTTTTTTATTTAAGGATCTTTGAAAATGTACACCAATAAAAGCCCCATTTTGAAATTTAAGGCCATTATTGAGTAATTCTTAAAACCCAACTCCAGGGAACTCAACTATAAGCGAATGATATCTTGTAATCTCCGGAAGCTAGAAAGATCATCTATTTTCCTAATATCAAATTCAACAAGAAAAGAAGATAAGATAATGCTATCAGGAGTACATGAACTTTTAACTGAAAGTGATATTTGCTTTGAATGAATTAAAAATTTTAGAACATATTTACCAGTGTTACTGTTTAATGGTGATCTGGACTCATAATTCACATTGTAAAAAAAATGGTTAGAACTGGAGAAATTAGGCTATTAGTTGAAATCTCACATACTCTTGACAAAAGTATCCCTAAAGGTATAACTCAATGTCGAATAAACATTCGTGAAGATATCACTGGCGTAAATTGTAAAGTTTCATCCATTCTGTAACTTATTCAGGGCAACCAAAAATACAACACAAACATAATTACAAGCAACATAATATTTTGTGAAGCATCAATAGATTAAGAGTCTTACATAGATGGTAAAGACAACTGCAATCACCAGAATTGAATAGCCTGCATTATATGGTGAAAATTCATGGCGAAGATGCCTTGCAACAAATACACAAAAGATTACAACTGGGACAATGATCAGCAGCAAGGTGACAATCAATGACCTGACATCAGGGCCAAATATCAACCTCCCGCCAAGCAAGAATTTCTGCAAATGGACAAGAATATAAAATGAGGGATTAGTTAAATCATAAAATGATTTTTCACTGGTAAAGAAATACTAGCTCAAAGAGAGAACAAGACAAAGAAACAAAATACAATATGAACTCAAAATATCAATAGCAATTTCACTATTTTGATAACTGGGCATAAAGTACATACTTTGCTTTCATTACCTAATATTATCCAAGTAAGAACAAGAAGTAACATGTCTTTGCAGGCACACATATATCCTATTTTCCAGAAATGGTTCAATCAAAGGAATTAAAGCTAACATCAGAAATTTGGAGATTAACAAGTAACACTATTGAAATTCCCGCAGATCCTGATATCAACCGCCCGCCAAGTTAGAGATTAACCAACCCACACATTAGAATATGCTCTACAAATTTGATGCCCTTCTTCTGTCCCCTTGACAGATGAACATCTCATTAGACTTCCTCTGAAGTGTCTTGCTTCGAAAAGCAATTCCTCCTAAATTTAAGAAGTTATATATATACCCAAAGCAAGATGATTATGACTAACAACAGTAAGAACACCCGACCTTGGGCCATAAGCCTGTAAAATATTAGTTCTAGGCACTTCCAATGGCACAATTCTTAGGCAACCTTAAGGTATTTGAAAAGAGGGTGCAGATATGGACAAACCTAAAAATAGACAAAGGGCTTACCTCTCCGGCTATAAATGTTGGAACAACTTATTTTTAAACGAAAATTTTCTAGTGACTACGTTCAGAGAGATCTTTGACACTGCATTTAAAATCTACAGCAGAAGTGAAAATGTACTTTAGAGAGTAAAATGTACTATCGGACCCGCAAGCGCTCCGCTAGAAGAATTTTCACGACCATTACTGTACTACATGAATGCAAACTCCAGAATTTACAAGAACACTATAGATACCTCCGTTGATAAATTTGGTGGAATATTCGATGACGTTCCTATCTAGGCACATAAAAGACAGCAAAATCTGATCTTTTTTTACTCCAAAAACGCTGCATATGCTATAAATCCCACAGCTCGTATGCATCGAAGAACATACAATCAAAAACCCAGAAGAAGAAGAAGGAAAAAAAAAAAGTCTACAAGCCAATGCTAAATCGATACAAAAACCAAGTCCCGAAATTCGAAATACAATCAACTCTAATTCTCCGCAATTTAACAAATAAACAAAAGGAAATGAATTTCAGCTCCTAAAACCAATAAATAAATAAAACCCATACTCAAACCAAACTAAACAAAGTCCCACCTTTTGGTATCGCAACAGGACCAATCTAATCATAGCCCAGATTCTAAAAACCAATGAAAAGAAAAGCTCATATTCACAAAACGAAACCCGATTAGATGGAGAGCCTTACATTACTTCCTTGCCAAACTTCGTACACGCGTTTTGCCATGAGAGTAAATACGGACACGCCACCACCACAACAACCAGCGTTAATAAGCAGGCAGGGAGTCAAAGATTTTAAACTTGCTTTTTGTGTTCATTTCAGTTGAAATTCCATTCAAAACCCTCCTTCCCCCACCAATCAAGCACGCATACACACACTAACCCCAGTAGAAAAATTCCAATAAATCCCACCAAGGACTGCAAGATATAAAAGCGCAAACAAAGAACAGGGGTTTTAGCAACTGGGGGTCTTTAGATTTTGAAGAAAAACTGAAGGAATACTATGACCTGTGAGATGGCGGTTGGTAGGTTTTGGAATTTTTGAGCCTTGCTCTGTGTTGGGCGTGTAGATTCTTTTTCTTGAGCAAAAAAAAAGAAAGAAAGAAAGAAAAAAGTAAAGAACGATGCTTGTTTCTCTCTTAATATTATATCTGTGTACTGAATGTTATTTTCAAATTCAAAAACGACATCTGACTTCACATTTTCTTTTCATTTACTAATGTGTTCTTCTGTTTCTGATCTTACGGCCTAGTGCTAGTGGTGCCACATCAATGAAGATGTTCTTTTCATTTAGTATTTGGAACGACTTGTGTTTTCATCTTAACTAGTTGGTTAATTATTAAAATCCCGTGAATGATTCATTTTCATAGTCCTACCTTAGTGGGTCCCAAACATAAGGTCGTTCTGATGAAACGGACAGTCCAAACTCCAAAGGCTACTGAGCAATTTTATTCTATGTTTGAACACCTGTCACAAAACAACTTTTAATTTAACGATGTAATTAAAACATAAAAATACTACTAATACTACTAAATCTTCATAATAACTTATTTGTACAAATTTGCAAAAGAATAAAAAAAAGTTTCCATTACATTAATGTAAATATTGAATCGAACAATATATTATGACTTACTTCACTTTTTAAAAACTTATCCTCAAAATAACAAAAATGTTTATTCATTAAATATATAATTTAGTATATTATTTTTAAAATAAAATCCTTATATTACCTTTCAATTTTACTTCTTCATGAATAATAATTTATGAACAAATAGCGAAACTTATTAAGAATATATTGAAGTTGCACGGTAATAATTGACTACACAAACCTTTTAAAATTTGAAAATTATTATATAAATTCTTCTAGAAATATTACTGAGATTCATGCTTTTGCACAGGCTTATATATTTTTTAAGTAACACCTCTTAACCTTACAAGTAAGCTTAAGATAATTTAAACGATACGGTTTATAATTTTGTTAGCTTTTGACACGTAGCATATTAGTTCCACCGCCAGGATGCTAAACATGTTTGTTATAAATTTAAGGCAAAAGGTGCCATTCTAGCATTAACGTTTTGCAAAAAGCTCTAATGCTAATTTTGTATCCTAACGTTTCTAAAGTGAAACCTAACTTCACTAGATTTTAGATAGATCTCCATCATGATGCTGTTAACTTGTGAAACATGAGATGCAATTCTAGTCACCTAAATGTTTTATGGAAATTTTATTTTTAAAATTTTATTAAATATTTAATTATTAAAACATAAATATTATTTTTATATTCAATAAATTTTATTAACAAAATATATATTGCATATTATAAATTAATATATGTTTTAAAAATTAAATATAATAAAAATATTTTAATACGTATTTATGAAAAAGTTTCCATCTTTATTTTAAAAAATATGTAGTTGTAGTAAGGGTATTATAATTAAGCTAAATGTGTGAGTTTGTTTTACAAAAAGTCTAATCAGCTCTTATCGTTATCTCTAATACTACTTTGTATCATAATGTTACTAAAAAATAATATTCATGGCACTTTGAATTGAGTGTGAAAATGGTATCAAGACAAATAGCATGAACTCTTTTAAATTTTTTATGAAACATTCCGATAAAAATCACATCTTTTATCAATGTTTAAATAAATAAAATTTTAAAATCATTTCTGGATCTAAATTGCTTAGTTGCAATATGACATTGGCTAAATTGATGACACGTAAATTAGAGATTGTCAAAACTTAACTCCAAATGTTAATATGTTATGTAATACCATACATACTTAAATTTTTTAGCAAACATTAGGGCAATTTGTACTAATATGTTATGTAATACCATACATACTTAAATTTTTTAGCAAACATTAGGGCAATTTGTACTTTTTTCCTTATAATGATTCTACATATATGCTCTATAAAAAGGTTAGTGTAATTCTTATATTTTAGAATATCAAAATTTATTATATAATAATTAAAACTAAGATAAAACCTAAAAAAATTGACATTCATTTTTAAGAAGTATATATGGTTGTTGACTTTAAAAAGTATCTTTACGTATTTCAAAAGTTGACATAATTATTCTCTATTGTAGAAAATGTATTAAACTTTACAAATAGAATTTAATGCTTGCAATACAAAACTTTTAAATTTCATATGTTTGTTACTAATAATTATACATGTAAAAATTTTAGTGATCCTTAGATTTCTTTTCCAATATCTATAAATATGATTGCATGTCTACAATTGAAGAAAGGATGAATAAATTACGTTTGATCAGTAAAGTTAGATTATGTTTATAATTTTTCTTTGTATCATATTTATTATTAGATAATTATTCATAATTTTATATTTTTAGTTACATATTATTAAAAAGTAATTTATATTGAATTAGTTTCGTTTTTTTTTTAAGGAAAGGCATTACGGGAGAAGTTGATAAGGAATTTAGTAAAAAGTTGCATATATAAAAATTAAAACGTAATATGTTTTTGTTTTAACAATTTAAATAATTAAATATTAACAAAATTAAAAATAATAAATTTCACAATAGCCACATTAACATTTACAGGATTGATTACACAGTTGACATGTCCTGTATCACTGATTAATATGTCATAACGAAGATCTAACGGAAACCTAATGGTTTGAGGATATAAATTGTGTCATTTGCAAAAGTTAAGGTGAAATCTAATACTAGTGATAACGGTAGGAGGGAGTATCTTAGACCTCGTATAAAATATTAGAGAGTGAATCATGCCTTTTGCATTAAAAAATAAATTTTATAAAAGCCACGTACGCGTCCATGTGACTAGAATTGTACAGTTGACATGCTATAACAATGTCGTGATGGAGGTAGGACAAAAAGCTATTGGAGTTAGGTTTCAGGGCTGTAAATATTAGGGTACAAATTTGGTCCTAGAAATAACAGTAGAAACTATCTTAAACCTTATCTGAAATATTAAGGAGCGAATTGCATTTTTTACCTAATTTTTATAATAATTAAAGACTAACATTAAGCATGATGTATTAGCCCATATATTCAAGGTAAAAGATATAATTTGCCCATTAACATATAAGGTCTAAGTAGGATTGGTAAATAAGTATGGTTTGACCTAAAATCATTAAGCTAGGCCTAAATTAATTGACGTTTAGGTTAGACTCAATTTTAAAATTTTTTTAGGATTCTAACCAAGCTTGGGCTTTGATTTAGTAGCCTGACCTAATATCAGGCTCAAATCTTACTTATACTAAAATGACATCGTTTTGTTAATAAATAAAATGATATCATTTTTTTCTTAACTAAACGAACCTCATAACTCTCCCCCTCTCCTAACCTCATCTTAGTTGGTCTGCCTCTCTCATTTTCTCTCACTTTCATGCTCTCGTCTCTAATCTTTGGCTCTCTCACTTTTTGGCGTCACTCTCGTTCTCTCCATCATCCTTAATTTCACCTTTAATTGCAACAATTAGGTAATTTTCTTGTAGACCCATACAATTTATGTAGATAATGTTTATTTCTTTACTTCTTATGATTTAGATAAGTTTATTTTAGGACTGATGGGCTTTTGATTGGGTTTGTTTCCTTCGCTTTGGCAATCAATACAAAAATCATAGTAAAAATGTGAAACTCTATTTATAATTCGTTAGCAAATCCTATTCTTATATATTACACTCTATATATTATATAAATTCTATATAATATATAAATTCTATATAACAATATAGAATTTATATATAATAAATAGAGAATTATGATTAAATAGAATGTTATTATAACTAAGAGATGAGAAAATTTTTCTATTATCTATCTATTCATAAATCATTATACTAGTTACAAGTATTATCTATATATTCATATATCATTATACCGATTACAAGTAGTATCTATACATTCATATATCATTATATTAATTACCATATATAATTATATTTATTGCAATATAATTAAAAATAATTGCAATATAGAAAAATGGAAGTTAATATTAAATATTAGTATCATATTCTTAAAAATCAAATTTAATATTATCGACAAATAATTGTAAGTCTAAAAATAAAATTAGCTAAAAACAATGTGATTTCAAAAATTTACAAAACTAAAAACACAAAATTAATTATTATTACATAGATTTATACTTTTTATTTATCTCTTTTAAAATATATGATTTGACAATTTATGTGGTGTCACAAACTCTATTTATTATATATAAATTCTATACTAATTTGTAGAACTTTTATATTACATAAAATTTGTTAAATATATAAATACATATATATGAAAAGATAAATCGTCACCAAATCTATAATTCAGCGATGCTTAAGGAAAAATGTCACCTAAAAATTAACCTTTGGTGACGTTTTGTTACTAATGATCTACTCATTAGCGGCAATTCCATGAGATTGTCACCAATGGGCTAATCTTTGGGCAACATTTTTCTAAATTTATCACCAATTGTTTGCATTTGGCGACGTTTTCCTAAAATCATCGCCAAATGTTGGCTAGTTCTTAAATATAAAACCAAAATGAAGCCCTTCTTTGTCTTCATTCTTCATTGTTGTTTTGTCCCAAAACGTTTTTGAATTGAAGAGCCTTCAGTTTCATCCAACTTCATTGTTCATTGTCCTTCATCTACAGTTGTCCATCTGTCCAGGTAAGTCGTTCAATGTATAGAGTTTTTATGTTTTGCTTTCATTGTCTTACTTGTTGCATTTGGGTTTTGTTTTGTGTTGGTTGTTGTATCGGTTTTGTGTGTTGTTGTTTGAAAGAGAATGCGTGTTTTTGTTTGGAAGATGGTAAATGCATATTGTTGTTTAAAAGATGGTGAATGCGTCCAAAAATGGGATGATTAAGGCTTAGATAGATTAGGAAGCTTGTTTAAGCACAACCTCTAATGTTTTCGATGAAATTTCTGTTAGACATTATAACAAAATGAGTTTTACAAAATAAGCTTGTAATATGATGACTTAAGATTTTGGAGAAGTCATTATTTTAATTATGTAAGAGCCTCGTTTTGAGGTTAGGATAATGGATAAAATTTTATCTAAAAATTAAAATATTATAGGTTTTATTTTATATTTAAAAATAAACTTAGTAAGTTACTAAAGAATTTAAAATTTTTGCTTTCCTAAAAAATGTAAAATTTAAGTCATGTGAGTTTATAGTCTTTGTAAGATACTAAAGAATATGTGTGAGATGTGGTGATGAGCAACAATTAGCCTTACCTTATTAGTTGATGTCACAAAAGATGAGATACCGTTTCATTGTATGAAGCAAATTATTTGGGATTAGAATGGAAAGAGAATCTTTATGTTGCCTAAGGTGAATTATGTAGGAAGAAATTCAAGATTGAGTTGACTAGATTTAAGAATTTATAAAAGTTAAGAGAAGTATTTACATTTCGTAGATGTGCATCATGAACTTATATTAAAATCAAATAAGAGAATTCAGTGAAAAAACTTATGAGTTCATTTTATTATCCCGATAAAACATTGTTCTATATTTTGATCATATTTTAATTGAAATATCATATTATAGTGATTTAAGAGGCTATAAAAGGATAAAATAATGTTTTATAACCTTTTGGAAGACAATTTTAGTTAATATCAACTATCTATACCTCTAATGTGATCTTTTCAATGAAGGTGTTAATATAGTCATACAAATTGCTAGGATAGTTGATCATGATAATTGAAGGTAATAAAAGTGTTCTTTATATTGCTTGAAATGTAATTTTGGTAATATTTATGTTAATGTGTATTGTTAATGATTGAGTTATGATAATGTGTATTGTTGATATTTGAGTTATGTTAATGCAGGTTGTTGATAATTGAGTTATGCTAATGCAGATTATTGATGATTGAGTTATGTTAATGCAGGTTGTTGATAATTGAGTTATGTTAATGCAGATTATTGATGATTGAGTTATGTTAATTATTGAGTTATGTTAATATGTATTATTGATGTTTAAGTTATATTAATTTGGATTGTTGATGATTGAATTACACTAATGCATATTGTTGATAGTTGAGTTATATTAATATGAATTGGTGATGATCAAATATATGCTTGTAATGATAATTGGATGTACTATACTGTTAATAAATTTTACGTTTGTTTTTAAAGATATCTAATATAATGGCACCTGGTAGAAATAAAGGAAAAAAGGTGGCAAGTATCGAAATTGTTGAACAAAGGGATTTGCAACTTCAACCAAATCAATCAGTTCCTAGCCAACAATAACATTTGACCTCAACCACTAATGAAGTCAGCAACAACCTCATTCTACCTCAAACAATAATGAATTAACTAGTACAGAGGGATCTGTAGGTCTGTTAATCTTTAAAACCTACAAATAGACTTATGCTTAAATCCCAAACTTACATATTTAATGCGTATTTTCTTATCATTATTCATTTTTTGTCAAGTTTTAATATCAACATTAGAAAAAGATGTCCAGGTATAACTAGAGGTTATGACTTGCAATGAAGAGCAAGTTGTTAGTACATATTTATACTTCACAAGGCCGTCCTTCAGACAAGATCCAATCTGCAAAATTATCAAGTAAGTTTGGGATTATTGCGAGAATAGAATTACCTTACCTGAAGCATGCTAAGGACTTGAAGGAAGACAAATTGCTTGAAAATGCTTTGGATAAAATTACGGTAAATTTTCAATTTATTTAACTATATGCAATACTGTTTCAATTATTTTAAGATTAATTTCACTTTTACTTATTGTTTATAGATGAAATTGAATATCGTCAATATCGATAATCCTGATGTTTCAAACTGTGTGACTTCATTGTTGAAACAAAGAACTAAGGATCATTGTTATTGTTGGAATCCAACCGTGATCAAATCATGGGCATAGTGGAAAACAAAATTTTTTACAGATTCTAAGTGAATTCTGATAATTGATTAAACTTGAATAAATCAAAATTTGATTTAGAAATCATACCTTGTTTGCTTTCTATTGAAAAATCTTCGAAACCTTTTCTAATTGATCAATCACTAGCTGACTGGACGTTGTTACGCTAGTTAAAATAAAATAACTGGAACTACTACTATAGCAATGATGAGTTTAGGTCGATCTCACAGAGAGTGTGTGTAAAGTTTATGGAATGAAATTAACCGGTGTTTAGGGGGCGTGGGGGATTGATTTTTTTAAAGATGAAAATAAAATGAAACTAACTAATAAAAACAAATTAAAGAAAACATGCAAAAAATGATAAAAGTCGAAAATTCGGTAGGGACCTGGTTCTTTAGTTAAATCTTGCCCTACAACCTAATTAAGCATATTTCATCAATTTGTTGTTCTTTAACCTCTCCTAGCAACTATTAATCATGGGTTAATAATTAACCCGATTTTTTCCCTTAGGTTTTATTTAATTCAGATACAATCGTTAATTAAACCTAACTACCGAACAACCTAGGATATGATCTCTAGATTTAATTAGGCAATAATATTATGAATTAGAAAAATCGATTAATCAAGGAAACAACCATATATAATGCGTAATTTAATCTAGGTCATGTTATCCCTAATAATTACGAATCATTAGTCACTACACATGAATTTCAACATAACAATTACGAATTATATCAAAATTATAGCAATGGTTTTGCAATTAACGATTCATTGAACGCATTAAAATCATCAACTCACAATATCCAATGGGTTCATACACAAATAACCGAATAATAACAAAAATTCAATTATCCATACATAATACCAAATCAATTAATATAGGATAACACAATCAATTCCTAATGATTGATGCCACCTCCGAACCGGCATTGGGATGTCTAGCCCTTCATGGGTCTTTCTCAGAAAAATGCTTCAGCCCCCATTCTAATCCCTAGCCAAAAACCCCTTGTCTTCTCCTTCACTGCCACAACTCTCCTTTTGATGTACTATTCACTGATGGGATGAATAAACGTCCCTTCCATTGGTCCACGCTAGCTGCTCTCCTGCGCTCTCCCTCATTTGTGTTTAACGCAAAAAAATGCGTTAAACGCAAACCTATTACACAGGCCCCTCTGCTCTGTGTTGTTTCTTCTGCTGTTGATTGTTTGATAAATAAACTTGCACCTATTTAAAACCTTATTTGTAGGCCTCGTCATTTATTTCTGATGCTCTTTGCATTTCAGTCAAAACGTGCCCCTCTTCTCTTTGGAATGCAGATACGTTGTGCATACAACGCAACATATAACACACAATGTGTTTACACAGGGGTCGCAACTCTTGCACCTCTCTAGCGTGGATGTCTTATATGTTTTTAAGTAAAATGCATGAATACTTCTTACATTCAACGCTGCGTTACACTGTCGTATTTTTCTTGGCTAGCTTGTCTATGTGTTGCCATTTTGTCTTCCTTCATAGCTGCTTACACGTCATTTTGGCCTTGGCTTCCAATTGCTATGGTTCCACGTATTTTAGGCAAAATTTGTTCACTTCTTGCTCTGATTTTCTTTTTCTTGCTCCGTGAATATAAGTAAAATTTTATCTTCAGAAAATAACCCAAATGCAGTATTTTCGACTCACTTTAATTTTTTTGCTTCCAATTTATTCCTAAAATCATATAGGAATTAAAGTGAGTATCTTAAACTTTTTCATGTCAATAATTGCTAAGTATAAATGATTAAATATATCAACAATTAAACATATATCAATTTCTCCTACACTTAGCTTTTGTCCGTCCTTAGGCAAATCATCTAAATTAAGCTCAAAGACTCCAAAACATTGACTCAATTTTCATATTTTCCCAAGATTATATAATCACAAGCAAAGATGAGTGACTTTCAAAAATCATAGCAAGATGTCAACATTATAAGCTTTTACTCATGATCAATCAATATTCAATATCTTCAAAAACTGAGAAATCTAATGGTAGATTCGGAAAATTTGTTTAAATAAAATATATCCACGGATACACTTAACACCATTCTTGGTCATGACAATCCATAACTTTGCATGTCATTTCATTTCTCTACCACTAATGTTCATATGCAAAATCATGAATCAAAGGACTTTTCAAGGCTATAATGTGGGTAAAGGTAAGGTGGGATATATTTGGATCAAGTAGTATGAAAGTCAACAAAGCTAGTGAAACAAAGTAACACTCATAAAAAACTGGGTACCGTCAACTATGATGAATGCAACATTGATATTTCACAATCTCATTCAACTCTCATACACCAACCACATGAAGCATATATCAATCTGAAGGCCCACTCATACAATTTATGCCAATAAAATCACAAGAGTAAACCTTCCAAGCCAACCTCTACCTTATATTTAACATACACAAATAACACATCCAGTACAACTCTAGAAAGATGCATAAACCATAAATAACTTTTCAACATATATGCAATTCCTCCTTGATACATTTATTTTAAACAATTTGATCGCGTGTCGTCATGCTAGTCAAAATAAAATAACTAGACTACTACTATAGTAGTGGTGAGTCTAGGTCAATCCTACAGAGAGTATGTGTAAAATTTATGAAATGAAATTAACTGATGTTTAGGGGGTGCGGGGGTTTGATTTTTTAAAGATGAAAATAAAATGAAACAAACTAATAAAAACAAATTAAAGAAAATATGAAAAAAATGATAAAAGTGGGGAATTCGGTAGGGACCCGGTTCTTTGGTTAAATCTTGGCCTACACCTTAATTAAGCATATTTCATCAATTTTTTGTTCTTTAACCTCTCCTAGCAACTATTAATCGTGGATTAATAATTAACTCGAGTTTTCTCTTAGGTTTTGTTTAATCAAGATACGATTGTTAATTAAACCTAACCATCGAATAATCTAGGATACGATCTGTAGATTTAATTAGGCAGTAGCATTATGAATTAAGAAAATCGATTAATCAAGGCAACAATCACATATAATGAGTCATTTAACCTAGGTCATGTTATCCCTAATGATTACGAATCATTAGTCACTACACATGAATTTCAACATAACAATTACGAATTATATCGAAATTCTAGCAACGGTTTTGGAATTAACGAGTTAATGAATGCATTAAAATCATCAACTCATAATACCCAATAGGTTCATCACAAAAATTGAATAATAAAAAAATCTGATTATCCATACATAATATCCAAATCAATTAATATAGGATAACACAATCAATTCCTAATGAGAGAAAGAAATAATCAAAAATAAAAAATACTTAACTCGAGTCGTCGGCGTCGATGTCACCTTTGACCTAGCATCGGGATGTCTAGCCCTTCATGGGTCTTTCTCGAAAAATGCTTCAGCCCCCATTCCAATCTCTAACTAAAAACCCCTTGTCTTCTCCTTCACTGCCGGAAGTCTCCTCTTAATGTACTGTTCACTGATGGGAGAATAAATGTCCCTTCCACTAGTCCATGCTAGCTGCTGTCCCTAGTCTATGTTTAATGCAGAAAAATGTGTTAAACGCAGACCTGTTACGCACGCCCCTCTGCTCTGCGCTATTTCTTCTACTGTTGATTGTTTGACAAATAAACTTGCCCCCATTTAAAACCTTGTTCGCTGGCCTTGTCATTTGTTTTTGGCGCTCTTTGCATTTTAGTCAAAACGTGCCCTTATTTTTTTGGAACGTAAACACGTTATGCGTTTAACGCACAATGCAGCGCAAACGCATAATGCGTTGTATGCAGGTGTTGCCTATGTTTTGCACACAATGCAACACAAAACGCACGCAACTCTTGTGCCTCTCTAGCATGGATGTCTTATGTGTTTTTAAGTAAAATGCATGACTACTTCTTACATTCAATGTTGCGTTACACTGTCATTTTTTTTCTAGGCCAGCTTGTTCGTGTGTTGCCGTTTTGTCTTCCTTCCCAGTTGGTTACATGTCGTTTTGGCCTTGGCTTCTAGCTGTTATGGCTCCACTTCTTTTGGGCTAAATTTATTCACTTCTTGCTTTGATTTTTTGTTCTTGCTCCGTGAATACAAGTAAAAATTGATCTTTAGAAAATAACCCAAATGTAGTACTTTTAATTCACTTTAATTTATTTGCTTCCAATTTGTACCTAAAATCCTATATGAATTAAAGTGAGTATCTTAAATATTTTTATGTGATTAATTGCTAAGTATAAATGATTAAATAAATCAACAATTAAACACATATCACCAGCTATCCAATTATCTGGCCTCTGATGGTATTCATAGAACAATTCCCAAAGTACTTTAAGAGGAAGAAGACAAAAAGTGCTAGCTTCTAAAAGGCTCTTCTCTTTAAATAGAAAAATCATGACAGTCTTTTATTAAAATTAAATCTCTTGAATTATAATTAAAATCAAATTCTAATTCTAATTAATTTAATTTTAATAAAATCAAATATCTTATATTTGATCCCTAAAGTTTTTCAAACTTTATAATTAAGTCCAACTTAATTAAATTGATTTTTCTTTCATAAATTGCTCTTTAATGTGTAACTCATTAGGTTCCTAATAAATTAGTAATGATTATAAAATATAATTCTAATTCACAATTAGAATTAGATAAATTAAAACTTCTTTTAATTTATCTTTAATTCTCACATTAAATAATTCATAATCATAAATCATGAATGATGTTTAGCAACATGTCATGATTACCCAAATATCAAGAATTTCAAAGTGATTGACTTAACCTGTCCATGCATGGCTATAATGTATAATTTAATCCTTTCATCATTCAATATTCTAATTGGATAGAATATGGATACAATGTCTACTCTTATCATCCAATCATGTTCGTTCTTGCTAATTGGTAATTTATTTATAATTGAAATTTGAAAACTCCTTTTCAAATTTCAATTCACTATGGCTAGAGAATTCCATAAATCATTACTAATCAAGAACAGAAAATATATTCTCTCTAATTGCTTTATAGTGACAAATGCTTTCTTGACTGTAAGGGCATAAACTAATAATCTCCCTTTTGCTCTAAAGCCAATCCCCTATGAATCTAATGCCATATCAATCCATATGATGATCATGTCTCTTTTGAGACAATGGCTTAGTAAGAGGATCTACTAGATTCTCTTCAGTGGGAACTTACTCCAATGTTATGTGTTTTTGCTCCACTATCTCCTTGATCAAGCGAAACTTCCTGAATATATGTTTGGACCATTGATGAGACTCGAGTTCCTTTGCTTGCGTAATAGCAACGTTGTTGTCACAATCAATGTTTTAAAAACTGAGCCGGACATGGAACCGGTCGAAGGAAAGGTTTAAGGTTTAGATGTTCAACCAGTGGTGAACCGCATAAAACCGATATATAATAAATAAGAAGTAACACTTATAAGAATAAGTAAAAATAACATATTTTATTGAAATAAAAATACACCAATGTCTATTATTATATAATGAATTAATAATAAATAAATATGAGTCTAATATAAATGTTAAAATAAATAAAAATACACCAATGTCTATTATTATATAATGAATTAATAATAAATAAATATGAGTCTAATATAAATGTTAAAATAACAATAAAAATTAGAATTGTATTTATGAAGGAGGTTGTGTCTCATCATCGTCAAAAGCTCCAAATTCTCTAACGTTATTTAAAGATTCGTAAATTACGCTTTCATCTAAAGTATTTGCATCAACTTCTTCTACTGTATTAAAATAAATTACAAATTAGTAATATATGAAATTATTCTCAATTGTAAACTTGTAATACAATATAATTTTAACTTAAGCATGATCAAAATAAGATATGAACTGACCATTAGTAGATGTTCTTAATTCATTTGTTGTGACAAATCCTCCTCTTTAGAACCCAACTTGGACAATACGAATACGTGAGTGGGAAAAGGCAATTCCAAGATTTTCTTGGAAACTTCCAAATATTTTCATTTATTTTAAGGGTCAGAATTTACGCACAAATAAAATGTTTTGATTTTCTCAAAGTTAATTTTCGATAATAGCTTTATCTAGAAGAGGTGTACGTTGGGCTACATAATATGCCTTTGAAAAATAAGCTTTCAAAGTTAAAATATCGAGTTCGTTGCATATTAATCATAATTCATTTAAACTTATTTATTTTATATAAACAATATTCAACATGTATGTATTTGTTCATACAAATTTTAAATACAAAATTTGAAATAAGATAGTTATAACTTGTTAAGCATGATGTTTTAAATATGTAAATACATGGTAGCTCTTAGTCTTTAAATATCTAGATATGAATATGTAAATAATTAATTTACTTAATATTTGATATAAACGAAGATTTATAATCAAAATAATTTATATTCACAATATATAAAATTATTTTAAATTTAATTATATTAAACAATTTTAAATTTCTCTATAAATTATAATTATTTAACATAAAATTATAAAATGTTAAGAAATTAAAATAAAATTTATGTCTATAAAACATTATGCTTGCTAATTTAATATAAAATTTTAAAATAATTGACAATAAAGTACTATAAACAAAATATGAATATATGTATGTTTACACATATAAAAATAATATTACACAATTAGATTAGTAAACATATTATGTTAATTTAAATGAAATATTGGAATTAAAAAACGGTGAGCTTAAATTACATTTGATAATTAGGATAAGTGGGGTTGCTTTTGCCAGCTAGTGGTCTAAACTCTAAGCCAGGATAGCTTGATAGTGCAAATAGAAAAGCACAAAGGCAGGACCACCCTTAAGCCTAAGGTTTTAAAACTAGGCCAGACTATCCAGTCCAACTGAAAAAAGTTTAACCTGATCAATTTTTATATATAAAGGTTATTAGGTGAAATCGAACTGGGCCACTGATTGGTTTAAACTTTTTTCGGTTGGACCGGATGGTCCAGTTTGATTTTGAAAACCCTGGTCACAATACAATACTATGGGCCTAACAATACTAGGAACCACTCCAAGTTTAGTGATAAACTTCTTGATCCAAACTGCTTTCTTTGTCGCCTCTGACGCTGAATTATACTCTACTTCGATTATTGAATCTATCATGGTTGGTTGTTTAGAACTCTTCTAACTAACCGAACCATCATAAAAAGTAAAAATATATACTGACTGTGATCTACTATCATCTTGATCAGACTGGAAACTGACATCTGAAAAACCCTAAACTCTCAGCTCAGCTCCTCCATAGACTAGAAAGAAATTTTTAGTCTTTCTTAAGTACTTCAAGATGTTTTTCACAGTCGTCCAGTGACCCTGACTAGGATTAGCTTGATATCTACTTGTTATGCTCAAAGCATGAGCAATATCTAATTAAGTACATAACATCACATAGATGATTGATCCAATTGTCGAAGTATATGGAATACAATCTATTTTATCTCTCTCCTTTTGTATCTGTGGACATATAGTCTGTGAGAGAGAAATCCCATACGATATGGTTAAGAATCCCCTCTTGGAATTCTACATGCTAAATCTTTTTAGCAATTTTTTAATGTACGTGGATTGAGATAATCCAAGCAACCTTTTTGATCTATCTCGATAGATCTTTGTATCTAGTATATAAGCTGCTTCTCCCATATCCTTCATGGAAAAGTTCTTAGATAACCATATCTTAACAAACTGGAGCATTGAAATGTCATTTCCAATAAGCAATATATCATCCACATAAAGCACTACGAAAAAGACTGCACTCTCACATACTTTCTTGTAAACACAAGATTCATCCACATTTTTTATAAAATCAAATTCTTTGATTGTTTCATCAAAACAGATATTCCAAGTCCGTGACAGTTGCTTAAGTCTATAAATGGACCTTTGCAACTTGCATACTTGATCAAGAAATTCTTTAGATTTAAAACTCTCAGGTTATGTCATGTACAAATCCTCTTGCAAATTCCCATTAATAAATGCTATTTTGACATCTATTTGCCAAATTTCATAATCACGGTATACCGTTATAGCCATTAAAATCCTCATGGATTTAAGCATTGCTACTGGTGAAAAAGTTTCATCAAAATCAAATCTTTGTTTTTATCTGTAACCTTTTGCCACCAATCTTACTTTGTACGTATGTACATTTCCATCCATATCAGTTTTTCTTTTAAAATCCATTTGCACTCAATAGGTATTATACCTTTAGGTGCATTCACCAAAGTCCATACTTGGATAGTGTATATGGATTCCATTTTGGATTTCATGCCTTTTTGCCATTTTAAAGAATCAATTTATGACATTGAATCTTTAAAAGTAGTAGGCTCATCATCTATGAGTGATACGTTATCCTTTCTATGCTCTATATGTAGATCTAATCTAGTGGGAGGACGATGTATCCTACTAGTTTGTCGAGGACTATGTGTCTCTTGAACTCTCAATTGTACAACATATGTATCAACATAAGGTTCTTGTTCCATGTCGATGTGAATTTGTGGTTCTTGAACTTCTCTAAGTTCAACCTCACTCCCACTACTTTCTTTGAGAATAAATTCTCTTTTTAAGAATGTAGCATGTCTTGAGACAAAAAGCTTTTGCTCAATAAGATGATAGAATTGATAATCGAAACTTTCTTTCGGATACCCCACAAATTTGCATTTATCTGATTTGGCTTAAAGCTTATCATATATAACACGTTTCACATAAGCTTTACATCCCCAAATCTTTAAGTGTGATTATCTAAGTCTTCTACTAGTCCTTATCTCATATGCTGTCTATCAACCGATTTAGATGGAACTTTATTTAAAAGATATATTGTAGTTTCAATTGCGTATCCCCAAAAAGATATGGGAAGGACTACATGACTCATTATGGAATATACCATATCTAATAATGTAAAATTTCTCCTCTTAAAAACTCGATTATGTTGTGGAGTTGTAAGAGGAGACCA
Source organism: Erythroxylum reticulatum (assembly GCA_025504915.1). Lineage (NCBI taxonomy): Eukaryota > Viridiplantae > Streptophyta > Magnoliopsida > Malpighiales > Erythroxylaceae > Erythroxylum > Erythroxylum reticulatum. The sequence continues at coordinate 26,221,066 of JANSVA010000003.1, read as the reverse complement.
TTGTCAGAGAATCACATTCTCTTTTAAGTAACCAAGAAACTCGTGGTCTAAGTATTCACTACCTCAATATGATCTAAGTGTCTAAATACTTTTTCCAGTTTGTTTCTCTACCTCTAGTCTAAATTCTTTGAACTTTTCAAATGATTCATACTTTTGTTTCATCAAGTAAACATAACCATATAAAAAATGGTCATCTGTGAACGTAATAAAATACGAGTATCCACCTCTAGCATTTGTGGACATAGGTCCACAAACATCTGAATGTATGAATTCTAGTAACTCATTAGCACATTGTTCCTTTCCTTTAAAGGATAGTTTGGTCATCTTTCCCAATAAACAAGATTCACAAATTTCATAAGACTCATAATCAAAAGGATCCAAATATCCTTCTTTATGCAATTTTGTGATTCTAGTTTCATTGATATGACCTAACCCACAATTTCATAAATGAGGTGGAATTTGGTTACTTAATTTACTTTTCTTACTATTTATGTTAAGAATTGGCCTTTATAGATATAAGTTATACAAACAATTTGTAAGTAATCTAGATATATAATAAACATCATCTTTATAAAAAGAACAACTGTTATTCTTAATTATAAAGACAAATACATTTAAATTTAAATAAGAAATAGAAGTGATGTTTCTTGTAATAATAGCAACATAATCACATTTATCAAGTTCTAATATAAGGCCAGAAGGCAAAGTTAAACTACAAGTCCCTATAGCTAATGCAGCAACTCTTATTCCATTGCCAACTTGCAGGTCCACTTTGCCTTTCTTCAATGATGTACTCCTTGTTAACATCTGCATGTTATTACACAAGTGAGAACCATAACCAGTATTTAATACCCAAGAATGTGGAACAGAAGTAGAAAGATTGATCTCAATCATAAACATACCTGAAGAGACAACTTCTTTATGCCTTTTATCTTTTAAGCTAGCAAGATAAGATGGGCAGTTCCTCTTCCAATATCTGTTGACTCCATAATGAAAACATGTACCCTTTTCATTGCTCTTCTTCTTGACACCTCCTTCGGCTTATACTACATTAGTAGAAGCCTTCTACTTCTTGTTATTATTCTTCTTAAAGCCCTTTCTATTGCTTTTAGACGAACTAATAACAAGTACAAAACTGGGTTCCTTTTTAAGACACCTTTCTATAGTCTTAAGTATGTTCAACAATTCAGGCAGTGTCATGTCCTTCTGATTCATGTTAAAGTTCATGACGAACTGTGAAAAGCTCGAACTCAGAGACTACAGCACCAGATCAACGCTTAACTTATAGTTCATGACAAAACCTAATTAGGCCAATCATTCAATATACCCAATTATCTTTAGCATATAAGCATTGACTGAACATCTTTTTGTCATCTTCCATTGAATAGTGCCTTGGAGATTTGATATCTCTCCACCCTACTTTGTGCACCAAATAACTCCTTAAGATGCAGAGCATCCATATTCTCATGCTGCCTCTAAAGTTCAGGAGACATGTAAGATAACATCTCACGTGTAGCTTGTTCAACGTCATCAATATAACGTTAATATTTCTCCCAATCTTCATCAGTAGCATCTGAACAAGGTTCAAATGGAACAGGAGTATCAAGAACATACAATTTCTTCTCTTGCTTAAGAACTATTCTTAAGTTTCGTAGCTAGTCCGCAAAGTTGGGTCTAGTCAGCTTGTTAGGATCCAAGATCCTCCTCAATGTCAAATTGGTACTCATCTTCAAATTTAATAATCGAAAAAACATAAAAGGAGCATATATTAGTTTATATCCAAAAATCAAATAAAATAAGGACTTTAAATTTTTTGATTACTCCCACTTTTTTCTATAAAATAATAGCCCTCACAATTATATCAAAAAATTATCAAATAACTTCTTAGTGGGTTAGGATACTATTTAAAATTAATTGATCTTGAGTTTGCTCAACAAACCAACTAAAAATAAATTAGGTAGAAAACAACTTTTCAATCACCTCTCATATGATTCCTAGAACCGTTAGGTAACAACTTTTGCCAAAATATATAAATTATATTTTTCCTAGCCCTGTCTTTAAATTTATATGATCATGAGTTTACTAATCCAAATATACAATTTTAGTTAAGTGGAACCCATTAATTTAAGATAAAATATATCCGGGTTAAAATGACCTTGAGTTTACTCAACAAGCTAAATAATAAATATAATTTTGGTTTTATTCTCAAATAATGGAAGACAACTATCACGTTCACAATGTGTACTTAATATTTTATTAAGGGATTTAAAATTTCAAAAATTTCTGGTCTCATCAAAATAATATAATTTCAATATATTAATAATTTCAAACATAATCTAGTTATCAAAGAAATTATTTAAAACTATTGCTTGATTCTAATTATTGATTTGATAATAAATTTAATTAATAATTCAACTCTTGAAAAATTAAATTAAATTCCAAAATCTTTCCTAATAAATATTCCTTTGAAAACAATTTTCAAAATTTAGTAAAACACTTTTCAATTTAATAGGAGTTGAAATTAATTTAATCTCTATTAAATTAATTTAATCACAATTTAGGGTTTTAAAACATTTTTAAAGCACATAAAAAGGGTTAGGAGGGTATCGGGCGCGTGCAGGGAGCGTGCATTGTACTTGCCCTACAATTAAAGTGAAAGTTTGGCTGGTACGTACAGTGCACGCACCAGTCAACGTCTGCGATAGATGCTTCTAGAAATGGTGGGACATATGCCCTTTTTCTCCCCAGAAGCTTCCATACATATTCCACCTCCCTCCTTCCCATGTTCTTGAAACCGCTTCCATCTTCCATGTTCCCTCAACCGCAACCATCTTCTTTAGTCACGACGTAACCTATCTTCCACATTTTTCAAACCATCAGCCATCGGTGCTTATAACCGTCCACACTGAAGAAGTCACCATCGTCCTCTCCACCGCCTTGTGTTCATGGGTAAGTATTTACCCAGCAGTGTTGCACGGTGGTGACGCCAAATCAGTGGCATCACTGACCCATAATCACCAATGTCAAAACACTGCTAGTTTTGCAATTGTTTACAATAGCCTTAGATTATAAACCCAAATGTTTATTGGTCACATCAAGGCTACATTACATAAGTGAGAGGCTTGAAACAAGATGAGCAGGGAACAAATAAAAAACCTAAACTAAAGAACACAAGGCATTAATCGTAAGGACAATGAAAAACATAGAAATACAAACATCACAAAAAGAATAAGCAAGGCTGTTTAACCTAGAAAATAGGTGTAGTAAAAGCAAAGCCACTAAAACCCAAATAACACATATTGCCCATCGTGTTGACCAAGAAGAAATAGGGCAATAAGAATTAGGGATTTACAATATAAGCACTATAAGGATTTCAGAAACCTTAATTAGTCAAAAAACACAAGATTCACAAAACAATTTTCAAAACCATTGTTTATCATCATATATTTTCAGAGAAGAAAATTCCATATTCGATGGAGGCAATCGTGGATAATCAATAGGGCTTTGGAAAATAATTTTTCAGAAATCACATTAATGATTAGTCGGGAAAACAATTCCCAAAAACACGATATACATAAACATAAACAATTTCTGCAATTGTGAAATAGCTTTGGGTAAAGACAAAAACCAAAGCAACTCGTATCAAAACAATAATAATCAAGCAACGAATTTAAGATTAACAATTTAAGGAGGCTTTGATACCACTGTTGGAATCCAACCATGATCGAATCACGAGCACAGCTAAAAATAAAATTTTTTAGAAATTTCAAGTGAATCTCAATAATTGATTAAACTTGAATAAATCACAAATCGATTTAGAAATCATACCTTGTTCACTTTCTGTTGAAAAATCTTCAAAACCTTTTCTGATTGATCAATCACTAGCTATCCAATTGTCCAGCCTCTAAAGGTATCTACAGAGCAATTCCCAAATTGTTTTGAGAAGAAGAAGATAAAAATGCTAGCTTTTGAAAAGCTCTTCCCTTTAAATAGAAAAATCATGACAATCTTTTATTAAAATTAAATCTCTTTAATTATAATTATAATTAAATCAAATTCTAATTCTAATTAATTTAATTTTAATAAAATCAAATAACTCATATTTGATTCCTAAAGTTTCTCAAACTTTATAATTAAGTCCAACTTAATTAAGTTGATTTTTCTTTTATAAATTGCTCTTTAATGTGTGACCATTCCTAATAAATTGGCAATGATTATAAATTATAATTCTAATTCATAATTAGAATTAGATAAATTAAAACTTCTTTTAAATTATCTTTAGTTCTCTAATTAATAATTCATAATCATAAATCATGATTGACGTCTAGTAACATGTCATGATTACTCAAATATTAGGAATGTCAAAGTGATTGACTTAACATGTCCATGCATAGCTATAATGTATAATTTCATCCTTTCATCATTAAATATTCTAATTGGACGGAGTATAGATATAGTGTCTACTCTTATCATCCAATCATGTTCGTTCTGGCTAATTAGTAATTAATTTATAATTGAAATTTGAAAACTCCTTTTTAAATTTCAATTCACTTTGGCCAGAGAATTTCATAAATTATTACTAATCAAGAATAGCAGAATATTTTCTCTAAGTACTTTAGAGTGACGAATCCTATATTGACTTACTCAACTATCTACATATGATTCATATTGCATCCAATTACTACTGACTAAATTATCCTAGGACGATTCATAAATATCATCAAAACATAGTAATTCCCACACTAGATACCTTGGGAGTCTCAAGTCTAAGGATCAATTATATAACCATCATTATGATATAATCCATAAACACATAAGTAACATTCCATTTGGAATTCTCATATTTGGATTAGTTTAGTGACTTATTCTCTAATAATCACCCACACATTAGTTTAAGCATCTCTATTTTAATTTATGAGATCAATTACTTTCTTCATAAGAAAGAAATATAATGTGTGCCAGTTTTACCGTTCAACAATATTCAGTCTTGATGAAACTACAACTAGGAATATTTAGGAATAATACTTAAGTGTAAATTGAATCTCATAATTATGATGATCTCATCATAATTTCAATTATTCCAAGGAATTTATCTTTAGTATTAAAACATACAATATTGATTAAATTAATACATAAAGATAAATAAAGCCTTTTCATTAATTCAAAATAATGTCATACATTAATTTACATCCAATTGATTGGCTACAAGGGCATAAACTAACAGTTATATATTGCATCAATGTTACAAATCTTTTCCCTCTAATGCGGAGTGTAAGGACACATGTTTCATAATGAATGTAACAAAAAAATTGGAATAATTTGTACGATTATTGGGCCTCTCCTAAAGCTTAGGTTTGTTTTATTTTTCTTCACATTTAGTTATATTAATCTTGTTAGATGATTTAATGACTATCTTTTTTTTCTTTATTTAGGAAAAATTTGAAAAGGAAAAGGTCAACAAAGGAAAAATGAAAACTTCTCACAATCAAGGCTTGAAATGATTTGTAGTCGTCTATAATAAATATGTAAGCTCTTTGTTTACAAGTTATATTTATTTCAATAAACATTATATTATTTGTTATCCCTTGTTTTTTCTCATAAAATAAAGTGAGAAAGAACTACATGGATAAGTCACTATAAGTAAGGTCAAGGGTGGATGTCAGAAGAAGCAAAAAATAACTTTCTAAGTATAAAGATTTATTTAAATTTTAAGTTTATTTATTTATGTAGTACTAAATAATAATACTTGCATTGAATACTAGTTTGTGCTTTTTAATTTTAGAATAAGATGCAAGAGTTATTACAAAAATCAATGTCTAAAGGGAATGAGGTAAATGTAAAAGACATTTGTAATATTGTGCTTAGTACACGTTCAAAGTTATATCAAAGGTCTTGAGGTTGACCCTGAGGCAAATGTTTCATCCTCAGTTCCATATATGTTCAACGTCTTGAAGAGGAAAACAAGTCGCTTAAGGTTCAACTACAAAATACTAGAAAAAAGTTGGCCAAGCATGAAAAGTACGCCAAAAAATTACTTGGTTTAGATTATTAAAGCAGTAAAGATGAAAGTGAATGGTATTAATTACATCTCTCACACCTTTTCCTTTAATTCCTATTTTTATTATAATGTAAATTTATTTTTTTCTTGAATTACAGATTTGAAGAAAATGCATCAAGTTGAGAGATCTTTATTATATCTTGTAAACTGATCTTTATATTTATTATTTTGTATATAAGTATTGTTGAAGTTGTAGTTGAAATCTTGAAAATGAAGAAATTTAAAGATATTTTATTTTTTGATATACAATGTTTCAAATTATCAACTAGTTTTGAATAATTTTTATGTAATAAATTAACAACAAAAAATCTAAATATTATATATAATAATATGGAATAAAAAAGAAATAAATAATTATAATTCAATATGGTATAACATTTTGATAAAATGTAGATTAAAGTTTTGACTACATTTTACACAACGTAGCTAAAAACTTTTGGCTATTTTTTTGGAAATATAGCCAAAATAGTTTAAACTAATTATAGCCAAAAGTTATTTGTGACGATTTCTCAAAATGTCGTTAATAGGTTTTTTCTATGAAATTAAAGCGTAGGCAAAAACTATTAACAACGATTAGCAAAAAACGTCGCTTGTAGTTTTCAGCTACAAGGATTTGGCGACATTTTTAGTGATAAACATAAATAATCGCCAATGACTATTAGCGACAATTTTGGGACCTTTAACCGCAATTTTTTCATAGCCAAAGGTCTTTTTGTTATAGTGTCCTGCCATAAGTGGCATGATCCATCCATTATAGGTAAGGTGGTTAGGCTAAGAACTTATAAATTATCATATTTTTGTAGAAAAGAAATACTTGAACATGGACTGGGAAACATTTAAGCCTTTATTATCAACAAAGGCTAGTTTCTCTTAATATTCATATCTCCTCTATAATTATCACAACTCATCATCAAATAAGGAAATCATGTGACAAATATAACTAAAGGTAAAAAGCAAATGCAAAATTGCATTTTGCTAAAGGAAAATGTATAACCAAAGACACAAAACTTCTTTATGATGATTGTGCAATATAAATGTTTTACCAAAGGTAAAATTCATATACGATAAGATGTTTTGCTAAAGATAAAATGCACAAACAAAGACATAAATTTTCCTTATAGACACCAAATGTTTAAATAAATATACATCAACATCCATAAAATTTTGAGTTTGGCTAAAATAAAATGCCAATAAAATATAAATATAAGAAGCACCATGATTTTACTCAAAATGCTAAGGAAAAACACATTGGAATAACTAGAAAATCATATAATAGATACAAAAGGAAAATTATAAAGCATAAAATAAGGGAAAAGATAATTTGTATATTATTTGGGAAATAATTACATTAAAGAAGAAAAAAATTTCACCCTTAATTTAGGGGGAGAATTATAAACTAACATACCAAAAATCATAGAATGAGGAATCACTTTTAAAATGATTCCTTATAAGCCAGAGTTCTCTGGCCCTCAAATGTTTCACCTTTAGAGTCCCAACCTAAGTCTTTCAAAATGGAAAAAAAGTTATATGGTGTTGGGCGTTGGCTCATGCATAGGAGTGGATTTTGGGGCAAGAAAATTGCTAACACGCAAGTTGTCAATCTCTAAGTCTAGGTGCCTCTACCTGAAGAACTCCTCATATGTATTAAATCCTCCAATGAATTATATACCATGTTGTCATAATTTTAGGTCTCAAAATACCTACTCTTCAAGACATTGTGGCATACATCCATCTTATACTTTATTCCAGTGAAATATTCACTTTGTTTATGAGCTTTAGGGGAGTTTTTATTATCTATATTTAGATTGCAAACCTTTACATTGATGTCCTCCAAGTCTTTGTTGCACTGAACTTCTAATTTAAGTAAGCCTTTCCATGTCTATATAGGACTTGTCACTAAGAATCTGCAAAAATTACTCGCAAGGTTTCATTGATACGTGTGTAATTACATTGCAAAGAAATTTAAATATCTTACCTTTGTGTAATTGACCTTGATTTATTGGAATAACGTATCCAAGTTCTTCTCTAGTTTCCTCCTCACTTTAGGTAAAACTAGGCCTTGGTACATTTATATTTTGATCATGAACTTGTATAAAAAAATCACCTTAACATCCCACTTTGGAACAAATAACTCCACTTTAGACCTAAACTCTTTCTTTTTTCCTTGGAAGTGGTATATTGGGAAGATGTGACTTTAGAACCCCTAGGTTTAGACATGCTATAAGCAAGTGAACTTATCATTTTATAGTAATACAATGATGAATAGAGTGTCAAACCTATGAAGAAGTGTAAAAGATTTAACATACTCTCTTACTATTACTTATTCAATTAAATAAAAGGGATTGAATTATTAATTGGACTCAATAATAAAACAAACATATATCTAGAAGAGAATAAAGTCATTAGAAATAAAAAGAAAATAATCAAGGAAAGAAAGTACATATGAATAACATCTAGATGAGAACTTACCTTAGCATTATCTTTGTATTCATGCCCTAAAAAAATCATAAAATTTTATAATATGGCCTAATGAAATTTCCTAGTGTATAGATTACTCTTTCTTAGGTTATAGTCATTCCTTCCTAAGTTGATTAATTGATATCTTTATCACAATTAAAATCTCTAAAAATGTACTAAAATTTATGAATTTTTATAAAAAGTTTGATCTCAACACCAAAAAATTTATGTAGGCTTATAACTAACACCCTATGCAACTGTTAATATCAATGTCATAATCCACTCATTTGCAATTTCCATTGAATTGTCCATATGTAAATTTGTAGTTGAATATAATCGCTAACTTTAATTAAATTAGCTTTAATAACAATACAAGATTTCTCATAAATAAATACAATTAATACATAATAAAGATAAAAATAGGATTCCCCTGACCTAATCATATAAAAAATTTATCCACTCATCATCTTTACACTAATAAATAGAAGAAATAAAATAAAAGAAACCAAAAGAGAAAAATTTTTATATGTGATTTATATATTCCATTATGCTAAGACACATTGAAGTGATTTTTTTTAAAATTAAATGAATTTATTAGGGAGAAAAGGGTCATCCAGATAACACATTATCCATATGTTTCTACTGCAATGATTTTCTATCTTTTTTTTGCTTTGAAAAAAGATGCCAAGTGTATCTATAGGATGTTGTTCTCCATTAACTATTAATCTAACTTTGAAAATTTAAAATAATAAAATTGTCTTCTTATTTTAGGATTTCCATGCATTTAAATACTAATTTATAGTTTAAAAAAATGAGTTAGGTATCTGATGGAGGCAATTGAAATTTTAACCATTCCCTTAAAATTAGGAGGCCTATGTGCTAAACCTCCTAATAACTCATCATTTGAAATGCTAAATAGATCATTGCCCTAGATCCCTAGATCTCTCCTAACTTTGGTTACCACCTAGTACACTTCTTCTTCCTTACTAGTTTCCTATCATCAAGCATCTCACATACTTTTATTCATATTTTCTTTATCACTCTTAAAGACTAATTTTACAAGAGTGGCTCCAACATTATTTTATAAAAATGTGTGGGACATTAATCTTAGAAAACTTCAGCTCTGTAATCATGCAATGAGAACTCCACCCAAAAAATATCATTTATATGCTTAAAAACCATCCAAAACGAATTAAAGAGAAAAATAATCACGTTGAATAAAAATTAACTAAGATAAAAAAAGGAAATTTAGAATAAAAAGTGGTTAGGACTTCACCCCGAATTATTAGCATAACAACATGCACTTAGTATGTGCCAATATTTTGTTTCTTTGTCATCTTATGAGGTAGTGCATACTAAGGAATTTTTTTTTGTATGTGACTATTAATTCTTCTTTCCTTATGATTGTTAATCTTCTTAGAAGCTACAATGATGAAAAAGTACTTCATAAACTAAAGAAAACCAAAACATAAAAAAGGGAAACCCATCAAATAACATTGGAGAAGGCAAATCCAAGAATGATGTTGTTAGATCCATATGTTTATAGTTGCTAAAGGCTTAAACATTGATAGTAAGATGTGAACCTTAACTCTTAAGGTACTTGACTATGATGTCAGTGGTGGATGTCTCGAATAATAACATGAGAGGCATAAAAATGGTTTAATAATGATTATTATGAATTATTCAAAGACTTCATATTGTCAAAAAATATTAATAAGATGTATTGATTCTTGTCTTTTAGTGTTGTTTCTTAAGACAAGAAAAATAATTTAGAAAACGAAAAAGAGGTATGATGTCATGATGGAGGAAATGAGAGAAATGACAATAATGACTAATGCAAAATACACGTCTATTTTCTAAGGGGTATATCATTTAGAAGTTCACTAATAGCTAAAAAATGATGTCATTCATTTCCCTCTCTATTTACCATTTTCTCTTCTTTTATTTATCATTCCTATACAAAATTTCCCTTCATAAATTTCCCATCCTTCTATTTTTGTTCGAAAAATCGATAATCATATATGTTACTCTCATTCCTTTTTTCCTTATTTCACATGTACCCTTTTTCTCTCCTTTAATTTTTAAAGAACAAAATTAATAAGAAAACAAATGAAACCTAGTTAACGAAAAATAAAATAAAATTTCAGCTCAAATAACCCTAATTAAAACTAATTAATTTAAATTAAAAATAATATTCCAAATTAATCTTAACTAAAATTAACTAGATTAATTAAGATGATTGGATAAAATTAAATATAGCAAAATACAATTAACCTAACATAATGAAAGATTAAATAAATTAAATTTAATAAAATACAATAAGACTTAAATCTCATTTAGAAAAATCAAATACAATTAAATCTAAAGAGATACATTTTAGTTCTAATTACGCCCAACAAAGTTAAAATTAATATTAATTACATGTATCCAAAATAAATTAAATATATGAGTTACTAAGGTCACAATAGGTTTAATGAAGACAAAAAATCTTGAGGTAAAAAACAAAAATTAAACATAAGAAAAGTTTATCAAAATTTAATGTTTAAACATTTGGACAACTATGAGATACTGAATTTACATAAAGTAGGTAACCAAAGGAAGATTAAAATAATTTTGTTTGACGTCAAACTTGGAGTGCCCAATTATGGAAATTTTAATTGAACATCTTGTGAAAGCTAATAAAATTTGCTTTAAAAGGAGTTTATTTGTATATAAGCCAAAAAAAATTCAACGGTATTATAAACTAATATAGGGCTTTACCAAACATTGACTACATCTTTGTATGATGCCATCTCAAAAAGTGAAATATAAAGGCATTTGAAGAGCAATTTCGTGATCAACCAAATGAAAATTAAATGACTAGTTTTAAGTCCGTAAAAGAAAATGATGTTGGACTGACAAACTATGAAATATTACTAAAGAAATTATTCATAAGATTGATATAAAAAGTTAAAATCATCATGAGAATGACATATTGCAATAGTGAATGAGTAGTAAAGGTGATATAAGAACAATATATCATGAGAGTGACAAATTAAACTGAAATTGTCATGATAGTGATGCATCACATAAGTAATATGGAACAAATTAAAAAAATATTAGCACAATATATTACAAAAGCAACATGTTTACGTAAGATTATAACATAATTAATGGATTAAGAAACTGATAAGCAAAAGAATGCAAATGTTGTAAGAATAACATTTTGCAAAAGCAATGTGATAAAATTAAAACTTCATGAACATATTATAAGAGTGATAGAAAGTAGATTGAAGGCATTGTGAGGATAATGTATCACATGAATGATATAAAATATACTAATCCAAATAAAATGGTGTTGCAGATTAACAAAAAATTCAAGAGCAAAAATATAGATGGCAATGCAATCTAATGTGAAATAAAAAAAAATGGTGGATTTTATGATTAGTGAGATAGGATCGATAAAGGCATCAAAAGAAAGATGTGTTAGACTAAAGATATCATGAGGACAGCATGTTATAACAGTGACATAATAAACTAAGTGTACTGCAAAAGTAACTAAATTATATATTTTATAAGAATAATAAAATGAATTAAATCCATCATAAGTGAAATGAGAATAGATTTTTATTTAAAGTGATGGGAGAAATTGAATGTATTATAAAGCCAAAATAATGAACTGAACATGTGTTGGTTTATGCCCTATAGCCAATCGCTTTGGTTGTAGTTTAGTGACAAATTATTTAAAGATATATATGTTCGTAGTGTGCCCTAGACCAATGGACATATGTGATTCATGTATTAACATTATGACTTGTTAATAATACATTATGAGATATTCCTTTCATATATGCTTGTATTTCGTTTATGTAATGTGATTTACATTCCATGAATGGTTTTAGACTTATGTCATTAAGTATGTGACTTGATAGTAAAACCATAAGCGTTATAAGACTATTCTAGACTGTCCCTGGTCGATCATTATTGGTGGAACAATAATGAATTAAGGCTAGTATGTGTTCTTGTTGATGATCACGTTTTACTGATTATGGATATGAGATATCAAATCAGAAACATAGATATATGTTAGAGAACATATATTGGACCGACCCACATAAAGAATAC
>JANSVA010000003.1:26177493-26196999 GCA_025504915.1 Erythroxylum reticulatum | reverse complement strand
AAGCCCATACTTGTCCTATAAGGTTATGGCATGAGAACTATCCTTATGTCACTTGATTTTAAGTTATAGCTCTTTGTTGCACTTGTTGATTTCAATGAATTCAATCAGCTCGATGTTTATTTATATGGTCAATTTGATCATTGAATTTGATTTTTTTATATCTTTCCTCTAGACACAAGAAACAGAAAGAAGAGGAAATTGCCATCTGCGACTGCAGGTTCAAAGAAAATGACTCTTTTAGTACATGTGAGGAAAGGTGCTTGAATGTTTTAACAAGCACAGAGTGTACCCCTGGTTACTGCCCTTGTGGCAGCTATTGCAAGAATCAGGTCAGTGATTAATCTTATAGCTGTATGTTTTAGTTTCCATCTATTGCATTCTATAGCTACTACCTAAGATACTTTTTGTTTCTGGCCATTGTTTTATTGCAGTGCTATTTTTTTCTCAGTACTAAAATCGCATAATGGGAGTTCTAATTTGATAGTCTATAATGATGGCATAAATATGAGATAGAGGGCTAATGATCTTGTTCAGTTATGTGGAAAACAATATGTTAACGTTTTCTTAATTTTAGTACCCTTCTGTTAACAGAGATTTCAGAAATGCCAGTATGCTAAGACAAAATTGTTTCAAACGGAAGGTCGTGGGTGGGGTCTTCTTGCTGATGAGGATATCAAGGTAACAATAACTGCATTTGCATGAATTTATGTGGGATGCTCATTGCATTTGTTGGGTCGCTGTTTGGCTATTGGGGCTGTTCATGCCATCAAGGTTTTTCCACTCTGCATCCTTTCTTGATTAAAAAGGATACCACATGGTAGGGAGAAGTATATCCTATCACATGGCACCATCTAGTGAGAAGGTTAGATAAATGATATCACTGACTTTTTTTTTCTGTCTTCATATTCCAGGCTGGACAATTCATCATTGAGTACTGTGGAGAAGTAATATCATGGAAAGAAGCAAGGCGAAGATCTCAGAATTATGAAAATCTGGGTAGAACACTAGTTTGTCAGGCGTAATGTTTATATTCATCTAAAGGAAAGATGTTATATATTTCTCCAATGTTGTATACAGGGCTGAAAGATGCATATATAATTTCTCTCAACTCTGCTGAGTCAATTGATGCCACAAAAAAGGGTAGCCTTGCTAGATTTATTAACCATTCTTGGTAAGCCATTTATGTTAGAGCATGAAGCTTTGGGAAAGAAAGTGCTTCCTTTTGTTTCCTTTTGTTAAATTGTTTTTAGTTATTTTTACATATTGGTCTCTCGATTTTAATTGACTTATGCTCACAAACAATAAATGTAGCCAACCTAACTGTGAGACAAGAAAGTGGAATGTTTTGGGAGAGATACGTGTTGGAATATTTGCAAAGCAAGATATATCCAATGGAACTGAACTTGCATATGATTATAATTTTGAATGGTATGGTGGAGCGAAGGTTCGTTGTCTTTGTGGTGCTGCTACGTGTTCTGGGTTTCTCGGGGCAAAATCTCGTGGTTTCCAGGTAAATCTTTTAGATGCAAGGAATTGAATTTGAAGAAAATGGACCGTTAATTATGTAATATGCAATCCATTAAAAGGTTAACTAATAGAATTGGAAAGCTTGATTATGGGTTTTCATGTCAGTGGAGTATGAGTTGGCTTTGTTATTAACTTATTTCCATAGTAACACGAAGTTTTGAATATCGTTCTAGGAGTTTTTGGCTTTGTTATTAACTGATTTTCTTAGTAACCGAAGTTTTGAATATCGTTCCAGCAGTTTTTGCTTGTAGCTTCCAGTTTCATACTTGTGCCTTTTGTTTTCAGATATCTTCATTTTCTCAGTAAAATAAATCTTAATGCATGTCTCAGTATATTTTCACTCCATTGTTGCAGGAAGACACATACCTATGGGAAGATGATGATGAGAGGTAATGTTTGATTGTACATGATGCTTTTCTATTATGGTTTTCTGGATTTGTTGTCTTTATTAATTTCTATTCTCTATAAAGAGCAAGTTTAGTTATTGTTCACTTGAATATTTACATATTTTTGATGAATAATAGATTGCTTTGCTAGCTATTCAAGTTTATGATGGAGTAAATCTTAGTCAACCCCATGATTGTTGGTTTAACTGTTAACCTAATTGTTTGGAGCAGGGGAGCCTAGTGGAGGATCCCTATGAGAGACATTCTATTTGGCTTAAATTGCTTGGATCCTTATCTTTCATAATTGTAAAGAAAGTTCATATGCTGACTTGAGATAAGAGATTCTTTCCTCATCCTTGTGTTCTCTAGTTCCACTAAACCAGTCATTTTCATCAATTTGGTGCAAATTCTTTGTTTGCTGGTGTGCACGCGAGTTTCTTTGACATAAAATACTATGAAAAAAATTCCTATGTTCAGATGAAGAATATACCAACATGATCAAAACTGGATAAACTATAAAAGTTGATCATATTGGGATGTTAAATCATGCAGGTTTTGCATTTTCCGTGATGTTTGCTTAATTGAAGTAATGTACTGTGATGTGATTCATCTTTCATAGTTCGATGTCTATCAGCTATGTTTCAATTTCTTTTGACTTTGATTTTGATTCTTTTTCTGGTTGTAGGTATACTGTTGAAAAGGTTCCATTATACGATTCTGCAGAAGATGAGCCTTCCTCAAAGCTCCCAAAAACTGGGAACTCTCCTTCTGAGATTCGAATGAGTAGAAATTATGAATGTTCCACGATAATGGATTGGAGTATGGAAGATGAGCACAACTCAGCTGCTCTTGTTGTTAGTCCGCTTGATTCAATTCCAAATGAAGGTGTCTTAATTAATCCAGTAAAAACTGAATCCTGTGATGAGATGAGATTGTATTGCCATGATACTCAACAGGCCTTTGCACAAAAGAGTGCAATCCAGAGTAACAGTGCGGGGAAAAAAAAGATTGGACCTGGGCGCAAGAAAAAGAAACATTTGAAGCATCACTCTAATGGAAAATCGAAAGATGTGACTGAAAAACAAGTTGATGCAAGATATGTTGCCAAACTTTTAGCATTAAAAGAAGCTCAAGAGGAAGTGCTGACAAATGAGGTATGAGCTGTCCTCGTGTCTTTTGTGTATATTCACAGCAGTGGTGAAGTGACAGTAGTGAATTGCCCCAAAAGATCAAATTAAGAGCTCCATGTCTTTCATGTTATAAAACTTCAGGAGGGTAGTTACACTTCCATTGTCATTAGGGGATTGGCATTATGCCCAACGCCTGAAGAAAATAACTTCATTTTATATCATTTCTCCGCATCAATCTTATGGCTATTGGTTCTGTTGCACTTGCCCTCGCTCTCTTTGATGGACTTAAATCATTGTGCAGGAACTGAAGAATGATGCGGCCTCCCAGCTTGCATCATTATATGATGAAATAAGACCAGCCATAGAAGAGCATGAAAGAGATAGCCAGGATAGTGTGGCTACAAGTGTAGCTGAAAAATGGATAGAAGCATGCTGCCGGAAACTAAAAGCAGAATTTGACCTTTACTTCTCGGTCGTAAAAAATATTGCTTGCACTCCAAAACACACAACTGACAGCGTAAAACTTTCTGAGGTACAACACATTGGTAGTGAAGTTAAACTTTTGGAGTTTGGAGAAACCTGAGTCATTGTCAAGCAAAACTAGCATGCATTAGTCAATTGAATAGATTAGAGTTCTTTGAATTCCTTTTAGGTTCCGTTGTTTGTTAAGCTCTGGTTTATAGAATCTGGCATCCAGTAGCTTAACATTAGCTACTTGTTATATTCACGATTTTGTTGTGATTTTTATACGGCATTTAAATTCATCACAGAAGAACTTGTTAATCCTATGAATTTATTATTTGAGCTGTGCCAACCTTATCAAACGTTGTGTTGCATTCATAACAATTCACGTGTAGTTATTTTCAATCTATCTAGTCGTAACAGGCTGCAATTTTAAAAGCCTGTCAATATGGGGAAGTAGGTCAGCAGTTGGTCGTGTATATTCTTATGAACAAATTACAAGGAAAGAAAATGGTGAAGAGAAAGAAGTGCGTTATGGTTTGTTAATGGAATTCTTCCTCTGGTTACAGCTCACAAGAAAATATTCTTTTTTATTTAGCTTTTCACCAAAAGAGAGGTAGAAAGACAAACCAAGGCTAAAATATACGTCTGTAAGCATGTGGTTATGCTTTTCAATGCATAAGAACAAAATATAAGAAAAAAGAAACCATTCATCTATTCACGGCTTAAAACAAATATAAGCAAATAAGTACAGGAGGGGGAAAAAGGAAAGAAGAAAGTGTTCCGACCGACTTGCCGGATTGCTCAAGAAATTCTCTTTTATTTGAACACCATAATTTCATTGTCTGACTTCTTTGCCTAAACATTAACATGGTATGGAGTTGTGATTACAAACATACAAGCACATAAAGTTTGGTGTTTGACAACAAAACCAAGATCTTTGGAACCGGGATGGACCTAGAAAATTTTTTTTGAGCGGGGATAAAATTTTAATGGATGAAAAATTTATTTTTAATAAGGGCAAATTTTGAATAAGAGCAAAATTTTATTTTTTTTATAGAATTAAAACTTAAAATAATAATTTTTTATACAAAATTTTTGGAAGACAATAGAAGCAAGTTTGCCATTTGCCCCCATTCTGAATCCGTCCTTATTTGGAATTCTATCCAACATCAGTCACGTCCAAAGGAACTTCTGTTTGTAAAAAGTTGTTCAATCAGAAACTCCGTTCAAATTGGTCGTCAAATTTGGTCTTGTTGTCTTTGTTCTCTTCCTGTTCGTTGTTTCTGTCCTCGTCTTCTTCTTTTTATTTGGTACTTTTGTTTCTTTTTTCTTGGTCTAACGTAAAATGCTTAATCTTCTAGTACACGCGGTTAAACGAATAGAGCTTTCCTTTACTTTTCTTTGCCAAACTGAAAAAAAGAAAAAGATGTAAAGCAATGACAATGCAATACTTGATTAAGAAAAAGTATACCTTTAAGACGAAACTTGAAAAAATAATTGCCTCTTCAGAGTATTGAAACATATAAATGAATTTACTTCTTACTAAATACAAAATGGATCCCAACTTTTATGAGTTTTTAAGGAAATAAATTGCAAAATTTAGCTCATATGTCACCTTACCTGGAAAATTAACTAACCGTATGTGCTCCAAAGTCCAACTTTGAAATCGTTGACTTAAGTTTGTGTAATGTCCTGTGAATACATATTAGCAGCTTGGTTCTCCAGTCTCCACCTACCGTGTTGACTGCAGGGCCACTTGCGCGTGGGGTCTGTAATATACTATAGTCTATACTATACCCAAAAGCTTAAAATTCAATACCGTAGTCTATAGTCTAGACTATACCCAAAAACTTAAAATTCAACACCGCAATGCAAAGCAAAGCGTCGAATCCAATTCCACTTGCGTTTTTCGCCTTCCGCGGCGCTTTTAGCTCCATCTCCATTTCTATGACTGACTGGCCTGCTTAGCTTACCTTTTGATTTCCACAAATTCCAACGAGAACATTGTTCTACGAAGTGGTTCCAGTTTATCACAGACCTCTTCAGTTAACTATTTTATTAATTAGTCCAATTCAAACTCTTCTCTAGCCCCTCAGAATACGAAAAACTATTTTATTACAAATTATAGTATCACCACTGAATTTTGGTTGTGATTTTTTGTCTTTACATTCTATATTAATCATTAATACTACTAGACATCAATATTCCTTTATAGTTTTCATACATTAAGAATCATCATAAATTTTCTTATATAAATTTAAAAATAATGTTGTATTATTTAACCTCTATCACATTAATTCTACCATTTTTTATATGACATATAACAATTCAAATTCAAATATATACCATAGTCATTCTCATCGTGGTACAATGCTTCAATATTAGTTTAAAAAATGTGAGTAACAAGAAAATATAAGTGGCTGTGAAAACAATTGAAAACTTATTCTTAGTTTTTTTTTAATTTTCAAAATTAATGTCTAACAAAACATATTGGCATATAATTTATGTTAAACTAAGGGAGGTTTCAAGCAGTATTTGGATAATAAAATTAAATACTACTAATGTGTTTATTATTTAGATGAGAAGGAAAATGACAACAAGACGTAGTCATAAACTCAAAAAGATACTTCATGAAGTTGATAAAAGAAAAGATAAAATTTACAACTTACAAAGTGAAGACCAAGTTAATAACAAAAAAAAAGAACAATGAATATCAAGGTCATTCTTTAGTTTGTAATGTTAAGTTTAATCTCATTTAGTTACTTTAATGTTCTACAGGACTCAACATAAGTAAATATTTCATATCATTGTATCGTATGAGTCTTTGCGTTTATTAAGACACACTAAAGCTTTTGGTTTTTAATATAAGGGTCTCTTGATCTTTCAAATGCTCTTTAGAGAATATTTTGCAAAGTTTCTAAATCATAAATGCATTAAACAAATAGAGTTTTACCTTTTAAAATTGTTAAAAATATATTTTTAAGGAATTGGTTGACCTATATAGATTAGTGGTTAACCAATATAGGTTAACATTGTCAAATTTGATGTTTAGAAAATTTACAGTAACATTAATTGATATATTTATCAGCATATATGTCATACTAGTCAACCAATTTGCCTTAGTGGTCAATCAAAGCTAGTGAATATGTGCTTTTAATGAATATTGGTGGACTTTTAATGGATATTCACTAAGGGTTATATTATTGTACTCGGGAGTGTTTTAAGTGGCATTGAAGTCCCTCATCACCATGAAGGAAGATTGTAAAAAGGTTCTTCTTTGTCAAGAAAACATTGTAAAAAGGTCGTTCTTTGCCAATATTGGTTGACCAATATGTATTAAAAGCACATATTCACTAGCTATAATTCTTTGATTGACCACTTGGGCAATATGCTAAATTGGTCAACTAGTACTATGTAACTAGGCATTGTAACAGATAGTTTTTGGCTTTAATGGCTAGTGGGGTTCCAAAATCCTATAAATACATTTTTCTGATTGATTTTAGCACCAAGAAGTATATGGTTGCTTTTTTACACACATTTTAACATGTTTTTCAGTCATTTAAGCATTATTGAGTATTTGTAAGAGTGAGTCTCTTTGTTGTTTTGAAATGATAACGTGAGGTATTTTCAGTTAAAAGATTTGGTTGGGGTTATATTATTGTACTTGGGAATGTTCTAAATGGCATTGAAGTCTCTCGTCACCATGAAGGAAGATTGTAAAAGGGTTCCTCTTTGTCGAGAAAATATTGTAAAAAGTTTGTTTCTTTCCTTAAAATAAAAATTATAGTGAATTTCTAAGAAGAGTCTCGACAGTGGATGTAAGGAAGGGTTTTTTGTTGAACCACTATAAATTTATTTACATTATCTCTTCCCTATCCTCTTTAAATTATTATTAAATTGTTTAATTGATTTATGCTAAGCAAAATTTCATTCTCATATATATTGATTATTGCTAAATTGAGTTTTTTTGGTTAGCAAATTTTATTAAATTTTATAAACACTCAATTCATCTCCCTCTTGGATGCTATTAGGGACTAATAAGTAGTATTATAGCAAGTTTATTAGGCTTACATTTCAATGAAATTATATAATAAAGATCATAATGACATACTTAGGAGGATCATCGACATCATCATTCAAACAAAAGGGACAAAATATTATTAGAGCTCCCTTTTTTTTTTAATGGAAATGACTATTTATATGGGTAAACTAGGATGGGATTTTTCTTAATAGTTGAAAGTGTTGACCTATGAGAAATAGTTTCAAATGGTCTCTTTATACTTACGAAAAGTGTAGATAACAAAAGGTCCTTAAATTAAAGGAAGAATAGGGACCTTAAGATAAAAGATTGATTTTCTTAAATAGTAGGGTTGCACATATCTTATTTTATGCATTGGGAAGACATAAATTTAATGGGGCTTTTATGTGGGAAATGACTGATAAAATTTAGCACGCTTTGGAAATTAGATATAAGGGAACAAATTAATGAGAGCTTTAAACGAACTATGATGAAAGCATATCTAGCATGTATACTAGATTTATTGATATTGCTAATACTCTAAAAGGTATTGAAAATATTTATAGTAATGCTAAAATGGTAAGAAAATTGCTTAGGTCATTTCTAAAGATATAAGGAACTAAAGTGACAACTATACATAAAGTCAAAGATTTAATAATACTGCCATTAGAGAAATTTAATGATCTCACCTCGCATATGAAATAAGGCTCTAAACGATTAAAAAAAAAGACCATGCCAAGAAAAAAAGGACTCAACATTCAAAGTCTCGAGGGAGGAATCAAGTGAAGAATAGGCATCTAAAAGTGAAAGTGATGATGAAGTCCTCATCTTTATACCTAGGAACTTTAAGAAGTTTTTGAAGAAAAATAATTTCTTCAAAATAAAGGAATTCATAGAAGGTAAAGGCGAATTAAGATATAAATCCTCTAACATTATTTGTTTTGAATGTAGAAAACCTGAAACATATGAAGTCATAATGTTCTTTACTCAAAAATAGTGATAAGTGTGAAATAAACTATAAAGCGAATAATGACAAAAGCAATAATAAAGCACTTAAAGCCTAACTTAGGATGGCACAAATGAATTTGAAAATGATCATTTGAAAGGTGAGATATCTCAAATGTGCCCAACAACTATAAATGATAATAAGGTAATATCCAACTCTAACTTATGTTATAATGATGATGATTTAACATAAGATGAACTAGTTAAAAGTTTAGAAATCGTGAGTCAAAAAAGGAAAACATTATCTTCTAAATTTGAGGAAGTTCAAAAACAATTAGATGCACGCATAAATTAGAATAAAAAGATGAAAAGTGAATTGCATATCATTAAAGCATATAAAAATGTGATCATTGGTGTCAATCATGCATTAGACACATTGAAGCATGAAAAAGAGACATTAGAAAAGGAGATAGTATTCTCAAAGATTCATTATATAAATTCATTAAAAGAAGTGAAAATTAGAAAACATGCTAGGCTTTTAAGAGAATTTCAATTATATGTATGGAATAGGATACAACCATAAAAGTGAAGCCAATTCTAAAATCATGTTTATAAAGAGAAAATATTTGCATAGTGTAGAATTATTGCCTAATATGACAAATGAATATGATGCCTCTATATTTAAGCATATGCATGCATATGGCATATCCATTAGAACTCATTCTAAAAGTAAGAATTATGCTTCCATATATGGCTCACAATTTAGGTATAGAGTTTTATACTCTCAAGGGAAGAATAAACATAAATTCGATAGAAACATACAAACCCACTCATACCCCTTTAGACCTTAAAGAAGTATGCATCAAGCCTTCATTTATAGTAGGTATCATACATATAATTATGGTAACTCATCTCATTACTTTAAAAGAATATTCAAGACCATTAATGTCTAGAGGAAGATTTCTTATCATGCATACACATATAGAATACCAAATGTATCTTTATCACTCATATAACATGGTATTCCATTTCATGCTAAGTATGAACATGGTAATATTTTTTTAATCAAATAATGGTAAGAAAATCCTTATAAGTGTAGGTTAAAAGGAAAAATCTAACAATCAAGAAATCAAGCTTATATGGGGTTGTTAAGAAAGAAAGAGCAAATGATATGTAGTAAAGACAATAGTACTATTTTTAAAGAGTTTATTCTTTTTATCATGATAAATATAACCTTCTTGTATAAAGAAAGGTCTTGAAAATGTTTATATATAATGTGAAGAAATTTTCCCTTAAAGAGAACATGAATGATCACTGATTTTTCAAAATAGCCAACTGCTGAACCAATTAAGGGAGATATGCTTCTAATGAATTGAAACTTTAAGAATAATCATCATTTGAAAATATTATAGGCAATGCTCAACAAGAGGTAATTATTAGCTCATGCTTTAGAAATTTGTCACATCTTACTTTGACGTATCAATTTGATTGTAAATCTTTAACATTAAATATTTAGGATTGCACTATGAATAAGAAATTATTTTTTTATGATATAAACCTAAACTTAGTGAATATATGTAAATAGGGATATTGAATTAAAACTTGTGTTGTGCTATCGTTTGGGTAATAATTTCAATAAACCAACGAATAAGGATATTAGGAGAGAATCAGATATGCTTTTATATGAACAAAGTCTCTTTTAATGTTTATAATAGTTCTTGATTGATATTCCCATGATTTATTAAGTGTTTTCATGTTTTAAATTTGAGTTCAAGGGGTTCTAAAGTTATCTAGTCAATTAGTCGACCAATATCTTAGTGCAATCAACTAGTATCCTTAATCTCAATGAGTTTGCTAATTTTGTGCTCACTATTTTAGGCGACCATTTAGATAAATTAGTCAACTAATGTCCTCTTATGGTCAACCAATGTCACTTCATCAAAGAAGTTATTCTTTCCAGTGAGTTTGGTCTGAGTTTGACTACATGTACTTATTGACCACTTATCCTTATTAGTTAACCAATATACTTAAACAGTTAACTAACATAGTTTTTCCTTGAAATTTTTTATTTTAGTGAGTTTGCACCAAACTCATTAGTCAATTAGTGAAGCAGTGTGGTCGACTAGTCTTCACGATTTAAACTCTCTTCCTTATCTTTTCTTTTCTTATATTATTCATCTTGATTCTCAACCTGAGCCTAAGTAGGATGGGATCAACCCCGTTGTAGAATTATATGCTTTTTTCCCCTTTAAACTAGAACCATAAGAAGTTAAAAATGAGGAGAGAAGATAATTAAGGTTGTTTATATATATGGTGATATTTCAAGTTGGGCTTTGAACCTTTATGTCCAAAGCTTAAATCGAGTTTGACACTTGCCAAATCTAGTTTGTCCTATTGATTTTGTGTCAAGCTACTTGGTATATTGGGTATTTTTTAATTCCAATTTATGATATTGTATTTTAGGATGAGAAAGCTTGTATACACAGTGTTGTGTAACTTTTGAGAAGGTTTCTTTAATTAAATGACCTAGAAATGTGTTAAAGAGAATTATAAACACTTTTAACTTAATAGGTTTGTATTGATCCTTTAAAAAGACAAATTGTATTGGTTTTCTCTTCATTACTGAAGAAGATTAATATTTGATTTGAAATTCTTGAGTGAATCTTATGGAGTTTTGGTAGGTCAAATAAGACCAAGCTTAAATTTTAGTGTTCATATGTTTCTTTATCACCTTAATTATCATATATTACTCTTTAAGATTGTTATTGATTTCTTAGTATACCTCGATTTTATGTAAAAAAAATTTCTGTTTTATACTTTGATCTATCAGTTGGAAACTTAAGACTACAAAAATATTGACTCGAAGAGACTATGATTACCTTACAATTACCTTTGTTGTTGTCTTTGGTTTAATATTGCAATATAACGAGTATCATTTATTCATTTGTGATATTAATTGTACATATTTTTCCATTTTTTGAGTATATAAATTATTTACTATTTTAACTATTAGGTATTTGAGTAATTGTCAATAGAAAATTTTAAAAGTTAGAATCCCCGAATGAACCCCATTGTGAGTGACTTTGGGTTAATAATTGGAACTAGAGGAACTCTCCCTTTCTGTATATACTAGGTATCAAATGACATGAGAAAAGATAATGACGCTTGTGGAGGAATAAATAATTAGCTTATTAACCATATAGAGGAATAAACATTTAGTTAATTACTTGATTTTGATGGAAACAATTATTTGCATTTTACTAGGATGAGATTCTTCGTCATGGTGGAATGAATTGTGGGAGGTTATTAGAGAGAGAATCATTATCCCAAGCAAAACCATTAACATAGATAATGTGACTACATCCTCCCTTAAGGTCCAATATTTGTAGGGTGAGAAAGATAGGAGATTAGTTGGAACAAAACATAAAGTTATCCATATTTTATTTTATGCCTTAATTCAAAATAAATTCAATAAAGTATTAGTGAGTAAAAATGCTTAAGATATTTGTTATACAATTGAAATCACACATAAATGCATAAATCAGTTAAGAAAATAGACTGAGTAGGCTTATTCATCACTATGAAATCTTATGTATATAACATGATAAATTAGTATTTGACATATATACTCTTTTTATTGATATTAGTATATATTAAAAGGACTTGGAAAGAATTACTCAAATATTGAGATAGAAATATTTTTAGGTATTTGCTTAAAGTTTGGAAGCCTAAGTTAACAACATTAAGAAAAACAAAAGACTTAGACAACCTAACACTCAAGGAGTTGTCTCTATTTATATATGAGATGAGTCTATAAAAAATAAAAAAGATGAAGGTCTAACCAAGAGACAAGAGTTTCTTTTAAAGTGTGAAAGGTAAATAATGAAGATATGAGGCCACAACCTTAAGCGAAAGGGATTATGAAGAAATAACCTTTATTATAAGAAAATTCAAAAGATTCAGTAGGAAGAACAAGAAACAAAAGATGAAAGGATACAAAGCAAAGGTAAGCATGAATATAAGAAAAAGGCTAACATTATGTATGATGAATGTAATAAGTTAGGAAACTTTAAGAATGAATGTCTAGATGCAAAACAAAACAAGAAAGTGGAGAAAAGGGAATTTAAAAGGGAGAGGAGATGAAATTAATATAAGACAATGCAAGTGTGTTTGATGGAGATGAACCATAAACATGAAATTTCCAGCATATGTGTTTATGAAACATGATAATAAGGTATGATCATGAGACCAACTTAAAGAAACTGATCATAAATTATCATATTCTAAAATGGTTGACATGATGAAATCATAACTATGGAAAGGAATTAGTTATCCTTTAGTTGTGAGGAAACTCAAAAAGGTGTTGGATTTATTAATAAAAGAAAATGAGAAGTCAAGGAAGGCGTTAGCTAAAGCATAAGCCTCATTTCATAAAACTAAGGTTGATGGAATAAATATTGAGAATAAGATAATGAGACTCTTACAATACGGGTGGCACTTTGGTCTAAGCTCGATCTGGCCTGACCTGAGGTTAATGGGTCACATCTAGGTTTTTCAGACCCAAAGCTAAAATATTATAAGACCTATAGTTGGGCTCAAACTCAAGAGCAAAAAAGTCATTTTATGCTAATGCCAATGACTGATGATGTAAGAGAGAGAGACAACAGAGAAAGTGAAGTTTGGGGAAGGAAAAGGGGGAACCTGGTGTAAAACAATGTAATTTTATTTTGTGAGAAACTCAAGAGCATAAATGTCATTTTATGCTTTGGTTTCTCACAAAATAAAATTACATTGTTTTACACCAGGTTAACCATTCCCCCTTTTTCTTTCCCAAACTTCACTCTATCTCTATTATCTCTCTCTCTTTGACCATCAGCCATTGGCATTACTCACTCCTTAGTTGTCAACTACCCCTTCACCAATTGCCACCCCTTTGCCCTCCAACAGTGGCGGCCTCTTCACCTTGTTGCCCCTTCACCTGGTCGCCCCACTATTGTGTTTTTTTTCTTCTTCTCCACCCACCCACCAAGGTAAAGTTCCTTTTCCATATTATGGTTTTAAATCTTTTGATTGAAGATTGGATTTGTCAAATTCACCGATAAGTGATAATTCATCAACTTTAAATTTATGATAATGATATTTGTTCTCCTATTCTCTCATATTTTTATGATTTATCAATTATTATTATGAATAACATATATATTTATATGTTGATTGTTTCAGATAGATGGGAAAATTCCTTATATAACTTGGCATTAGAGATAGAAGTGGAAACTTCTAATCTCTTCACAAGTAAAGATAGAAGTTCAAGTTAATCAAAAAGTGAATTTTGGAATCACTTTAATAAGACTATATCAATGGATGGAGTAAAAAAGACAAATGTAAGCATTGTCAGAAGATGTTGGTTAGGAGTTTAAAACATGGAGCCTCTCATCCAAAGAGACGTGGATTCATGAAATATAAAAAATGGTATTAGGAGGTTAATTATTATGGCCTTAATCTTATAAGAGGAAGAATGAAACGATTGCAACATCATATGAAAACAACATATCAAGATTTTCGCTTGGTTCTATAGTAATTGGTTGTAGCACCCCACTCTCGTAAGAACCATACCCGACATCCTGAGGAATGTCCGAGTGTGAATCCTGCAAGAGCGGCATACTAGAATAATCGAGCACTTAAAACTCGGTACAATTTTTTAAGAAAAGCAATATACGCACATGCAAAAATGGACAATAAAATTTTGGGCCCATTCTTTTCTTTCATAACTTCAAAATCACATTTGTTAATTTTAAACTTAAGATCATTCTCATTTACAAACCTTTCCAGTTTGGAAGTTAGTACATACCGAAACATATTCAAATACACATGATACAAAAATTGCAAAATACTCAATTTGATACAAAAATAAGAAAATAAAAATACAGATGTCAATTGATCCCGACCTCTACCTCTTACTTCAATGCAGTGGCTATACTCCCGTTTACCCAACGAGATAATTCTTTTGAGCCTAAAAAATATTGTAAATTTTGAATGAGTTGTGGATACCGGGCTCATTGATAACTGTCCCGTATCCATTGGAGATACCGGGCTCATTTTACATAGTGAGCCTTTGGCTCTTAATCAATTTCTAAGATCTAGGCTCTTTTTTACATTCTGAGCTCTAGGCTCTTTTTTGGTGGCTACTCCGGTCACAACTGCTTTATCTTTCATGCATTCATGTAATGAAATGCATTAATCACATATGATCAACTTTTCACTTTCTCATATCATCGGACATTAGTCCGGCATTCAACATTAAAGTTGAGAATCACTCATTTTCATTTATATGCATATTCACATTTTTCTTCGGAACTAGGTCCAGCGTTTAACAATCAAGTCATATATCACGTATTTCATCAAATTCACATACAAGGAGCACTTCAATATCTCAATCATACCTCATAATCATTGAACCTTCTGTCCAGAAATCAACACAATCAATCACATTTATATGATCATTCATTAGTCAATCAATACAAAAAATTCAAAATAGAACAAACAATGAAATGAGACCATCTAGGTCGACTCACAGTACGCTCCAGATTAGCATTAGCTTCCATGATCTAGAAACGTCTGAATGCGGACGTTTATCCTGTACATCAAAATTATGCAATATACACATTGCACACACACATTACTAACTTTACACAATTTTAAGCATTTATTTATGCGCATATGTATATACGGACTATGTACAATATATGTTCTTGACAATCCCGGGTATGTTATAAAATTTTGTATCTTATCCACATTCTCATTTTATAACTCAATTACTCATCATTTCATTTTTAGCATTATTTTCTCTCATAAAATCAAATTTTCATTCACTTTAACTTTAACTTGGTACTCATTACGCATTTTCTTTGAATCAAAACCATAACCATATGAACCCCTTCATCTCCATTATAAACATGTCCTTGGCACTTTAATACCAACAATTCATGTACTATTGTTATTCTAACATTATATGATCATACAATATCCAAACTCTCATCCTTTCTTATAAATTCTCCAAAATCCCAAACCTTTAGGTCTATTTTCCATGATCAATTAGAAAAGGAAAATTAGGTAATTTGGTACAAATTTATTCTAATAAAATGTTACCTATTGTCTTAAGTTTTTAATAATACTAAGATCATTCAATTTGGTTCAATATTACAAAAGTTATACTCCAAATAATTTGGACCATTCCTTACTATAATAGTATTCTATACCCAACTTCAAGTCAGATTCTGGAACTATAGAAATAGAATTGGAATTTGATTTCTTCATAAAAATTATATTAATATGTTTCTATTTTAATCTAAATTAATAAAAATTCCATTTGGATAACTACATAACAAGTTATTCCTAAAATACCGAAGCATGGTCAGTGAGAATACTCCAGTTAACAAATTTCCAAAACTCCTCATCAATTCCGTCCCAAATTCAACAATCAATCTCTACAGAATGATTTCAGATGGTTATAAATTTTTAAAGATGAATATAAATGTGTTACAAGTCCAATGGTTTAAGTCTCATGTCATTTGAAGGTCGGGAGAAGAAGTTATGACCAAAAGAGTGAAGGATGTTTACATCAGTCCACTTCAGCAAACATTCAATGTCATGATCATGCTTATGCACGATTGTGAGATTCAAGTTGGATCAGAAAAGTCACTATCATGCTTGTGCACAATCGTGATTTTCTAGACTTCTCCAAAAATTC
Source organism: Erythroxylum reticulatum (assembly GCA_025504915.1). Classification (NCBI taxonomy): domain Eukaryota; kingdom Viridiplantae; phylum Streptophyta; class Magnoliopsida; order Malpighiales; family Erythroxylaceae; genus Erythroxylum; species Erythroxylum reticulatum. The sequence continues at coordinate 26,180,781 of JANSVA010000003.1, read as the reverse complement.
ACGATCGTGCAACCCCTCTTTTTCTTCTCCAAATTTAAGTACTGTAGAGCCTTTTCTTCTCCAAAACAGACCTTTGGGTTAAACTTTCATGGCAATTTTGACAAGGAAAATGAACGATTTAGGCAAAACACTCTTCAATACAGTTGTCCTTTAGGTCTTAAGTTTTAAATAAAATCAATTTCATGCAATTGGGTTCGATATTCTGAAAGTTATGCTAAAAATACTTCAAACTGTTCCAAACCACGATAGAATCCACAAACTCAACTTCAAGCTAAATTGTGAAACTCTTGGAGACAGAATTAAATTTTGATTCCTTCATGGAAAACATATCCATATGTATTTAGTTTAATATTAACTTAAAATCATCCCATTTGGATGTCTATAGGCCAAGATATGGTAAAAATACAGATGCATGTTTAGTGCAAACATTTCACTGTACATGTCCAGCACACTTCAACAATGTTCATATTCATCTCTACATCTTAAAACATCTCTTTTGCTTAGTCTATCTCTTCTAGCTTATTTCCTCAATATTTTCTATTTATTCCTACTTCTATGTCAACTCAACTCAAACACAAACAAATCACAAATTCATGATTAAACATAAACATCAAAAACAAAATATATTCATGCATATCCTTCACATTTTTCTACATTTCTTCTTTCATTTTTCTGCACTCTTCTCATGCACATTTTCATCGATCTTTCAAACTCAAAAATCATTTCATCTCTATCTTAAGACATCTTGATCATCAAATATTCAAAAACCATACATCTATATTTTCATCTTAAACCCACAATGTTCATGAAAAATAACCATTTTCTCATAATGATGTAATGACAAATAAATCACCAAATTTGATTCATATTTTTACCACTCATAAGGATTAATAAGATACTTGTTAAAACTCCAAAATCTTCAAAATCTCAAGAAGCCCTAACTCTTCTTGCATCCACGTATATCATCTTGAAAGTGGTAGAGGGTTAGGTATTTTAATGACACTGAAGGAGGTAACAAAAATAAATAACAAGTGAGAAATGAAAGCAAGATTTGCTTGGTAAGGGTAAGAAAATTTCTGGAAATAATGAGGTTTCCAGAAGATGAAGAAGTCATGAAGAAGAAGAATAATAAGACAAAGTTAAAACAATTAGTTTGGTCTTTCAAGTTAAAAAGGAATATGGGTTTAAAACTTAGACACTTGTCCAATTTCTAAGGCTTTAACTAGTTCAATCATCTCCAAAAAAATTTTGCTACAATTGTCTCCAAATTTTCAAAGTCATTTTTTCACAAATTCTAAAATCATCTCCAAAAATTTCTTTAATATCATTTAAGTCATTTCGATTTTCATTTATCAATTTACTCGCCAAATGACATTTTTCCTAGTTCAAAAATATTTAACATTTTCATAATTTATTCCTAAAATTCACAAAAAAATCAAAATCACTAAATACACTTTCCAATTAAATTTTTGGTACACATAAACCACAATTCTCAATAAAATCACCTTTCACATATAAGTCAATTAGATCCGGAATGTCAATAAATGCATGTACAGTCATTTTAATGTGAGCAAAAATTCAAATTCATATGCATATATGCTAACAATATGCATGAGCATGAAAACGTGATTTTCTTAATCTCTCATTGATCTCACATGTACCGTATTTTTGAGTTCTAACTCTTCATACGGAAATGGGATGTTACATTGGTGATGTACATCCACTATCTAAAGTTGATACCAAAAGATTTAAGATGTTTTGTAACTCACTACAACCAAGCTTCAAGGTTCCAATTTAGAGTACAGTGCAGAAGGACATTGTGAAGATATATAAGGATAAAAATAAAGAAATTTTAAGAATATTGTCAAGTATTGAAGAACGAATTGCCATTATTAGAGATATACTGATAGTCGATAACTAAAAGAAGGATTATATAGTAGTGATGAAAAATTATGTTAACTATGACTGGACTTTACGTAATAAAATTTTGAGGTAATCTTTTCTTTAATATTGTTATCATTTACTTTTTTATTATATTATGATTTATGTTGTTCATATTTGTATATGATAGGTTCATTTATATACCGACACCACACACACAAAAAAAGGTTAGCAACTATGTTGGGAGGCTATTTTATAAATCATAATATGACACCAAATTGTCCACTATAACAGTAGACAATTGTAACACAAATGATGCTATGATTGAAAAGTTGAAGAATAAGATACAAGCCAGGAGTTTGTTAGTTAGTGGAAGGTTACTCCATATGTATTGTTTTGTGCACGTTTTGAATTTGATTGTGAAGGATGAGTTGGATATGATAAAGAAAGCAATATATTCAATTTATAATAATGTAGTATATTGGAGTGCAACACCTAAAAGAGTTGAGAAATTTAAAGAAACTACACAATAACTATGTATTCCAGGTAGTAAGAGTTGGTTTAGATTGTCCAACCATATAAAATTGAACCTTCAAAATATTGGAGTCAGCAATCCAATATATTAATATGTTTATCAGGTTGAGATAAAGAGATTCTTAGTACACATGTATACCTATAAAAGACTATTAGGAGATGACTAGAGATCTTTCTACAAAGTTAGAACTATTTTATACTACGACTAAATTATTCTCGGGAACAAAATATCCAACTTTGCACTATTGCTTTAGCACTATATATGAGATAAAGAAAGCTTTATCTTATTGAGCATTTTATTCCAATTAGGTTATTCAAGTTATGGTAGAGTGGATGATGGAGAAGCTAAATTTTTATTTTATTTTTTTACAAAGGAAAATAAAACAAATTCCAAAATACAAGCTAACTAGCGTAATGTTCTACGGTACAATGCTCTTTGTTTGTCTCAGTGAATGAGCTCCATTACTGTCCTTGGAGGCTCCCAGAGAAAATGTAGTCCTAAACTGGCTAGGGCTACTATTAAGGCTAGATTGTCTGCACACTGGTTCCCTTCGCGATGTACGTGCTGAACATGCACCTCCTAATCTTGTTGGATTAATCCACGGGTCCCTGTCACTAAAGAACTATCATCAAATAAATCTGTATTGGATGAGGACAGGATGTTTATAACTTCAAGGGAATCCACTTGTACTATGAGTCATCTATAACCCAGTGTCCAAGCCAGAGTGAGTCCCAATTGAAATCCCCATAGTTCTGCAGTTAGTTGTGAGCCTCATCCAATGTGCTGAATGAACCCACTGCACCACTGACTGTGCTAGTCTCTAAGTAACCCCCCAGTAATAGCAATGTTATTCCCTTATTTTACTGCTCCAT